>CM064866.1:47746166-48178769 GCA_032719365.1 Prinsepia uniflora | reverse complement strand
CCTCAACTCTAGTTCTCAGCTTCTTTTCCCCAAAAATAGGGCACAATGTAGTAGTGCACGTTGTAGTCAAATCATGATGTAGTCAAATCACGATGTTTGCTAAATCACTTCTCCAAGATTATTAACAATTTAATTTATCAAATGTACCACTAGAAGAATCCTCCTGAATCGAAGAACGGAGTTCATAGATTCAGCATTTGTCATGACATTATAATGACGTTCATCCATATGAGCCATTAACCACCTTCGAAAGCCTACTTCTTTAAGGTGCTTGACTACTCTTAGGTTTTCTACAATCTTCTGGAAATGACGATCAAATTCAGCTACACGATAATTTTTTGTAGCTTGCTAAAAATACATTAGCAATTCATCCTTCTTTTTCAATTGACAAATGTTCTTTATGTTGTTTTTCATGTGGTCGAAATAGAAAACATGCTCTATGAAAGGGAATTTTATCCTCAACACTTTCTCAATGCTTATATTCCTATCAGAAACAACAACAAGATTTGGACACTCACCAATAGTTATTAGAAATTTACTGAAAAACCATTCCCATGAAGCGTCCGTCTCCAAATGCCCAATTCCAAACGCAACAGGATAAATATTGCGAATACCATCAAAAGAATTTGCAACGAACAATACTCCCTTATACTTGCACTTCCAATGAGTCGCATCAACAACAATAACTAGCCACATTGAAGACCGAAACCCCCTTATTCAACCACCAATTTCCATAAAAATATATATATATATATATAAGTGTGTTCTTTTCATCAGTTAGGATGTGTGTCTTCGTGCCTAGATTCATTTGTTCCGATTAATAATAATAAGTAAGTAGAAGAGCATAAAAGTCATTCGGTCGCCCCCTAGTTAACTCTAAAGCCGATTCCTTTGCACTCCATGCTTTTGGATATGGAGTGCTAACACCAAGGTCATGTTTCACATCCATCACTAGTCATTCGGTTTGTATATGCTGTGTGAATTATTAAACTTTCTTTTAAAATAATTTCCAATGAAGACTATAGATGCTTGTCAATGGTTTTCATTTAAGAACTGAAGATCAGATTCATGCAACATATTGTATTTAGAAATCATGAAGTTTTCGTCCCCAATCTGGTGTTCACGAGCATGCCATGGACACCCGGCCCATGAACAATTAACACCCAATTGGCCCTTGGAGGAATGAGTAACTTTATACTTAAAGTTACCTCAAATTTCTACCAACTATAACTCCCTATTCAACTAGTGAAGCCCCATATCCCTATCTCTTTATAGGCTGGCATAATAAAGAAAGAGTGTGCACACTTATTAGCTATAGTTCTCATCTATTTTGTAAAGAACTAGAGCTCGAGCAGCCGACAATTAAGGGACTACTTTTCATGGTAGATTGTCTAAAGAAAGGAAAAATAAAAAAGAATTTATTCGATGAAAACAATTTACCTGCTACTAACCCTAGAGACCAATTTACTCTTGAGTATCCATTATCACAATTGTCTTCTTCTTCATTCATCAATTCCAAATTGGTCCTATACTACTCTAATTCTTTTCTTCCATTTTCTAGAATAGAACCTTAAGATAACTTCCCATGTTCACACTCCAATGATGATGAAGAAGGACTGCCTACTAAGTCCTTTTGTACACTAAATCCATATGCATCATTGTCAAGAAGCTCGTCCAAATCAATCATTTTTATTGCATCATTCCTAAGATCATGTCTCTAATGTTGAATCTCATCTGTATTCTCATGGATAACTTGACTATTATTATCTATGCATTTGTTTTTAGAGCTAAATGACCAATTTCCCTCGTCCTCTTCAAATTCACCCTTCTAACACTTTCCACTTATGTTTCTTCTTTACCAACTAGTAAGGGCACAACTTTGAATCTTATGGTCTTACTAGAGTACCTCAAGACATATTGAACATCATCATCATTCACAATTTCATTATGCTTGTATTCAATGGATGTTAAAGGAACTGAGAACTTCAAACTGAGTTTTAGCAGGATTGTTTAGTTGGGAAATAAGGCGAACACAGTTTATAAGCTTAGCAAACGTCGTAGCCCTTAGTACTATAATGTCGTTCATATCACCATATTTATACATGTACTTCTTTCCAGACCTTGACCATTTTCTGTTAAAAAAAAATCATAATTGTAACCAATTCCACTCTTGAAATTTCATACACTAACATTTATTACATTCAAGTTAAACTTCACTACAATCCTGTAAGTAAACTGCATGATTACTGTCGCACTATAAGACTACATAACTATTGTGGCACTGACTACAAGACTATAGAGGCACTATAGGACTACTAGACTATAGGATCACTATCAAACTATTGGACTATAGAGATACTATCAAACTAGATATATTTCATATCAGATCTGCAGAGTCGAGAATGGCTTCCATGGGCTTCAACCCGGCTTCATTTTCCCAACCTCACACTTGCAATTCACCTTCCTTAATCCCTAATTGGTTACTTACTTTAATTTTTGGATTTCCCTACACCTTTTTAAACAAATTCACTAAACCCAAAACACCCAAAATCATAATTAAGACAAATATTAGAGATATAGAAAGATGAGGTGTAACGACCCGTCTCGAATTATCGGGATTAATTAAGAATTAATGACGGATTAGCAAGGCTAATAGGGAATTAAACGAGGATTAACGAACGTTCAGGGCGAAATTATGATTTTTCCCCTAAACGGGGGCAAAAATTTGACTTTTGACCCGGAAGGTCAAATTGCCAAGGGCTGAGGACCTTTACGTAGATAAAGTTGATACGAATCCGTAGACAGGCGGCACGTCAAAATCGGAAGTTTTTTCGTAGTACTATTGCTCGAATTACGAGGCAAGTGCCAATTGTCATTAATAGGCCCCAGATATTTTGTTCCTAGCCCAATGGATGAGTGACAAGTGTCACTCATCAATTGCTCACTCAAACACGTTCATGCATATCACCTCATTCCTTTGTTCGTCCAAACAAACCCGATCTCACCTAAATCAACTCATCGACCATTTCAATACTTGCTACTGGACTGAGAGAGAGAGACCGAGGAGGCTGACGGTGGCTGGATGATGCTAAGGTCGCCGTGGACGGCGGTGATGGCCCAGGGAACAGAGGTAACCCGATTTCCCGATTATGTCCAATTTTTCCATTAATTTCGATTGGGACGTTAGGGGTGTTTTCTGGGGATTGAATGATGGCTATGGAGTTCATAGGAGAGTTTAGAATGGGGTTTGGACAATGGTGAAGGGCTGAGACGCCCTGGGGATGGCCGGAAAAAATAGAGGTCGTGGAGTTCTTTGTGCACGGGTAGGTTTTATACGTTTCTTCTTAGGTTTCTTGATAGGAATAGATAGATAATGATGAGACAAAGAGAATGGAATCGGAAGGGAAGAAAAATGAGAAAAAATGGAGAGGATATAGCCTTGGACCGGTCACGCCAGTCCATGTAGATCGGTTTGTACAGGATCAAACCGGACCGACTGGTTCGCCCAAGGTTGAAGACAACTGTGTAGGGCGCGTGAGCCACACGTGCAACCCCTTTGGGCGGCGCATGAGGGCACGTGAAGCATTTCTTGGGAGTGGTTCCAACATGTGAAATCATCTATTCAATGTAACGAACATTTTGGGACTGGTTTCGAGTCGATCAGACATCGTTTCGATATAGTTCGGGACGTCCGAAGGTTTAGGATCGACTTTAAAAATAGTTAAAAATTTTGAACAATTACGGGGCTTTAGTGAGGGGTTATTTTAGTAGTTAGTAACCATCTAAATTAATTTGGACAGGTTCGCGAACCCCGAAGGCGACGATTGGCCCGAGAGAGGCTTAGTTCACGAGTATCGACGCGCAGCTTCGGACGGTCTGTGAGTGGACCTTTCTTTCTAAACTGATGCATGCATAAATGTTTATAAATGTTTTAAATACATGTTTTATGATGCCATGAGTGCATTTGTTTGTGATAGCCTAGAATTTACGTATTTGCACGTATTTCGAGAATTCCAGTTTTATACAATGCTAGTACGTGCTAGGTTTTCAATGAGGGTTTAATGAATAGGTTTTGGATTTGGAAATATGAAATCGGGCATGAGACCCATTTGATTTGGAACCCTCGGACTTTTGATTTGATGAGAAATCGGGCTGGAGGCCCATTTGAGTTATACGATCGGGCCGAGGGCCCCGTTGGTTTATGATTCGGGCTTGAAGCCCAGTTGGTCGTAATATCGGGTTTGAGGCCCCTTTGATTGTGAAATTGGGCTTAAGGCCCCGTTGATTGTGAAATCGGGCTCGAAGCCCCGTTGATTTGTGGTATCGGGCTCGAGGCCCCATTGGTTGTGAAATCGGACTCGAAGCCCAGTTGATTTATGGTTTCGGGCTTGAGGCCCCGTTAGCTGTGATATTGGGCTAGGGGCCCAGTTGATTGTAAAATCAGGCTCGAGGCCCCGTTATTGTGGTATCGGGCTTAAGTCCCAGTTTTGATTTATGAAATGAGAATTCGGGTTTGAGATCCTATTGAAAGATAGATTTAGGCTGAGGCCTGTGAAAGTGGATTTGAATCGGATTCGAGGAATCCTGTTGAGATTCGGGTATGAGACACAGTTGAGAAAGAAAATGATTTGAAAATGTATATACCCTCCTAGATGATTTGATTGGTCTCCTCCAGCCGTCGACCTGGAGAGTCACGATCCACTACCTGTAATGAGTATCCCCATAGAGAGCACATTCCAGGACTAGGAGTTATAATATGGTCTCGGTTTGGGTCCGGAGATAGCCATCCAGACGTCGTAGATCCTGGATGTTGGATAGAGCCTCCCAGATGGAGAATTCCTAGGGGTAGACTCGGAGTGAGACCCCGGGGATGTGTTCCCTAGGGGCTATGTGCCCCGAGTTGGCATCTTCTCAGAAGTGCCGAGGATGGGTTATACGTATGTGTATACGTATAAGGTTTACAGAAAGTGATTTGGGGGTGGAGACCCCGTGTTTTATGTTTTGGAAAGTGGTTTGGGGCGGAGACCCTGTATTCTATGTTTTGATATTTCACTGAGAATGGTTTTGGGCTGAGTTCCCATATGGTTTGATTTACGGTTTTAGGCCAAGGCCCTAATGATTATGCAAATGTTTTGATAAACAGTTTTCGAATGCATGCATCCTTTTCAGTGAAGGGCATAAATCTTCTTCTAGTGAAATGTTTTTATTAAAAATATTTGTTTTGTCCATTCACGACTTTCGATGTTTTTGAATGCCCTTCAGGTTGATCGCGGATGAGGGCTGTAGTAGAGATCGAGACATCACACTCCTCCTCCAGATCCTAGCGACCTTTGGTAGTCCGGTTGGGCTAAAGACGAAACTATCCCTGGTCTGACACTTCGTGTCAGACGGGAGCATGCACGTCCCATGTTGATCCCGGAGGATTTGGGATGGGTCCTGTCATGAGGGATGAACTGCCTAGTTCAATTCGTGGTTGTGGCCGGTGATGAACAAGAGTGATAAGAAGCAAGGAGCAATGAGAATATAAGAGTGAGGATAAGATGAGAGAAGTGAAAGATTGCAAGCAGGGATAGAAGTTGGAATAGGGGTAAGAGTGAAATGAAGATAAGAGGCGTGAAAGATGATGAGCTAGTCTAGGTAGCAAGAATTTGGGAGGAAAAAAACCAGTCATGGTGGGAGCTTGGTTTTCTCTTATGTTCTCTAACATGGAGGGTTACTATAACATTCATATAGCATATAGATTTGTAAAACGTTTTTAGGGATCCCTATTTTTTAATACATTTTTTCCAAACCACATATTTTCATCAATTTCCCTATTTTTTCCTAATACCCATAGGTACCCAAGCCCATGGGTATTTTATCTCATCCCTAATGATAGGGCTTCGTATGCATATACATTATTCTTCAAAGGGTATAATCTCATTTTATTTGAACTGTTTATTACCATGTAGTTTACATTTTATAATATATTCAAACATGACTCTAATGTGTTTTAGTTATCCTCTACGCTCTTCAAAAGTTGACACCCGAGCTCCCTAGTTAAAATTTTTATGTCCCAACTCTCGTTCTGACGTGAAATATGTGGGGTACTGTTTTTCAACTATTACGAAGCTCATTAAAATGGCATATTAGCCAATTTTCCAAGTTTATGTATTTTTTTCCCCGATTTTGTTTCCTTCTCTTAGTTTTGGGTGTATAATTAGTTAATTAACAAAGATGCCCTTTTGATGAGTCTGATAACGATTAGAAAATATAATCCATATATGTTATGTTAGCATATCTAATGGAAGTTGAGACAGAAAATTTAATATGGTGTCATATTTTCAAGAGAGTTCAGGAGATAATTGTAACATTTGAAAAGTCATATATGAATGTTATATACGAATCTCTATGTAAATTTAAGAGTAGATAAGTGTAATTTGCTCCAAAAAAAAATTCTTGCTAGGGTTCACAAGTCATCTTTTTGTTAGGACCGACACATCATTCAAAACAATATGCATCTAAAAAAGCCATTTAATTTAAAAATTATTTAATTTAATAACCACTCTATCATTATTTAGAATGCTAGTATTTGGACACTTTAGGGCACACTTAATAAACGAAACAAAAAATGGCCTAAAAATTAAAAGAAAATTGATTCCAAAGTAATGAAAGTGTGGATTAATATATTGATTCCAAAAGTAATGAAAGTGTGGATTAAGTTGAGCATATATGCAAGTATCAAGTATATTTGATGACGTCGTTGAGAAGATAGACCATAAGTAATGAAAGTGGGTAAAGAAGGAAGGCCAAGAAGGCCGTCCAAAGAGAGAAGGTGGATACAAAACTTGCAATGAGACCCATCACAGTGCACACAATTAGAACCACCAACACTTCTGCAGAAAATTCCCAGCTCATGTCCCGGATATATATTATGGCTAGCAGCACACCAAATCCCAGCACATTGTTCATAAAAACCCCTCCATAAATCTGCATCCATCAAACGTTAACAAACAAGATTAGATTAATTTCTAAAGTGGAAACTTTAATTAACACGAATCATATTTTAGTTTAAGGGAATCGAAATCGGTTGACATGTTACATATGCACTTTGACATCAGTTGTGATTCCTCACCATGGCCTTGAAGAAAATTTATATTTTAGTTTAAGGGAATCGAAATCGGTTGACATGTTACCTATGCACTTTGACATCAGCTGTGATTCCTCACCATGGCCTTGAAGAAAATTTATGTCATCTAGATGTAGTTATTTTAACTTCTAAAATTTATGAAATGTCACATAACTTTCACACCGTTAAGATAATTTCCATTCAAAAATTGTATGTGGGACGTTTCCAAAAGGTACTTCGGATATTTTTTTATTAACCAAAATAGACTAAAAGGCACACAAATTCGGTTGTATAAGTAGAACTAACCTCGGAAAATGTCAAAGAGGTGGTTCTTGGTGCTTGTCTAGAAGCTGCGTTGATTGCGGAGGCGGCCTGTCTGGCATTGGTTGCTAGAGGGACTAACACAAAAGCTACAAAGAATGAAGGTATATTTGCAGCTTTGGAGAAATTCTGCACACTATCTATGAGAGGTTCTGCTAAAACTGCCAATACAACAAACCCTAGCACCAAATATGATATGGCCTTCAACCATGCCCATATTGACTCTTCAATAACTCCACCATGTCCCTTTTCTTCACCCACCAACCTATCTGTTTCTTCCCAACTTCTCTGCATATATAATGATTTTAATAAAGAAAGATAAAGCTAATTATTGTTAGGAAATTAATCCTCCACCACGCAAGTGCTAACAATAAAGATGAAAAAAGAAAATAAAGAAACCAAGAACACAAAAGATTTAACGAGGTTCGGCCAATTAACTTGCCTACGTCCTCGGAGAGTTTTCTCCTTCACTATGAGAGAATACAAAATACAAGATTACACTACTCAAGTTTATTCCCAACTCGAGCCCTTGTATCCAATAGGATACCCCTTGTACACCCTCTCTCAACCCAAGAAAATCACTCTACCCCAAAGAGCTATACACACTCTTTCACCCTTCTCTTAACCGAGAAGATCACTCTACTCCAAGAGCTATACACACTCTTGAAGTGCTCAAGAAGATCACTCTAGCTCAAGAGCTATACACACTCTTAAAGCACTCACTCACTTGTGAGGTGTTCTCCTTGATGTTGAAATGTGACCAAGCTCTCCACCTTATATAGTGCTTAAGGCACAAGTTGTATTTGTGCTTTTCCAATGTGGGACAATTTCCTCACATTTCAACATCCTTCATTGAAGTCCATTCATGCACCTTCTTCAATTAATGCTCTTCTTCATGAAGCTTCCACATCAATCTTTTCCTACAAGGTTGAATGAACAACACCATGTATTTATTCCCAATACATAATCAAATTCAATGCATTAATAATCCACTAAGGAGGCATTAACTCAACAATCTCCCCCTGCCGACTTAGGTGGATAATGTTGCATCACCACTTCAATCCCTGAAGTTCATCTCAAATTGAGATACCGCTTGATATACCCACAAGCATTCCATTGGCCTTATTCTTGTACCAACTACACATACCCCGAATCAGTTGCATACGATCCTAGCTCCCCCTGATTCAAAATGGCCAATGCTATGTGCAGCTGCTCCGAGTCAACAATTACCAGTTGGCTTCGAAGAGGGACCTCGACTTTGCCTCTTCCTTAGCAGGATTATCCTTCTCACCATCGTCTGAAACTTGGAAACATGTAGATAGCGTCTCTGCTGTGCCCGCAAACGAGACCCGCTTCAGGTACCTGTTCTCCTGTGCACCCTGTTTCCCAACAACCTTCGAGGTCTGAGTTTTTCCTATCAGACGGAACATACTTTTACATTTTTCTCCCTTCATTAGGACCATGCAGCCACGTGACACTTTCATAACTCCCCCTGCTGACGAAACCTTGCAGCCCTTGGAGTCTAGTTGGCTCAAGGATATTAGATTTCTCCGGAACTTTGGGACATACACCACATCACCCAATGTTCGAACTGCTCCATCGAACATTTTGATCTTCACCGTTCCTGTACCCATGACACGACGTCTTGTGCCATCACCCCAAGTCACAAATCCTTGGACTTCCTGGAACGTATCAAAATATTCTCTCCTAGAGCAAAGGTGATGAGAACAACCACTATCTAATATCCAATAATCTTGAGAAAAAATGTAATTACCTTTGGAGACTGTGAGAAGTTCTCCAAAATCTCTAGACATCTCCACTACACCAGCCAAGGAGCAATCTGAGCCCTTATCGTCCTTCTCTTTCATCAATGGACAATCCGGCTTTATGTGTCCCCACTCCTTGCACTTGTAGCATTGCTTGCCCTTTCCTCTGCCTCTGGATTTAGACCTGCTATGCTCACTAAATCCCCTCGCAGTTGACCTTCCCTTACGATTCTGTTCATGAGCAATGAAGACGGAACCTTGAGAATCATCGGCTTTCCTTCTCTTCTCATGTGATAAGAGAGTCGATTCTACATCCTCCATCTTCAGTGTATCCTTACCATACACAATTGTAGTAACAATATTCTCATATGAATCGGGAAGCGAGGTAAGAAGTAAAAGGGCTTGATCTTCTTCCTCAATTTTAACCTCAACTCTTGATAGTTGATTTATCAATCCCTTGAACACATTCATGTGCTCCATGAGATTCGCACCTTCTCCCATCTTGAGCTTGTAGAGATCCCGCTTTAAATTCAGCTTCGTTTGCAAGCCTTTCCCAAGATAAAGCTTCTCCATTTTCTCCCAAAGCTCAGGTGCAGAATCTACATCATTAACATTATTTATAATATTGTCAGCAATATAAAGCCTAATAGTGCTGACACACCTGGACTCCAACTCGTCCCAATCTTCATCTGACATCTTCTCTGGCTTCGCATCCTTCCCCTTCAACGGTCTTGCAAGGCCTTGTTGAACTAGGATGTCCTTCACCCTCCTTTGCCATAGAGTGAAATTTATTTTTCCATCAAACTGCTCCACCTTGAAATGTGAACCGCTAGAACTTGCCATGGCAAACCGCTCACGATCGATAAACCGAAGCTTTGATACCACTTGTTAGGAAATTAATCCTCCACCACGCAAGTGCTAACAATAAAGATGAAAAAAGAAAATAAAGAAACCAAGAACACAAAAGATTTAACGAGGTTCGGCCAATTAACTTGCCTACGTCCTCGGAGAGTTTTCTCCTTCACTATGAGAGAATACAAAATACAAGATTACACTACTCAAGTTTATTCCCAACTCGAGCCCTTGTATCCAATAGGATACCCCTTGTACACCCTCTCTCAACCCAAGAAAATCACTCTACCCCAAAGAGCTATACACACTCTTTCACCTTCTCTTAACCGAGAAGATCACTCTACTCCAAGAGCTATACACACTCTTGAAGTGCTCAAGAAGATCACTCTAGCTCAAGAGCTATACACACTCTTAAAGCACTCACTCACTTGTGAGGTGTTCTCCTTGATGTTGAAATGTGACCAAGCTCTCCACCTTATATAGTGCTTAAGGCACAAGTTGTATTTGTGCTTTTCCAATGTGGGACAATTTCCTCACATTTCAACATCCTTCATTGAAGTCCATTCATGCACCTTCTTCAATTAATGCTCTTCTTCATGAAGCTTCCACATCAATCTTTTCCTACAAGGTTGAATGAACAACACCATGTATTTATTCCCAATACATAATCAAATTCAATGCATTAATAATCCACTAAGGAGGCATTAACTCAACAATTATAACATCAACAGTTGAATATGTTGTACGTACGTATATCTTTGCACAAATCACAGGTTGACAAGTTAAATATATTTTTAACAAGTTAAATATATTTTTAACAAGTTAATTATTTCCATATATGCGTGTCAAATTGTGGCTCAAATATTACTTACTTGATAGTTATCGTCTTCGGATTCAAATGAGGAAGGAGATTGGCCATTGGATTTATCAATCCATTTTGTTAATCCAGTCACAAATTCTTCCTCACTGACCATTTGGTCTCCACTTGTATCAAGTTCTTCTATCAGTTTTACAACTGATTCATCCACGTCTCCTGGAATCGTACCAAACTTCATATCCCTGATCAGTTCTTTCAGTTCTAATTGCGATATACGATTGTTTCCATCAAGATCAATCCTTTCAAACAACCTGAATTTTCAAGTGGAAAAAAAGAGTGTTCAACGGTACGTACACGAGATATCAATCTACATTTAGGCAAAATGTTAGAAAATATTGTACTTCAAGTTCGAATCCTATCCGTCTATTAAAGAAGAAAAATTTGTACCTTCTGATATTTGGAATATCTGGCATGCCATCCTCTGTAAGAATGCTTCCAATTGAACTGCTTTGGACATGTCTCATTACTGCTGACATTAAATTCTTCTTCATTTCACGTTCCCTTTTTCTATTTTCAATCCAAGGTTGAAAGGCCTAAGAAACAATAAATTAAGAAGCTTCACATAATCCATTCATTAGCATAATAAATTTACAAGAATCGATCGATGACACACAAGTACGTACTTCTGAGGGCAAATTACATTTCTAAGGAAATGGATTTGTCCTTTGTATTGTCAAAAAGGAAGTTGATAAGCTTTCTTTATAAATTTGGTTATAAGTGCATGTGTTCTTAAGTTTACACAGATGATATATCGACGATGAGCTACCTCGTATATGTTCTCCAAGGATCTTTCAGTGTTTTGTTTGTGCACTGCTTTGACCTCTTCAATCCATTTGGTGAAGCCATTGATGAATTCATTTTTAGTAATTTTCCCATCACTATCTAGGTCAAACTGTTTCATCACTGCTGCTGTGCCTTTATCCTTGTCGTCTTTCGTTGATATGAACTTGATTTCAAGAAGAAGTTCTTTCACTTCAGAAAGTGATATGTAATTGTCACCATCTTCATCTACCTCCTCAAACAGCCTGCCCCTCAGCCACATTGTCATTTTAATAATCAGTAAGTTGAAAATCATAAGAACGTACATTCGCCAAATGATGCGACAGTTTTTCATTTGGCATGACTCGCGGGACAAGAGTTCATGAATCAGCCTCACCTTCTTATAGCAGGTATATTTGGTGCACCTTTGACGCTAAGGACTCTCCCTAGGGCCTGTTTTTGCACATGCTGTAGGATGCTTGACACCAAATTCCCATGTTTCACAAATTCTAATCGTCTTTTCTGAACCCAGGGCTGGAAGATCTGTAGCGTTTTAATTAATAATATTAGTGAATTTATACATATCAGTTCATCATGCATAGACGGTTTAGTTTATATCGAGATGATGAATGTGACAATGTGTACCTGATAAACGAAATAAAGTAAAAGGAATACAACACAAACAATGAGAGCAATCAACATGGCAATGCGTTCGCCGGAGGAGGAGTCGAAGATTTTCGCAATTTGCATTATAAGAAATGGGATCCCTGAAGCTACCAGAATCCTCGCAAGAACGCTGGTCTCTACATCCGTAGCAATACCATATCCTATGAATTTTAAAGGAGAAAAATTTTAGATGTTAGTGAATATTTGTTTGAATATGTATATATATATATATATATGTCAGACTGTGACTTGTAGAATTGGTTCGGAGGGAGGCTGACTTGTCAATGATGCAGGCAGTCTTTTCCAAGATAAAAGGGATGACTTCGGATGATCATTGGAAGCCTTAGAGCTTTGATCATTTGAAAATTCTTGGCTGCTGGCAATGACACAAGTCCCCCAAAGCACAGTTGAGATCAAAATTGATGATCCAGCTAATAACCCTACTCCAGTGTACACGTACTCTTCAGCAACATTTTTGGAGTTAAAGAATCCAGAAGCTGTCATCAAAAGGTATGAAAAACAAATGTACTTACAGAAATCATTCTAGTACCAATATAATCAAATGAGCAAATTATTGTTACATCCTTAACAATTTTTACTTTATTTCAAACCTTTAATGCTTGTATATTAAATAAAATAAAACCGTACCTCAAACTGTTTTTATCCAAAAGTCTCCCAACAGAATTTATAAGTAATAAATTTCATATCTACTATTTTATATCTAATGAATGAGTTATTAAGAATTCCTTTAAATAATTAAAAATAATATTATCTTTTTCGTCCTCCTTGCCCCATGTGCCTCTTAATGTTTAATTTCTTTGGCCTCTTCGGCCCTTTATTATATTATGCATATAATAAATATTATATATTTATAATATATATATTGTATATAATTACAATTGAATTTTTTTTTATAAAATAAAAAATAAAATTCGTATTGTCTGGGTTTCAAGGTATAGAATATATATATATATATTTTTTTTGGGGGGGGGGGGGGGGGGGGGGGGGGGTGGTGTCAGGACCCAACCCTCCTCGATCAGGACCCGACTCATCTAGCACGATATTATCCGCTATGGGCCTCATTGCCCTTGCCATCACGGTTTTGTTTTCGAGAGCCCACGGTGCAACTTCCGAGGGGGTCACCCATCATGGAATTGCACCAGCCTCAACTCGCTTAACTTTGGGGTTTCAATCCCCCCCAAAGCCACTTGAGCTCCCAAAAGACCTCGTTTAGATTAGAGTTGCGCAACGGCTCACTCTATCTAACACGATATTGTCCCCTTTGGGCGACCAAAGCCACACCCGCAAGTTTTGTTCCGGGGAACTCACGGTGCAACTTCCCAGTGGGTCACCCATCATGGGATTGCACCAGGCTCCACTCATTTAACTTTGGAGTTCCCAGGAATTCAAAGCTAGTGAGCTCTCAGAAGGTCTCGCGCTAGATAGGTGTGTGCCTACACCTTTAGGGCACACCACCATCCTTTCCAAGACCAATCCCCCCTCGCAGGAATGTGAGATTGTTCATCGTTCCCTTCAGGACACGGGTCTTACATGGGGGTTTGTGGGTGGGGGGTTCAGATGGTGGTGGAAACTCGTGGGTTTAATTTTTTTAATTTTGGGGTATAGAATATTTTTTTCGGGGGGGGGGGGGGGGGGGGGGGGGGGGGGGGGGGGGGGGGGGGGGGGGGTGAGATGGTGGTGGAAACCCGTACGACACAGGGTTTAATTTTTGAATTTTGGCACAAAATTCAAGAATTAAACCCTAAACTATACGAAATTAACCAAATTATTTAATATTGGAAGATAAAGAATTTTTAAATTTAAAAGTATTTTTTAAAAATTATTGCTTTGTATTATCTTACTTTATGTTATATTAGATATTCATATTACTTTTAAAATGAGCAAGTGAAAAAAAATATATATAAATAAGAGTAATGTTTTCATAATCCTCAATATAATCTTATAATAAAAAAATAAAAATAAAAAGTAATGTTGAAATTATGATAGATTTTGGTAAGTGTTTTTTAGATTGTTGTTGAATTAGTTTACAATTGAATGACATTAGTTGTAATTTATATAAAAACTATGGCCTATTTTAAATTGTATAGTCCTTTGACTAATCAAATGACCTATGAGTTTAATTTTTCTATATGCTAGGTTTTGAATAAATTTATATGTTAGTAAGGACCTATGAATTAATTGCCCTAATCAAATTGATAGAATTTCATTGATCGTAATGGAATTGACACATTTGTTAATTTTTTCAACTACTTATACGCTCCGGGTCGGGTATCAACATTGTTACTTAATTATAACTGTTGAACCTAAGACCTAGGAGCTCATGCTGTTTAAAATATCACCCAACCAATAATATTAGCCCTAATAATCAACTATAAGATTAAATACCGATATATGAGAGAATAAAATTTACATCCTATTTTGGTATTATCTTCTCTTACCATTCTTTAGATTTATAGAATAATTTATATTCATATAATATAATCGGAATCGTTCAACTCTTAAACCATCATGTTAAGATCATTTATATAAAAAGTTAATTAAATTGGAAATCAATTAGTCATTCTTATGCGTAATCAAACAAAAAATGGCCGGTTCACCACGGGAATTTATTGTTACCAATACCGTTGACTTGTTTAATGTATGTGAATGACTCCAAGTATAATATATGTATAAAAATATTTTCATCTATCGAAAAAATATTATAAAAAAGTATCACCGAAATAAGATGCAAGTATGTACGTACATATATATATATATATATATCTGAAAATTCCAACTAGCTTATTTGAAAGTTAATTAGAATATTGCTGACTGTTTCATGCTAGCCGTCCCATACATTTCAGTCTTCATCTATTAGATAATTGTATATTTTGACCAAAAATAAGGAAAAAATTGTATATTATTGTGGATATCACCAATTAATTAGGACTAATTAACGACAATTTTAATTACAGAAAATTTTTCAAGTACATGTGCAAATCATAGGAAATTAACTATATGGATTAGTTTATGATTCGAATGTGAGATTTATCATAACATCATTACAATATATAATATCATTGACAATTGGCAGCCTCACATCAAGCCATATATATATACAATCTTTGATAATTTAAAATTAAGTCAAAAAACTCGAATGTCATTTGTGGCAACTGATCACAAATTAAGAAGATAAGCACTTGGCCGGTAATTAAGAAGACAAATAACTCAAAACGCCGTGAATGAAATAGGAAGACGGACAATTCTGAGTTAGTGCTGGATACAAAAGACTAAACTAGCTTCAACGTAATGTTATAAAATATATAAACAAAAATCCGAGATCGAAAGAATAGTATATACATGGACGTACCAAGAAGTAAGAGAGACTCAGGAAGGGCACCAAGGACATGAAAAGCACAAGCACCAAAGACACCAGGACCCAGCATGTCGAAAATGTGTTCACCCCCAGTAAGCAAATAGGACTCACCATGAAACAGCAGGTACTCGTACACCAACATCAAAAACACATGCCCATATACACTGTTGGAGCATGGCAAGAACCCATACAGCTGCTCGCATGTCTCCGATGACGATGTCAAATTGGCATCGGCATCGAATCCTTTCAGCACCAAGAAGGATCTGCTGATGCTTTGGTTTTGGTTGTGTTCAACATTGTGATGATCATTGACTCCATCTGAAACCAGTTGAGAAGAAGAAGAAGAAGAAGAGGCACTAACTGCATGTATTGAGTCTGAAAGAACTGCCTCTCACTTGTACTGTAATTAAAAGAAGAACCAAAACCCACCATGCTGTTTTGCTGATGATTTTGTGCATTGATCTCCTTTTCTTGCTCTGCCTGAAATGAATAAGGTCAATGATATATTGATATTATTGTTGATTTTTTTATGGATTAGGTATATATATTTGATGATCCTTTATTCCCAATTAGAAAACACCATTTGATAAGGTGTACACATGGATAAATATAGGGTTATACTACAATTAATAATTCAACTACTACATGGAGCAGCTAGCCACGTTATTTCCTCTCCAATCTTGATTAAAGAAATCCTAGCTAGCTACGTGACGTGCATATATATAATTTATTAATTTATAAGAATTGTTAAGCACGACAGATTATTAAGCTAGTATTATTTGTATTACAATATGAAACGATGAGGATATAAAGCTAATTAATGTTTAAGCGTAATCAAAGATCACTACCGGAAATTGGTTCTTGCTCGGCAAATTAACTTCGTCGAGCCAAATGCAACCTCCGTCACTAGTAAAAAAGTTGTCTTAGGCGGCAAACAAAATTTGTCGGTAAAAGTCAACATTTGCCGCCTAAACTCTATCACGGCGAAATTATTTGTCGCCACGTTCGTCAGGAAAGCCTCACCGCGAAAGATCTATGACGGCAAAGTTTAAAGTTTTGTCAGTACAGGTGTCCTTTCGCGGCAAAACATTTGTCGCCTTGTGCCGTCAAACACACTTTCGCCAGGAAAGAAACGTTTAGCTGGCAAATATATTTGTCTCGAAAGAAGGTCTATGGCGACAAATACATGCGCCGGGACAGATGTTCTATGGTGGAAATTATCTTTGTCGCAATGTTACTCTATGCCGACAAATATTTTTTCCGTCTTTGGTTTATTTCACAACAAAAATATACATAATAATTATTACAAATATTCAACTTCCAAATGCCACAATACACCATATTTGTAGAATAGTGACAATACAACAATTGTAGAACATTTTAATACTCATTATAATAATATAATATATACATTCAAAAGAGTTATAGGTTTCCAAGTGCAAGTTAGATATATAATGTATACATAAACCCGAAAAAAGACTACCCTAGTTGACCATCATCCTCATTGTGTGCTTCATCAGTCGATGGTACTTCCAATTCAATCGGCGGTAGTTTTTTTTTTCCAAGAAATCGGCGGTAGTTCAAACCCAGACACTCTTGACATACTTTGTACTATTTGCTGGAGATACAACTGCATATGTTCAATTTTCTTGTCAGATGTCTTTTTTGCTATCGTCAACTCATCTCTCAAATGATCGACTTCCTTGGTAGCTACCTCTTGAGCTGCCTTTGCTGCTGTCAACTCATCATTCAAATTATCAACCTCTTTTTGTAAGTAATGAGTGGATGTTGAAGAACGAGAACTTCCAGCCTCACAAACACGTCCATATCCTAATCCACGTATCTGTGTTCCAGGCTTCTTTCCAAGTACATCCATCAAAATATTAAGGCCAACATTAGTATCAAATATAGGTATCTCATCTAATGGAGTACCCTCGGGATATTATTTCGCTACCTCTTGGAGATAATTATTCTGTTTGTCCATCATTTCATCCTTCAAATGAAATCAACATAAAAAACATGTTACCATATCGCATGAAGATACACTAAGAAAAGAAACAAACATGTTGCCTTAATGTCTGATGATAACTTTACCATTCATATTATCCTTCACAATCAAAAACCTGAATGATAAAATAATATCAAACATAAAATCATTGAACAAGACCCCGGATTTGGGAATCAACCAATCAAATAAAGCATAAAGATAAGTTCTCTAACAACCAATCAAATAAAGCATAAAGATAAGTTCTCTAACAAACAACCAATCACAGAAATCCAATAATCAAACCAAAGCCTGGAACAAACTCATTCTGCATGAATTAGCCATCTAAAAACGAATGAAAATTTATAGGTTTTTCCTCATTCAAAACCCACAAAATGAGGGTTTGTTGAAAGGAAAAAGAGTGTAAACAAACAACCAATAAAAATCCATTTGAACAGTAACAAAACTTTGAGTAGGCAACCCTATAGCAAATCAAGACAAGCAAAATCTCACCGATAACAAATCATGCACCAAACCAAGCAGTGTACTCAGTTTCAGTATCAATACATACTTCTAAAAGGCTGTTTGACTATACTTTTCAAGCCCACTTTCCTTGAAACGAAATGCCAGCAAGTGTACATAGTGACCAAACATATAATTCAAGAAATACTTACATATTTAGCTTTGGCCTTATCATTGTTCCATTGGTTGATTTTCGTAGAATAAGCTTTCCCATAAGTGTCTATCTCCACAAATTTTGAACCCTCATAATGTGGAATAATAGCGTATAAAAAAATTAATAAATGTATTTTAATGCTCAATACAAGATAATATCTTTAATACAAGATAATATCTTTAATACAAAACTGTTATATTACGTTAACACACTCCATTGTTATGTGTGCGAAAGATTTCGAACCAACATGATGCTCTATCTCCTTTTCAGCTCGGTTCGCTATATTTGCCTTAGATGCTTTCTGCACAGTTCGATAACTAATGAGTTCGTTAGCATGAAGAGAGAATTTTTCTGTATAATTTTGCAAAATAATAAAACTACCAAAAACTTTGGTGTCTGAAAATGGCCACACATAAATGCCCATTAGTCTTGAACGTCTCTAAGTACCATCTCCAATGGTGGGTTGGCCAACGCTACCTCAGCTGTTGGGAAAAGTTGAAAGTACTTGTGTAACTCATGCTTGAAGTCTCTAAACCTCCTAGCCATGACATCATTGACATATTTTTCACTCTTTGGATCTTTCAAGTCTATGTCAAAGTTGAGCTACAACCAATTTGAAAAAGTGTCAAGTAAATTAATAAAGAGTTTGTTGAAGAGAAACAAACTAAATAAAGAGTAAGGAAACCCAATTATTCAAAAACCTAATTTCACAAGTAATGAAAAATGAAGTCAATGACAAGTAATTTACTCACGGTGATCTCATTCATAAGGGCACTCCTATCATTATCCTCAATTGCGGTCCAGTATGCTTTATTCATGGCACAATTCCTTCGGATAATTGCTCCAAGGTCATGGGACAGCAAGCTCGAAATCCGCTGACTCACAGGTTTATTAAACAGAGGATCAAATTCAACATGAATCTTCTGCAAGGTGGTGTGAACAATCCGATTTGTCTTGATTGCCGCACATGCCCCCTAACTCCCGGTTTAGGAATTTGGTGATCTACATCTGCTTGAGTTGGAAGACGACCAGAACCTATCATTGTACAATAAGAATAACAAAACACAATCATACTTAGTCTTAGCACACCTTCCTAAAGTGAACAAAAATAATTCATAACAAAAGACAAAATACAAAAAAAAAAATTGGGTTGCACTTTCTACAACCTACCATTAGATTCATTTCCACCCGTGGTTGAGTCAATCCTCTCATCATCTGCAACTTTACCATTAGTCATTTTATTGTTCTAAAAATGAAAATAATAAGTAAACATGAATTGATTTTATTAACAACTAATGAGGAGGTTGCAGTAATAGGCAACCTACGGTTGCGTGAACGACAACTAGCCCTCATAGGTTGAGAGGGAGGCTGCATTGGTGGAGTAGAAGCTTCCCTCGTACATTTCAGTCCGAGATGGAGAAGTCCTTCTTGTAGGTTGAGGTTGAGTCGGGAGGGGGGGGGGGGGGGGGGGGGGGGGGGGGCCTTCCTATAGGTTGACGCTGAGTCGGCGAAGGCCTTCTTGTAGGTTGAGGCTGACTATCAACAAGAGAAGTACAAGACCTTTTGGTCGGTTGAGATTGACTCGACGAGGGTCATCTTGTAGGTTGAGGACGACTATCAACAAGAGCAGTACAAGACCTTTTGGTAGGTTGAGGCCGAGTCCCAGACCCACAAGCTGTTTTAGGCTGAGCGGAAGAAGCCTTAGGAGCAGATTGGCTGTGAGCATTGGATCGAGTCTGTAGCAACAGTTTTCTCTTTGAAATGAAACTCATCTGCATATTAAAAAAACAGACATCATTTACTACATCAATCATAACTAAATATAAACATTATATGTAAAACGTTTACCAATTTGTATAAATCAATTTCTAAGTGTTTTTGGCATATGGCTTAGCGATCAAAGTCGTTGTCCTTAGCACTATCATAGCTGTCTTCCTCATCACTATCAATACTATGTGTAACGACCCGTCCCAAATTCCTAGATTAGATTAGTGACTAATCACGATTAGTGAGGCTAATCCGTGATTAGTAGAGCGAAATTGGACGAACGGTGCGAAATGACCGTTTTGCCCCTGATGGTGGCAAAACGTTGACTTTTTAATCGGGCGGTCAAATGGACTTTGACCGATGACCGTGACGTAGTTCGTGACGTCACAAGTTCATAGACAGGTGGCACGTTCAATTCCGACGTTCGAGGAGGAAGTTATGACGTTCGGAAGTTTAGGGGCATTTTGGTAATTTAGGTTAAATAGGGTCAAATGTTGACTTTTTGACCGGGAGGTCCGATGGCCGAGGGCCGAAGACCGTTACGTAGATAAGGACGATACGAATCCATAGACAGGCGGCACACTGAAATCGGACTTCGAACGGGAGAGTTATGGGTCACGGAAGTTCGATTTCACTATGCACGAACTTCGAGACGGGGACGTTTCGGCGAAATCTGATTGGGTGGATATTTTGGTGGGCCCCATGGATGAGTGACAAGTGTCACTCATCCCATTGATTTGATCCCCCAAAATGTGGATCTATATAATTAATTAATATTATTTAATTATTTTATAAACCAAACCCACACCTAATTCAATCCTAGCCAACCAATTCAATTCTAACTATCAATCCTCACCCTCCATCTCTCTTTCCCTCATCTGATCACACTATCTCCCTCTCTCTTCTCTTCCACGGCATCACATTCATCACTTCATCTTTTTCTTCATTTTCTCCCTTTTCCTTCACAAAACCGAAACAACCACACACCATCACCATTCCTTGCTTGGATGAGCTGAACATGACCGTGAGGTGGTGGAAAGAGGCTGGGGATGGCAGGCCACTGCCAGCCACGGCGGAGGACACGGCGGGGAGAGGGAACCCGTGAGGTAAAAATATTCAAAAATTCAAAACTCAGTTTTGTTGCTTTTTATTCGATTCTAAGGTTTAGGTTAGGTTGCTGGTAGCCCTAGGAGTCGAATAGGATTAGTTTTGGGGATGGGGAAGGCCTGGAACGGCCGTGAACGGCGGAGGAATACACGGCCGCCATGGCCAAGCTCGAAGGTATGGGTTTTGACGTTTTCCTTCCATTTTAATGTCATAGGACTGTAGGTTAGGATTAGAGGATGAAAATGGGACAAACGGGAATGGTTTTGGTGGCCGGACGGCGGAGAACCGGCCGGGTCAAGCCGCGGGTCACGGCGACCCGGTTGCAGACATTCGGGTCGACCCGCGAGGAGGCAGGGATGACTGATGACGTCATCCTGATGATGTCATCATGTCAGGGATGACGTCATCATGTCAGATCTGACAATGTCAGACTGACATGTCAGACAGTGGGCCAATGGGAGCGTGACACGTGTCACTGTCAGGGGTTGTCAGTGATGACGTCATGCTGACGTCAGCGATGACGTCAGCAGGTACTGTAGCGGCGCGTGAAGCCCACGCGCAGCCACTTCAGGCGGCGCGTGAGGGCGCGTGGCAGGGAATCTGGGGAAGGTTCCAACATACGAAATCATCTATTCGATGTAACGAATATTTTGGGACTGGTTTCGTGTCGATCGGACACCGTCTCGATATGTTTCGGGGCATCGGAAGGTTTAGGTTCGGGATTAAAAATAGTTAAAAATACGGGAAAATTACGGGGCTTTGGTAGGAGGTTAATTAAGTAGTTAGTAACCTTCTATTACGATTTGGACAGGTTTGGGAGTCCCGGTGACGGTGATCGACTCGGGGAGCCGTATGGCACGCAAATCGAGGCGGCAGCTCGGACGGTCTGTGAGTGGACCTTGTTTTCTAAATTGGTGCATGCATAAATGTTTATTATATGTTTTATTACTTGTTTGATGATGCCATGGGTGCATTTCTATGTGGTTACGTATAAGCACGTATTTCGAGGTTTCGGCCTCATACGGTGCTTATACGGGTCTGTATTTCTTTATTAATTTAACTGAAATGGTTTTGGCTTTCTAAAAGGATAAACTCGGGTATGAAACCCATTTGGTTTTGTCTCGGGCATATGACCTCAGATTCCGGGCACGGTGCCCAGTTGGTGTCCTATGTTCGGGTACGAGATCCAGTCACTTTACGGTTTTGATTTCAGGTCAGGGAACCTTAAATGGATTCCCAGGTTCATGACGGTTTATGGGAACCGGCATGAACCCTTGTTATGGTATCATGGTTCATGACGGTTTATGGGAACCGGCATGAACCCTTGTTGGTTAGTACGGTACATGACGGTTTATGGGAACCGGCATGTTACCTGATTATGGATATTATGAATCATGACGGTTCAGGGGAACCGGTCATGAATGTTTATGTTATGTATATATATGTTCGTCTACCTTCCTTTACATGTTCTACTATCTCCTCCGGGGAGGGTCGTTGGCCTGGGTGGACCCCGGAGTAGTCACGGAGCACCGACTGAGTGGAGTCACCCCCCAGTTGGGTTCCTTACTCTCAGGAAAGCTATGATTACTATTACCTCGGGTAGGGTCAGTGGTCTACGGACATTGACCTTGACTTTGAGATGACTCGGATTGAGACTCGGGTAGCGCGCGCGTGGCTTTGGATACCGTGACAGGATTGGTTGTGTGACTTATATATATGTATGTGATGGATATATGATATATGATATGTGGTGTGTACAGGTGTGCACAGGATTTGGGCAGTGGCCCGTATGGTCGTTTTCATTGTGGTCCTTTCGACCTTGGTTTATATCTGCTTTGGGCTTAGTCCCACATATGGTTTGTTTTGGATAAATGGTTTTCGAATGCATGCATGCTTTTTAGTGGAGGGTACAAATGTCTTCCTTATTAAATGTTTTATAAACTTTTGTTTTGTCCACTCACAGTTTTTAATGTTTTGACTGCCCTTCAGGTTGACATCGGATGTGGACTGTAGCAGAGACCGAGATATCACATACCTCCTCCGGATCCTGGCGTACTCTGATAGCCCGGGAGGGCAAAGGACGAAAATATCCCTTGTCTGACACTTCGTGTCAGACGGGAGCAGGGTCATCCCGCACTAATCCCTGGGGGATTGGGATGGGTCCTGTCACTATGACCCTCATCACTTTGAAGACTATATTCCTCATCAAATGAACTATCATCTTCAACAATAAAATCCCCTCTATCAATTGGCCTAAGAGGGCCGAGATCAATATGTATAGCATCAATCTCTATTGGTGCAACATCTTCTCTATGTAACGGTGTAATGATGACATCCTAATTATCAAGTTGAATCTGGCTATGTATCTCTGATGATAAATTCTCTTGGTATGGCCCATCATCATCACTTTCATCAACTTCAGAATTCTCCTTTTCTGGAATGTTCCAAACGTTTCTGTGTTCAATATGCTCAACCACTTTTCAGTAACCACAAACTTAACTCCATTTGCAACACATCCTTGGTAAGTTTCAACTCTAACAGGGCCCCTCGATAACTCAAATAACTCATCACTAAATTTCGCAGAATTCTCCTTCTGTAAATTTCTTATCTGCCAAGGAAAACAATTGTTATTTGTTAGTTTACTAATTAGACAATTTTGAAGAGAAACCAGCATACAACCAGGAAAAAAGAAAATGCAAAATTCAGTCTAAAATCATGATTTTTACTTACCTGACCTCGAAACCAAATAGGAAATAATTTCTTATGCCTTTCTTCAATGTTCTCATCATTCTCACGTCGTATCAGTTCCTCATGCTCCCTGCATTATTAATTAGTGGATTTATTATACATTGGACATATGTTATCATACTTCAACTGTTATGAACAATAAACCATAAATAGTTCACTTAAATTAGGAATGGTGATACCTCTTCACAATTGTTCAATATATACCAATGAGCTACTTCGTTATCAGTATTTGTCCATCCAATGCTCGCCTTACTCATAAACAGACGTGCATTTTGAGCAGAGACAGAAAGTTTCTCTTCTTGTGCACCACCGTCAATGTTTCTATCAGGCTTATTGAAATATGTTTCCACATTACAAAGGTACATTGAACAGTACATTAGGGATTCATTTGTAATGTATCCTTCAATTAATGACCCTTCCGGACGAGCCCTATTTCGGACAAAGCCTTTATACTTACCTAACATTCTGGAAGAAAAATATTATTGTGAGTTTTTCATGTAGCTAATTTATAAGCAACGTACACCACAATGAAATAGAATTAATTGAAAAGATCAATAGTTAGTACCTTTCAATAGGATACATCCATCGAGCTCCAACAGGCCCACCAAGCTTTGCTTCATGAGGGAGATGCACCATCAAGTGAACCATGACATCAAAGAATGAGGGGGGGAAAATTTGTTCAAACTGGCATAAAATGTACACAATCTCACTTTCCAACCTATTCAAATCTGATTTGCACAATGTCTTAGAGCATAACTGTTGAAAAAACCTTGATAGATGAATGACAGGTTCAACCACACTAGCATGCAAATATTTTCTAATTCCCACAGGAAGTAGCCGCTGCAATAACACATGCCAATCATGGCTTTTCAGGCCCGAAATGTTTCCCTTATCAAGTTTAATACTTCTGGATATGTTGGCTGCATATCCATCTAGATATGTTGGCTGCATATCCATCTGGATATTTTACAGACTTCAAAAATTGAAAAAATTCTTTCCGCTCATCTGGATGAACAGTATAAGCTGCGTATTTCTTTTTATACTTGATCTCCGTCCACTCTAACCACATGTGTTTCCTAATGCCAAGGTCTTGTAAATCCTGGCGAGCTTTCGTTGTATCCTTAGATTTTCCCTCTATGCCTAGAATCGTCCCTACCAAACTATCACTAATATTCTTCTCTACATGCATCACATCTAGCATATGCCTAATTTTAAGTTTGGACCAGTACTCTAACTCAAAAAAAAAATACTTTTTTTGTTCCAATTTAACTCATCTTGTGTCCGCTTTTTGTTCCTATCTGGGTTGTTGGGATGTTTACCAAACTGACTAAAGTGTAGATTGTTCAACTGATCCAAAAGGTTTTCACCTGAGAATTCTCTAGGTCTTGCATTTACCTCAATATTCCCATCAAAAGCATATTTGTTCTGGCGCCATGGATGATCCCATGGCAAAAATCATCGAAGTCCCAAGTAACAAACTTTCCCATTGAACCATTGGGAACTTACATCCTCGTTACAAACTGGGCATGCCTTATAACCTTTCGTGCTCCATCCAGATAGATTCCCACATGCTGGGAAGTCGTTAATGGTCCACATCATTGCTGCACGGAGGTTAAATATTGAATTAGATGCTCTATCATATGTATGCACACCATATTCCCATAACTCCTTGAGCTCATCAATTAACGGTCTCAAATAAACATCAATATCCTTACCAGGAGCACGAGGCCCAGGAATTAATAAAGTCAGCATTGAGAATTCCTTCCTCATGCACCTCCAAGGAGGAAGATTGTAAGGCATCACGATAACAGGCCACATGCTATAAGATGTGGTCATATTCCCGAATGGGTTAAATCTGTCGGTGGCAAGCCCTAACCTAACATTTCGTGACTCCATTGCAAAATCTGGGTACTTTCTATCAAACTCCTTCCAAGCTTCTCCATCCGCTGCCTCATGATATCATCATCAACTCGGCCATCCTTGTGCCATCTCATATCACTCCCAGTGTGCATAGACATGTACAGCCTCTACAATCTGGGTTTAAGTGGTAAATAACACAATACCTTCTGAGGAATGTTTTTTTTTCTTGTCATCACCCTTGAATTTATACCTTGGCTCATACCCATCCCTAGATTTTTCAGAACTTTTTGTGCTTGAAGATGCGTCGAAGGTAGAAGATTCCCTTTAGGTAGCATCCTTTTCAATATTCCCATCAAGTGGTCATAACATCTATTGGACATCAAGTACATTACTTTACAATGCATTAACTCAACTACTGCTGTTAACACAGAGAATTCTTCACATCCAGGATACAGTTCCTGTTGAGCTTCTTCCAATAATCTTTCATATTTGGCAGAATCCTCCCATTGCATATTGCATGAGTGATCATCATCCAAATTAGCATCTCTATCATCATTAACTGAGATGTTATCTTCTTGCAAGCCATCATGGCCATGATTTTGAGATGCGTATGGGTACAAATGGTTGATTATCCCCATTAAATCATCATTACCACTACCTATGTCATCAGTAGATGGCACCACCGACGGAGCAATGAATGCCCTTGAACCAGATCCTACTTGTTCACCATGGTGAATCCATGTCGTATAACCATAGGACATCCCATATCTAATTAAGTGCATTCGAACTTCATCAATTGACTTCCAATATCTGTTACTACATGTTTGGCATAGACATCTAGTTTGATTTCGACTATTGACATGATTCCTTGCAACTTCAATAAATGCCTTAATCTCGTCCATGTATTCCCTACTCAATTTTTGAGAACTTTGTATCCATTGCTTTTCCATGGAACAACCAAAGCCTATTCAAACAATGAGTCCAAAACATACTTCTCATAAGGATCAAATAATTAAATTCCAAATATACTAACCTACTATTAAGCAATCAAATCTAATAAATAATAACAAGGATTCAGTAAGCTAAGATTCCAAATATACTTAACATTCTGGTTTTGCCACTCCATTATGCATCAACTATACCTACAATTCATTTATACTCAATAATTTCTTCATTCTACTGTAAGTTTCCAGAAGTAACTAATTAGATTGAAGTCTAAACTAAGATGAGGTTTGAAGCTTACTAAACCCAAAAAAGTTTCTAATTATTGTGTAGTGTAGAAGTTTACCTTTCTTGGAAGACTTCCTTGAGCTTTGACCCGAAAATCTTCTTCTACCTGCCAATCTAGGCCTCCCACTCCTCAGAAACGAGTCTTTCTTCTTAAGCTTATTAGTGATAGGGTTCTACAAGAGGATGTATACATAAATCAATAAGGTTAGCATAGCATGTGCTAAGCTTCTAAGTAAATCACCTTCCAAATACATAAACCCGTTAAGATAACCAGAACAATATGGATAAACAATATTAATAATAGTACTAACAACATTGGAGTATATTTTGAACTATTTACGTTTGGTAGACATAGTGAATTTTCAAAAGTATTAATTAAAGTTTAAAAGAATCTAGGATCCAAAGTGAATTTTCGTCTACCCATTCATTATCATATTGGAGAGATGGTCTTCCAATAGTAGGCAAATAAGTATAGATATATTATCATATGATGTATACCGTATCAGGGCATATGGGTCATACATTTTGTACATGTATTGGGCTTGAAACCATAATTATTTTATATTTAGTACATAGTCTCATGATGGATGCTTTCATAGAGAGCAATAAATTAACAACTAATAAGTCAATGTAAAGGGAGGCAAAGCCCTTTTTTGCTCCCTCTATTGATAGATCAAGGCCCCCATGTCGTAGTTTTCGCATGGTCGCATCAGAACTAGAGCAAATATGCAGTGCTTTTATGCTTTGGTGTGGTGTTGCTTTGATACGTACATATTTCTAATAACACACAGCAATCAAACGATAATACTACAAGTACTAGCGCCATCCTTGCCCTTAATTCTCCAACTTCCCATTTTAACCCCCAGGGCATCTTCCATGTGCTAGCTTCTCAAACTCCCAAACCCTAACCCTAAGAAGTCGAGGAATATGAGCAAGAGACAGTTGATAGGATCCAAAAAATGAGTGAAGTACAAGTGGCAGAGTTTGATGAAGAAGGTGGTTCTAACTAACTAGCTAGAAACAGCAAGTGATTTACCCTTTTTTTTAACGTGCATATGTGTGATTACATTGAAGCAACAAAATCCATTGATAACAAGGAATTCAAACGACAAATTAAATACGAATTACTACTAAAAAAGATTGACAGTGGAAGAACTGCATCACCGGAGTTTGACAGCTCCGAGTTTGAAATGAACCTACTTATTGTGTTTCTTTCATTTTTCTCTTTATCGATCTGCAGAAGAAAGCTTAAGTTCCATGGAGAGAGAACAAGAAGAGAGAGTGAAAGATGAAGCTAGAGCTATCAGGAGACTACAAAAAAGACGGGAGATCGACGAGGTCAAGCCCGTTCGGAGACGAGCTCAACGATATCGACAAACAAAGATAAGAGATTCTAGGTTAGTCACATAACAGAAGATATATACTTTCGTAGATTTTCTTTTCTATCATCACAAGTTTGATGAATATTGCTCCTATGCAATTTTCAGGCACGGTCGAAAGGTGTAAAGAACAATTCAACCAGGAAAAAACAACTCTTCAAAGTCACCCAGAAAGAAAGCAAACACAAGACATTTCAAATTCGATCGAATAATATTGTGATCATATTTTTCCTATTCATCGATATGTAATGCATAAGATTTCTTATATATATAGTGCATGATGTAAAATGAAAAAAGTTTAAGAGTTTGAAAAGAAGAAATACGGAAACTTACCCGGCAAGTATGATCCAGGAAGCTTAGAAAACGCTTTTTCTCAGCACTTTATGGAAGGCATGTAGCAAATGCATGTTTTACATTGTCAAAGCGCATTTATTGGCACAGCATATGAATAAGAAGCTCAATTTCTCAAAGCTACACTGTGTTCATAAGGAAATACGAAAAATAAAATAAAAAAGGGGAAAGTAATTTATGAACACAGGCTCAGTCTCTTTTCTAACTTCAGAAAAGAAAGAGAAAATAAATTACACCTAGTTTATCAGACCTCTATCTCTCGTCCTACAAAAACAGTACACGAGCGAGCACGGTTGAATCTTTTTTGGAGCTTCAGACAATTTCAGTCGGATATTCGGATCTCAACACCTAAAATGTCCTTCACCATTTCAAACGTCACAAATGCAATTGCAATAGATGGCACTACCTGAAAAAAAAAACTTAGACGCTGGAAATTTGAAATTACTGTATTTTATTGATTCTCGAAGGCCAATGATCCTAACAAGGCCTAATATAAATACCGTCATTGACAAAGAAGGAAGCAGAGGCAAATAACAGAGGTCACATAGGCAAGGTATTTTAGTGTCTAAACTTCAATATTTATAGATTTATTCTCTGTTTTCCTATGAAATAAAGTCACTTCCCTTATATCAACAATAACATTATGGCTACCTTGCACAAAGGCAAGATCAGTCACTTTTGTCAAATAATTACTTGTAATCTCCATTAATGGGCAGGCCAAACCAGGTCATGAGGCTCTGACACTTGAGAATGGACAGGTTTTTTGTGACATTGCAAATCTATGATACTTATGTCAAGTGTATTTTTTTTCCACATCCTACTTAAACCAACCAATTTAGTGACAAGCCAAGAGGCACTTAATGAGTCGCCCTCTCTGGATATTTGTGCCTTAGCTCAAGCAATTGAAGCAAAAACACAAAGATATGAAATGAGTGCTAATCCAAAATCCAATCTAATGTACATGTAGCAACAGCAGAGCTCAGTATGTAATTTAATTCAAATTCAAAAGCTTGTTCTGCTAATCTGCACCAGCGCCATATCTTTATCACATGCATACAAGTATTTAAAAGTCAAGTTCTAGCTGTATTGAATTACCAAAAAAATACACAATGAATTGAAAATAGGGAATTTACTGCAGGGTGCTTCAGCTTGGTTCTATGTTTATCCAAGAGGACTTCATGACCTTTTACTGTACATAAAGAAGAAATATCATGATCCACTTATTTACATTATTGAGAATGGTAATAAGTTATAAGTTTCGATTCATTTTCATAATCAATGTATCACATGGAGTAAAGTTCTATAGTGTATATTTAAAGATACATGATAGCATATTACATTGTAAGCATGGATGAGTTTAATGATCCCAAATTGTCACGTGAGCAAGTTCTTAATGACACTCATAGAATTGACTACTTCTACCGTCACCTTGATTATGTTAAAATAGCAATCAAGTAAGTTCTTATTGACAACTACACAAACTCAAATAAAACTTATAAATCGACCCTTCCATCAATGAGTAAATTTTTTTTTTAGAAACGACCATTAATGAGTAATTGAACTAGTTCAAGTAAAACTTGTATACTGATGACTGGCTTGTGTAAATCATCATGTAAGTTGAGTGTCAATGATTTGGATTCTAACATATACACCGACAGTTGTTTTTGTGAGTGATCAAAGCATTCATCTACCTAGTTCGGCTGTTGCATTCTGGAATTTGCAAGGTTTTAGTTCGAAGGAATAACCAACTTATCAAAGAATTTACAAACGAGGAACTTCAATATCAAAGAATTTACAAATAATTACATGGAATGCATTTAGAGGGAGTTTGTAAGTTACACCTTAATAGATGTAACTTTGAAAATTCCTTATTGTTGTGCAATGCTTCCTTTCTAATTGCTCAATTATTTACTTAATAGGGGCAGAAAACACAACTAGAAGAATGAACTACCGACCAAAAGAAAGCATACCACAAGAGTTGGGGAAAATACTAAACATTAAATGAAACTAAACAAATAAGAGTGAGAATCTTGAGACCAAATGGACCCATGTTTTGAGAAATTATAGCAAACAAAGCAGATACAACTTCTATCCTAAAGTGTTGAGACAGGTGATCCTTCCATCTCTAGACTCAAAACAAGCTCATGTCTCAAATGTCAAGGACAGTTCATAGCAACAAAAACAAGTCCAGAACATATTGAACTCATTCCCCACAACTCAAGTATAAAAATTTGATAAACCCCATCATGTCTTTTTCACCTTTGTAGTATGCTGAATGAAGGTATTGAACTCATTCAAGCAGATCGCAGAGATCAGATTGATAATCCCCACAACTCAAGTTTACAAATTTCACAGTAGCATTCATATCATAAAACTCGGAACATATTGAACTCATTCCCATGTCAAACTCAAATTAATAATCAGTAAAGTGTGAGCCCTGAAATAAGATTGCAGCACCTTAATCATAAATACATGTATAATTTTGAGCTACCCAAGTGCTCAAATAATCCAATCAAACCATAAAATATATCATACTTGATTAGAAAATGCCACCAGTGTTCAATTAGCCTTAAAATATATGGTCACTGGAGGTAAACAAGTGGTCATTTGGAATCCTCTATGTAAATGGTGGAAGTAACCATCCAAGTTCACCCAAATTTTTAAGTTCTGTCCATTAGAATGAGACAAGAATACCCCCATAGTGATTCCAAGCTTCTTTCTGAATATTTGGGCTTATGATTCCTCAATGTTAAATTCATCAATTTAAATTAATTTAAATTGTGAAAGCGTCTCATAATTCAAGAGGCTCATAAACTAAAAGTTTGTAACCGGCAAGTAAGAAGGGGCTACTTGGAAGTAAAATAGCCAAGCACATCCACAGCGCAGTGGCTGGTAGACATATTGTTTACTTTTTACCCTCTGGCATATACATAACCTGGTTGAGGTGAGATTCAGAACAATGACAAAATGTAGGGTCTCCTAAAACTCAATTATATGATTTGAAACACAGAAAACATAAATATGGTAGAGCCTCAAAATAACACATATGGTTTGGGAACCATTTATGACCTATCACAAATCAGAACTAGAAAACCAGACCAGGACATCAAACCAAGATTTGCCACAGACAAAGGATACTCCTTAATGTAAACACACAACAGCAATCTCAAAATTCAACCACATCCAACTAAATAATTCAATTTAAAAAAAAAAACAGGGTACAGTGCTAATTACTAATTAGAAATACTTGCACACTTAAAACTAAAATAATTTTAAAGAGAAGTGACACCAGATAAGTACAGTTTTGGCCTTTGATTCAGAAACTCTCAGCACTGGGAAACTCAATCACCGGAAAAAACAAAACAAAATGAATTTAATAGACTGAGATCTCGACTGGGTCTGCAGAATCAACAACAATATAGAGCTCATTAACTCTAAATTAAATTTATTGAAATTGAATTACCATTGTGATATTTTCTTGAGCTGAAGATTGGGAAGTCATGGGCAGGGTTTGGGATGGAGATTGAGAGCCTGGTGGTTGATACTGATCCACTATTAGATGACTTGTCATCCAAATCAAGCCATGAATCTTTCTCTTTCAGAGGCCATTCATCAAAAAAATAACATCTCATGACTCTCTTTTCCCTTTAGTTGGTGTTATTCCCACCCTTAAACAAACACAATCATTCTTAACTCCATACTTGTATCACCACATATCCCTCATCATAAGATATGTCAGCTAGTGTTTTGAATCTCTAACAGCGGTTTTATATACCTATTCCTTCCTAAGTATTCTAAGAGCGACATTCTACACACTCAAGTCAACTCATCCCTTCTCTCTATCGTTTTAACTACAACCTAATTGACTAAAAATCATATATTCAATCAAAATGCTCATTCTTTTCATTAGGTGATGCATTTTCCGGTATAAAATTACAAGAATGAACAATTATCCTACATCGATAAACAATCAGCCTACGAAAACTCAGGTCCGGAGTCTATTCGAAAAGAGACAACTTCCCAAAACGACACCACAGGAGAACAAGTTTTCAAAACAAAAATAAAAATCCAAACAAGCTCTTTTAAACCCCAAACCCTGCCTTTTCATCACAACTCACCCCCCAAGTATTAAACCCTAGAAACCAATTATACAACACATGAAAAGGAACCAGAGAGACTCACAAAAAGGAATAGACCTCACCCTAAGGAGACCTCACATATCCAAAAAAAGAAAGCCAAAAACCAGACATCTGTTAAATGACAGAAGATCCATCAAGCATGAGGGCGATGACAAAGAATTCAAAGAGACCCAAAAATCATTTACAACCCGAAACAAAGCAGGGGGCAGTGATACAATGAATCTATAAACAATATCACAATATATAAAACACATTGAACCAAGAAATAGTCATTGTCTACTCGTGTATTCTATTTTATATAATATATATACATATGTATATATAAGCTAAGCATCACAATCTATCAATACGTCCACGACAAAGACCACGCACCTGAGAATTAACAGGGAGCTTCTTCGTCTCAGAATCGAAGAGGGAGAAGGTTATGGAGACAAGAAAGCTGAAGACGTACAGCCGTCAAGATTGGGTTTTTCCTTCGTGAGTTTCGCCTTTGTAAGATTGGGGATCTTCTGTAAAACTAAAGAGTGAGATGCATAAGAAAGAAGATGAAGTCGCGCAAGACAAATTTTGTCCTCAACAAATGAAACCTAAACGACGCCGTTCGAAAATTCCATAATACCTTTGGCGACCAATCAAGTTTTCCCAGCTAATGACCAAAATTTTTATTAGAAGGAACACGCGCGTCCAGACTTTTTTTCTCTGAGAGGATTGGAGGGAATAAATTCCAATCGAAATTTTTGTTTGGAAAAAAAATCGCGAGGAAACAATTTGTCGTTATAGCTTCCATGTTTGTCGCCTAAAGTTTCCCGCCAAAATCAAAATCTCCCGCCGCAAGTTTCACGACGAATTTTAAATTTTGTCGCGATAGATAATCTATCACGACAAAATTAAGTTTCGCCGGGAAACGTTTTGCCGCGAAAGCTATAGATTCTACTAGTGCGTTGAGTAACATAAAACCCATTGAATTTCCATTGGGCAATAGGCGTCGAGCAATCACCGTTGAGCTTCATGTTCAACGACGAAAATAGTTTCTTCGTCGGGTAACATGAAGTCATCCCAACGCACAGGTCTGTCGCCTACGATTCATCGAGCATTACGAAAAGTCAATGAATATCGCCCGACGAAGTTGTTTCCCTGGGAAAAGTAATAAACATTCAGTTTTTAATATATTTCAGTGATTATGCTTTAGACGATGGGTTTAACATTCTAGACGACTGTTAAAAATCGTTGTCTATGATATAGTCAGACGAAGGTTTTTAATAAAAAACTGTCATTTGATTAGGCTTCCCGTTGACGACGGTTTTTATTAAAAATTGTCATCTAATTACACTTTAAACGATATTTTTTATTAAAAAAATACGTCTGATTATGCTTCAGATGATAATCTTTTGAACAAATGTCGTCAGATTAGGCTTTAGAGGACACAAAAAAATTGTTGTCTAATACCTTCCAAATAGACGTCACTTATTAATGCATTGAGATGATATTCTTTTACTGTCATCTAATGACTATTTTGGCATAGTGTGAGTGGATTTTTATTTTTCTAAAATTACTATGCATGCATAATTAATCATTTTAAGTGCTTTATTATATGATTTGAATTGGAATGGTTTAATTATAATTTTTGATCTATTATTTGACCATTTTCGGAAATTATTGACTGATTTTTAGTATACGTTTTATGATATTATGAGTAAATTGTCTTTTAGGCTTAGACTCAGATTTTGAAATGTTTGGCCTGGTTTTAAGTCATTGGTATGTGCTATATATGTGTTTTCTCAATATTTTCCGGCTATTTTTTCCACAATCAACTATCCTCAGATATGGTGAGCGCTCAAACATAAAAAAATACGGCTCTATTTTCCAGAGGCTGGAGATTAGTTTAGTCTCCGACATCCGGAGTAGGGCTCTGTTTTCTGGAGACTGGTGATTGGATTAGGACTCAGACGTCGAAAACTCGACTACGTTTTCTTGGGTGTTCACTCAAATGTGTAGAGCTTGGCTCTATTTTTTCGAGTGGTTTGCCTACAGGTAGTATGGATATGATCTGGTAACTGGTATTCAAACATCTAGGATTGGATGGTCGGTTGATTTACTAATACTGGTTGGTTGTGTGAGTTATTAATGCGTGTGTCCAGATTTTTTTCGTATTTGTTGGCTCTGATTTAATGATATTTGATTGGTATCGGTTTTGATTTGATTTACTATTATTGGACTGGTCGATTTCCTTTACTTTATCGATATTGTGTCCATGTGATCTTATATGCTTTGATGATCATGAATGACAGGACCCTCCCCGTAATCCCCCTTGATTAGCTTGTGAGGACATGCCCCCATCTGACACTACCTTATAAAATAACCATAATACTCTCATGATTAAATAAATATACTAACCACGGGTCAGACTAGGGATACTAACACATATTAACCAAAATAATCAAAGTACGCACTCACTGTGATGCCTCAACCTTCACACAGCCCGTGTCTGCGATCAACTTAGAGGGCGTCAAAACCAATAAAAAGTGTGAGTTGACAACAATAAAGTTTTGGAAAACCATTTTCTGACATACAACTTTAAACCCTCTGTTTTATAAAATATCCATACTTAGTAAAAAAAACCATTATTTGAACATCAACGCAACATATATATGTATATATCAACCTTGGGTCCAACCCAAAATCACAAAAATATACCAAGGCCCTTTGGCCCACATTTTATAGAAATCACCGGCTCTTAGCCGTTTTGAAAATATTTTCACAACTCACAATTTGATAAACCAAACCTGATCTTACTAGTCCAACTAATATCCCATGTGCATTATTGGTAGGAACGTATGGGTCCTACATGCTCCAACCCCGTCGGTACGTGTAGAGTCCAACCCCGATTACGTCCGAGCCCATCTCTAGGAACCCATAGAGTCCAATTCCGGACATAGCGATACAATCGCCTGAGGTTGGCCAATCTAAAAAATTGTATCCAGATTGAAATATATTTTATCACACATGCACTAACCCAAAACAGTTATCATACGGGCACCAGCCCAAAATAGTTAGCACACGGGCCCAGCTCAAAACAGTTATCACACGGGCCCAGCCCAAAACAGTTATCAAATAGGCACCAGCCCAAAACAATTAGCACGAGAGCCCAGCCCAAAACAGTATCACACAAGCCCATCCCAAATCATTTAACTCTAGGACACCATGCCCAAATCCCTCTTTTCCAAAAACCATGATAGAATCAATAACTAGACATCATAGCTATAATATATTCAAACCATTCATTATCCAATAATCATAACCATAATCATAATCAGGCCAAACCATGCATAAAATCAGTAAAAAAATATATTTAAGCACACATCAGAGTTATAAAAGAAATTGTCCACTCACAGTACCGCCGCTCGCTCAAAACACGAGCTATAAGCCAATCCGAAGCTTCCGAGATATTCGAGTCTGCCCAAATCACAAACCAAGGTCACTAACAATCCATATAAGTCCATACAATAAACTCTTAAAAAACCTTGAACCAAAAAAGTGTCCCGAACACACTTCCCGAGAAGAAAAACCTCAAAAACACCAATCAAACGATTTTAAATCGACCTAAAACAACCACCATTGGATTCAAACCATTCAAACCTTTTGAACAAGATTGGCTTCACCTTAAAATGCGTGCCTATATGCCCATATGGGCTGGTAAAAGTTTGGCCAACGCAAGTCAACGCTAACACCACTGCTGACGTTAGCCCTAGCTAACGCACCTGACATCTGATAGATTACCACATGCTACCACTAGACTTGTGGCACGTGTAACCACCTAACACATGCCATGTTTCCTTACTAACGTCAAGCTCATGTTAGCCTCTGCCACATCACCTCTAACAGTCCTTGACAGATCGACATGCGGCGCTAACCCCCAGTCCTTGACAGATCGCCTCTGCCACTTCACTATGATGGGTTATTCGACTTGGTTCCATACCCGACTCATTCTCCCTCAAATCAAGTCCAAAACACTATGTTCTTTTTCACTAATCAGATCATCTAGACTAGTGCCACATGTAACCACCTAACACATGCCATGTGTCCTTGCTAACGTCAAGCTCATGTTAGCCTCTGCCACATCACCTTTGACAGTCCTTAAGATCGCCACGCGACACTAACCCCCAGTCCTCGACAGATCGCCTCTGCCACGTCACTGTGATGGGTTATTCGACCCGGTTCCATACCAGACTCATTCTTCCTCAAATCAAGTCCAAAACACTCTATTATTTTTCACTAATCTGATCATCTCTCACCTAAAAATAGATCTACGTGCTAGTAATCAAGAAAATTGATCTGAAATCGTTGGGCCAAGCTCAAACCTTCTCGACCAACTTTCGAGCTTCCTCATAGGGCTGGTCACACGTCCATGTCCTTCCATTTTTGGTTCTATGTGCTCGCAAGGACTCAGAGAAGACAAGGGGGATTAGAAATCTGAGTTTCACGGACTAAAATTCAAAACACGAAAATCAACTCACACAGTTACCTATTTTTTATCCTGGGTTTTCTAGCTAGCCACTGTGGCTCCACTGTCCTCCACCATCACTCTCCATCTCAAGTCCTCTCTCTGTCTCTCTCTTAACCAACAATAGGTACTGAAGTCCATGCAGAAAATAGTAAGGGTGGATTTCGGGTGTGTATGAAATGAGAGAGTGAGAAAGATGTAATATGGTGTAGGGATATGTGTCAATGGATGAGTGACAAGTCATATTTTGGACCACAAAAACAAACAAACCAAAGTCAACCTTTTTCGTAAAACGTACATCGTAAAATCGACTAAAACCTTCATTGACCCGTAAAATAACCGTCTAATGTATAAAATCAGTGTGTTGCCTGTCTACGTAATCAAAATCCCTCGTTCTATGTAATGAACCTCGGTCCACCTTCAAATTACCATCTAGGTCAAACGTCAACATTTTCCCCCTTTTAGGGGCAAAGTTGTCATTTTACCTTGACAAATCCTGATTATTCTCGTTAATCTCTTGGTAATCCCATGGTTACAGGTTGGGTTATTACAATCTACCCTCCTTAAAGAATTTCGTTCGTGAAATTCACACCGATCCATATCCAAAACTATGGAAATCCAATCCTCCCTCCAACCCGAGGCTCCCATGTGTCCATGTACACGCCAACATCCATCCACAGTATACAGAGAAACAAACATCACCTGATGTAACGACCCGTCCCTAATTTTAAGGATTAATTAACACTAATTATGGATTAGTGAGAGGATTAACGGATGTTCAGGGCAAAATTACGATTTTGCACCTGAACGAGGGCAAAAAGTTGACTTTTGACCCGAGAGGTACGATGTCTGAGGGCCAATGAACGTGACGTAGATCGGGACGTCAAGAGTCCATAGACATGTGGCACGTCGAATTCGGACGTTCGACAGTAAAGTTACGGTTCACGGAAGATTTCAGCAACTATTAGAAACTGCACGTTTTACGAGACAAAGTGGGCTTTTGTCATTTAGTGTGGGCCCAGATGTTTCCCAGGCCCAATGGATGAGTGACAAGTATCACTCATCCATTGTTTATCACCCCAAAATTCATGCATACCACCTTCACCTTCTTTGTTCATCCAACCAAACCCGAAACCCCCTATAAACTGTGCAAACCACACACCCACACCACCATACCCACCTGCTTTTTGACCATGGAAGGACTGAGGGGGGAGGACTGAGATAGGCAGAGAGGTTGGGCGGCTGAGCAAGGCGGAGCCACGGTAGAGGAGGAAACCCGACAACCCGATCGAGTTCAAAATTTGGGTGTTCGAATTGGTGCGTTTTGGATGAGTGATGAGGATTGGATAATGATCATAGGTGTCTTACAAGTCGAAGGGAATGGAATTGGACGGAGGACGACGGTAGAGAAACCCGAACGACCGGCCGGAAAATAGAGCCGTGTGCTTTTCGATCAGATAGGTAATTTCTACGCCTTCTTTGTGTGTTTTTAATCCATAGAATGGTAGAGAATCAAGAAACATAGGGATAGGAATTGAAATGGAAGAAATTGAGCGAAAAATGAGGGAATCATGGGCTTGGACCAGTCACGCCGGTTCAGGAAGACTGAAATTGCAGACCGGTTCGGACCAGTTCAGTCGCAGGGAAGAAGACGACTGTAGCAAGGCGCGTGGCCTTCACGCGCAGCCCTTTTGGGTGGCGCGTGAAGCATAATTTGGGGGTGGTTTCAATATATGCAATCATCCTTTCATTGTAACGAACATTTTGGGACTAGTTTCGTGTCGATCGGATATCGTTTCGATAGTTCGAGACTTCCGAAGGTTTAGGATCGACTTTAAAAATAGTTAAAAATTCCAAAAAATTATGGGGTTTTAATGAGGGGTTAATTAAGTAGTTAGTAACCCTCTAAAGTGATTTGGACAAGTTTGGGAACCTCGGTGACAGTGATTTGCCGGGGAAAGCCGTATGACATGCGTATCGAGGTGCGGCTTTGGAAAGTCTATGAGTGGACTTGTTTTATGAATTCGATGCATGCATAAATGTTTATAAATGTTTTAAATAAATGTTTTGTGATACCATGAGTGCATATGTTTGTGGTGTATTTGGTTTTCCTTATTTGCACGTATTTCGAGGTTTTCAATTTTATACAGTGCTTTTACGTGTTAGTATTTCAATGAGGGTTTTATGGAAAGGTTTTGGATTTGAAAACATGGAATCGGGAATGAGACCCATTTGGTTGGAAACCATCGGACTTGAAGTCCATTTGACTTAATGAGAAATCGAGATGGAGGCCCCATCGGGCCGGGGGACCCGTTGTTTTACGAATTCGGACTTGAGGCCCAGTTGGGTATAATATCGCGCATGAGGCCCAAGTATGGTTTATAAAAGTTATTTTGGGTCACGGATCCAAATTTGGATTTGTGATGGTTTTATGGAAAACTCAGGCGTGGCCCTTTGATTGGTTTTGGAAATGAAATATGAAAATGGTTTTTCGTATACCATCCTCGTGAACGGATGCCCTCCAAACATCTCGTAGTAGCGGATTGTCTCCTCCAGACGTCTCATAGTATCCTGGAGTAGTCACGGGGCATTGCTTGCAAGGGGTCATTGCACAAAGCGACCAGTCTGTATAGTAACTCAGGAACAGGGATTGTTAGAGGTTAAAACTTCCCCCCAGTGAGGGTCATTGATTTACGGGTCATTGACCTGGGTGGACCCTGGGGAGACTTGGGACTTGAGACCCTGGGTAGCACGCATAGCTTGGAACCGTGACAGGTGTGATTGTGACATCTTGGATGTCAGGCATCGGGGATGCTAAGGGTTGGTTTTGGGCTGAGTCCCACTGGTAATGGTTTTGGGCTAAGACCCTCGTGATGTGATTTGGGTTGAGTCCCATGTGTATTTGGTTTTGGGCTGAGTTCCCATGTGCTTTGGTTTACGGTTTTGGGCTAAGGCCCTGATGGTTTCATTTTGATAACTAGTTTCATGCATGCTTTTTAGCGAAGGGCATAAATATCTTCTTTTTTCTAAATATTTTATTAAATTATTTGTTTTGTCCACTCACAGGTTTTCGTGGTTTTAATGCCCTTCAGGTTGATCGCGGATGCGGGCTGTAGCGAAGACCAAGACATCACATTCTTCCTTTGGATCTTGGCGCTCTCTGGAAGCCCGGTGGAGCTAAAGTCGGAATTTTCCCTTGTCTGACACTTCTTGTCATACGGGATCAGGCACGTCCCGCATTAATCACGGGGGGATTTCGGACAGGTCCTGACACCCGACGTCAACTACAATCCAACGGCCAGTGCTGAGTCTCTGCTTTCCCTCAGTGACTGTATTTGACAGTGTGTGATCAAACTGTCACTAGAACTCCAAAACTCAACTCCAAAGCCTCGTTCGAGGCATCGACACTTGTCAACCTTACCTGCCACCCACACAGGTGCGCTCAGAACCCAGTCTGATGTCTTTACTCCCACTGAGCAATCACAAGTCCTCTTCCCTAGGAAGTCTCAACTGCCAACAACACCCACGACGAACCGTCGTAACCAGCTGGTAACCCATCAGGTCCATTGTTTTCGTCTGAGTTCCATACCAACTCCAACTCGCACAAGAGCCTTTTTACATTGCCTCGTCTCGCTCGGAGACCAACTATAGGATCTTGACTTTTCTCGTGTCCCAAACTAGTATCTCACTCATCCAGAGTGTCTTCTAACAACATTGAATACTTGCTGTAGCCGAGATAATAAAGAATCCATTTTCACTAGGGTTCTTCTTGCCAACCATGGCCTTGAGCTCCAAGCTCGCACAACAACCGAACCCTCGATAGAACCTTTCTTCTAGAACACAATATTCGACTCCTGGTCCCAATGTCTCAATGAAAAGTCAACATAAAATCCAATTCGATTACCATACCGTGTCCATCTTGAATCCAATCCGACTATCGTACTACATCAATCTCGGATCCAATCTGACTATCATACGGCTACCCTGCCAATCATGGCCCAACACTAGACCCTGTCCGTCCGATCCCAGATCCGAAAAAATTGTATACTAAACTCAAAACCCTCTTCGAGTTCTCTTGGTCACCCAACCAAATCTTCAGACGTGACCAACACGAATTCCCCAAAAACTCTAGAGATAAACTGTTCAGTTCCCTAACCATTCCAATTTCTTGGTTAACTCCAAAGTTCAATGGACTTACGTCTTCCAAGATGTACCAATCTTGAGTGAATCGTCTGGTCAGTTACTTACCTCGACCGCCATTATGATGATGCGAAGGGTCGGATCCGAATGTTGTGCTGTAAACCTCTAATCCAACCTTAATGGTCTCAAAGTAACACTGTCCAATAACACTCCACAATCATCTACCATTAGCACAATCCCTCCATCCAGAGCTCCAATATCCTAGGTAGATGAACAGTGTGACTAAGAAATAGCGAGCCTGCAACTCTCCTACTCAAGGCATCACGTAGTGTGTTCATTTTTCGGTATGATACTCAAATGTACAGTCATCGTTTTTAACCAACTCTAGCCAACTCCTCTGCCTTGAGTTCAACTCCCTCGGTGTAAACTGATAAATAAGGCTCTATTGATCTTTAAAGATCCTATACATCTCCCTAGGAGATAGTTAGTCAAACTTTTCTATACGTGTGCCACCGCTACAAGCTCCCAATCATGGATAGGGTAGTATATCTCAAGATATCTCAACTGCCTCGCTGCTCAACTAAACCAATTTGACTTCCTCTCGAGTCAATTGCGTTAAAGGGTTGCAATCACGGGGAAAGCGTATACCAAACGCCCGTGATGCTCAACCAATACGAGAGACTCCAAATCTCAGTTACTGTGGTTGGTTGACGTCAATCCAAAATCACCTCAATCCTCCAAAGATCCACATTAATTATCTCAGCAAAATAATATGACCAAAAATACCAACACGGGTCCACCAAAACCAATACTCACTCAATTTGGTATTTTGTTGCTTCCCCTGAGGGTATCCAAGACTAGGTTTTGGTATTCCACATGTGCCCTCGCACTCATTGAACACGTCAAGATATTTTCCATAACATAATTTCCAAAATGATCCCAACACTTTCGGAAGACTCGGTGCATCAAGTCCATCAATATTGCTAGGTCGTTAGTCAACCCAAATGCTACGATCCAAAACTCATAATGCCCATACCGAGTCTGAACTGTTTTAGGAATATCCAAATCCTTGATCATCAACTGATGAAAGGCAAGTTCATCTTACGCGGATGGGAATACGAATCCAAGCTACATCCATCAACGTCATGCAACACCAAGTACCTTCTACTCCTCAACTCATTCGACTTTGGCCCATAGCCAGCTCAACATCTAACAGGGTTACACATCTTTGAAATCTAGAGGTGACGAGAAAATGAAGAAAGTTCACTAAGAACGCCGCGATAAGGAATACTCATTCCGCACTAGCTCACTGTCTAGCTACCTATAGTCAAATCCAACTCTCAAAGTTCCATCCATCTACCAACAAAAAACCTTGGGGCTCCCAACAATGGCACACTAAATCGAGCAAACCTCAATACTCTCACTGTCAGTACCTTCCGACATAGGGGTGAAAAAAAATTTGAGTACTCGGAACTTCCCCATGAGGTGGCAACCCGTAATACTCCCAACAATGCATTTAGAACCTCATGCACAATCGATATCTCCCCAAGCTCATTGAGATATATATGAACCTCATAACACGTGTCCAAAGTCCTTAACAACCATTCTATAGTACCTTCTCGGCCTCCAAGCCATAACTCCCAAAGGAAGAATCCCTAGTCCACCAAAAGACCAATTATGACAAGTCAGGACTACCAAAGACAAATGGTTCCTCAAGCACTCAATACAGATATTACGGATAGTTCACCAATCCATCCCTAAATTCATGTCCAAATCATATAATTATTCAAAGGAATCCAATCCTTCTTACTGTCAAAACCTTTCTACCCAAATTAAATGGTCTTAAATCACCGAACTAACACTGAGCATAGTATCGGTCAGAGTACTGGTACTCGTGTCTCAACCCAGTGGGATCAACTCCGAGTCAACAAGAGTGTAAATCTTCTGGAAATAAAAGTGAGTGGGTCCGTAATCCATCAATACTCGTGCATCCAAGCCAAGGCAAGAAAACACCTGTCTCTACTCCAGGTGTAGTGCGTGTGTCCAGAAGTCCCATAGGACTAGAAAGGTAACTCTAATCTCAATTGGCCCTTTCAGGATCCTCTTCGTCCCACTCATCGACCACTACAATCACACGACTGCCATCCGAAGACTCAGAGACAGAAGTGTCACTCTTCAAAACTCCCTAGCAAATGCATCCTCTAGATGCCTTCGGCGTCTGCCAGAACCATTTAGTCGCTGCTGGAATACCGACCAGCTCATCTCCACTTGAGATGCCACATCCGACATAGTCCGTAGTATGGTGAATTCTCAACTAGCACCATTGCTCGAGTCTCATTCCGAAGACCCGACACAAACCGACGAATCCTCAGCGTCTCGGTCCCCACCGCACCTAGTGCGAGCTGAGCCAATCTAGAAATCTCTGCTCATGTCGAGCAACCGTCAAGTCTCCCTGCCCTAGATGTAAGGACTCTACCCCTCAGCATCTCAATAAAACTAAGGCGAAAAAGAGGTAAGAAACGTTCCTAGAACGTTACCCAAATCATGGTAGTCTCATCCAAATCTGTAAATAGCAATGTATGCCACCAACTCTGTGCAGACCAATCCAAGAAGGATTCTACTATCAAAATCATACCCTTATGAGGGAAACCCATCGTCAGTACCATCCACCCTAAGTGTGTAATCCATTGATCGGCCACACTGGAATCCGATCCACAAGTACACATTCCTGGTAACTTTGTTCACCCGTACTCGTATAAGGGGCATAAATAACCCATGCTGCTCCTAGCAGCATATCTACCATGACTGACCACCAATCACAACTCCGAATAGTCACCATACTGGGATCCAATCAACCAGTAAGTCCATGGCTCCAAGCCGCTAGGCCCACACAAAAATCGGCCCTTCTCGGGTCTAACCCCGCTAAAACACGACATCCAATGCCTAACCTGACAGGACCTGTCCCAACTGGACGTCGTTAACCGTGTCTGGTCCTGCTCCCGTCTGACAAGTCAACTAAAGGCCCAAAAATACCCTTCAGTGCTTGCTAGACAAGGGATAATTGCACTGATTTCTATTGCTACCTCCGCCTCTCGATCAGCCCCGAACGTCATACCACGGCCTGGAGGGTCATAAAAACAGGAAAAGGTGTGAGTGGACAAAAATGACCTTTTATAAAAATGTTTACCAAAACACATTCTTACCCTCCAGTTTTCACACGCATGCATGCATATCATAAAACATGAGTAATAGTATGAAATCATTCAAGTATGATCAGTGGACCGATAAAATCAAAACATGTTTTCCCATCGTCCGTAAAACTCATGTTCATCAAATCTATTTAAATCTCATTAAATTCACGGGATTTATTTCCATATCCAATCTCATATATTCACGTTTATCCCTGCAACGCGTGCAAATCAAATAGGCTCAAGGACCGTTCAAAATCCGAGCATCCACCGCTGTGAACACATCACCAGTCGGCAATCCGTCGCTGTGAACACATCATCAGCAGACAATCCAGATTGTCGTGAACACATCACCGACTGATCTCCATATAATCCAGCACATCTGATCTGAGTCAAGCCTCCCTCGGCTGCACGACAACAGACCGTGCTACGTGACCTCTTCGGGGTAAACACTTCCATCCCGAAGGCGAGCGTTATCTCAAGGGTGCATTCCGGGGAAACACATTCCCAACCGGAAGCCCTAATATCCATGGTGCACTTCGGGAGAAACATATTCCACCCCGAAATCCCTAATATCCACAACATATCATCATCATAAAAACCAGTGAAAACAGTTGTATTTGAAATCAAAATCATTTTCAATACAGGGTCTCAGCCCAAAACATAATCTGTAAAACCAGAGTCCCGATTATTTCATAAATCCGAAAACCATCAATCTCATCATGTAATCACATGGAAATACAAATCCAATCAAAATCACAATTCCATTGGGTCTCAAGCCCAAAATCTCATTTTCACGCGAATCCGTGCAACCGTAAACCCGAATTGCCACTTTCACGTAAATCCATGAAATCAATCCCTGACTCATAATCCGAGTCCAAATATCATTTTCAATTCCAGACTCATAACCCAAGTCAAAACATCATGTTCAATCCCGGGCCTACGCCCAAAACATAAATTTCATAATTTCTCGAAAATCGTGCCAAAAATAATATAATAATCCAGAAATCGAGAAATCACCGGATTGAACCATCAATCATGTCAAATCTTATAATAAAGCATTTAAATCATATATGCATGCATCACGGTTAGAAAACAAAGTCCACTCATACACACCGTCCAAACGGCCCGCTTCCGAACTGCCCTTTTTTCCGTAAATTCTGGAAATCACAAATCCTGTCCAAAATCATTAATGAGGGTCACTAACATCTCAAAATACCTCATATAATTTTCCCCATTTTTTCTGGAATTTAAATACGTATTTTAAACGTAAATCAAAACTTCGGATACGCGGAACTTTACCGAAACGATATCTGATTTCCTCGAAACCAGTGTCAAAATGTTCGTTACACTGAGAGGATTCAAAGTCATGTTGACCTCATCTTGAAACAAGGCCTCACGTGCCGCCCAAAGTGGTTGCGCGTGAAACCCACACTGCAATTCGGGTCCTGCAACCCGCAAGGCGACCCGGTTCAATGTCTGTCAATTCTACACCGTTTTCAATAATTCAAACGTCCATTAGCATCGAATTAGTTTCAATTAAGGATCTGTGAATTTAATTGCAATCAAACTTACCTCAATCCTTCAAATCAAAGATGAACTTTCGAAGAACACCAAGCACTGTTCATCCTTCGAAATCCATCAATGTCAATCGATTTCTTTCAATTGATCCACCCAGTAGCTTCAGTGGACCAAGAGAAACTATTTCCCTACTTCAATTTTGTCGTTTGATCACTCAAAGAGCACGACTCAACCTCGACTTAAGCTCACTGTTACCAGGCCCGTTCAGAGCCAATTGGGCCTCGATTTCCTTCGTTCTTGATGTGGATCGACTCGTCACAACCTCAGGAAGCTAAAGGAAGCTTCAATTTCGATCCTCAAGGCTTATAGTTCAAAATCCGAATTTCCCCCCAAAACTTCTAAAATTCGATTCCGAGTTTCAAGATTTCTCTCTGTCCCCCGTGTTTCCCTCTGTGAAAACAGTCTCTGAAATCTCCCAAATTCTCACTCACAAGCTCTGTTGATAGGGAGGAGATTAAGGATGGAAGGAAACTCAGTTTTGGTTGTTCACGGTTAAGAAAACAGAGAAGATTAATGGAGGATTAAGAATGATTAAGGGAAATTAAGAAATAATAGAACATAATGATGATGTTTTCCCCAAAACATGGAGCTGGTACTTGGCCTTAAATCAAGGGATGGGTGACACTTGTCACTCATCCAGGTGTGCTCAATCATCGGTCACTATTCACAATAAAATAATATTTTAATCGAAATCCCGGTTCGTTTGGTTAATCGAATTTGTTCCCGTGACCACAACTTCGTCGTCGAATCTCCGATTTCGGCATGCCACCTGTCATTGGATTCGTATCGACTCGACCTACGTAACGGTCCTTGGCCCTCGTCCATTGGACTTCTCGGATCAAAAGTCAACATTTGGCCCCTTTTCAACCCAATTATCAAAATACCCCTCAACTTCCGAAAGTCAAAACTTCTTCCTCGAATGTCGGAGTCGAACGTGCCACCTGTCTATGAACTCGTGACGTCCTGAACTACGTCACAGTCATCGGTCAAAGTCCGTTTGACCGCCCGAACTAAAAGTCAACATTTTCCCCACGCCTAGGGGCAAAACGGTCATTTTGCACATTTCGTCCGATTTCACTCAACTAATCCCAGATTAGTCATTCTAAACCATAATTAATTAATATTTAATTCTGATATTCGGAACGGGTCGTTACATAATCGAAGAAATCCAATGCTCATGCTCATTTAACTTTCCTATCCTTATCCTAGTTTTCCAGGCTAATGATAAGGCTATTGTCGTGGAGGCATCACGTCTGTAACAAAACTATCGTACACCCCCAATGTTTGATTTCCATAAGGAGAAAACTAGTGTTCTGATGCCAAATTGGCAGAACCCTCCCCGTAATCCTCTTTTATTAGCGTGGGAGGACTTTCTCCCATCTGACAAAACCTTGTAAAATGACCATATTAACCTCGGGATTAAATAAACATCCTAACCACGTGTCAGACCAGGGATACTACCACATACTAACCAAAGTACGCACTCACCATGATGCCTTAGACTTCACACAGCCCACGTCTATGATCAACTTGGAGGGTGTCAAAACATTTAAAAAATGTGACTGGATAAAAATAAAGCTTTGGAAAACCATTTTCCGACATATAACTTTAAACCCTCTGTTTTATAAAACATGCATGCTTAGTCAAATAAACCATTATTTGAAAATCAATGCAACATATAGATGTATATATAAATCGTGGGTCCAACCCAAAATGTAACGACCCGTCCCAAATTCCATGATTAGATTAGTGACTAATCACGATTAGTGAGGCTCATCCGTGATTAGTAGAGCGAAATCGGACGAACGATGCGAAATGACCGTTTTGCCCCTGATGGTGGCAAAACGTTGACTTTTCATTCAGGCGGTCAAATGGACTTTGACCGATGACCGTGACGTAGTTCGTGACGTCACGAGTTCATAGACAGGTGGCACGTTCAATTCCGACGTTCGTAGAAGAAGTTATGACGTTCGGAAGCCCAAGGGCATTTTGGTAATTTGGGTGAATAGGAGGTCAAAAGTTGACTTTTTGACCAGGAGGTCCGATGGCCGAGGGCCGAAGACCGTTACGTAGATAAGGACGATACGAATCCGTAGACAGGCGGCACGTTGAATTCGGACGTTCGACGACGAAGTTACGGTTCACGGAAGTTCCCGGTTACTATTCACAATTACACGTTTTACGAGGACCGTTTGTCTTTAGTGGGGCCAGTTACTTTTCAGCAACCAATGGATGAGTGACACTTGTCACCCATCCACTGGCTACCATTCCACATACATGCATCCAACCATTCACCGTGCATCCATTTTCCATTTTTCCCTCCAACCAAACCCGATCTCATTCCTCTCCTCTGTGCGATCCAAACACCAAACCCTTAATCCCAAATACGCCTGGAGAGAACAGAGAGTGAGAGAGGAGGCCAGGACGGACTGGATGGTGGCGAGCTCGGGGGCCGCCGTGCACGGTGGTCGTGGACCCGCGAAGGTAAAAATTTTACCTTCAAATTTCATTTTCAGGTTTTAGGTGTTAGGGCTGAGTTCTAATGATTAGGATGAGTTTATTGAGGTTGTAGGAAGGTGTAGAGGGTGGTTTGGACGGCGGTGAAGGGCTGAGCAGCCCTGGGTGCAATCGGAAAAATTGGACCGATTAGGGGAGAATTGGACGGACGGGTTTTGTGGGGTTTTTCCTAGTTTTCTTGATTAGGATAGATTGGAAATGAGAAAATAGGAATTTAGGAATTGGAATGGAGGAAATCGGACCGAAAATGAGGGAGAAGGAGGCCTGGACCGGTTACGCCGGTCTAGTTGCAGAGGTCGGACCGGACCGGCCGACCCAGACCGGTTCGATCGCTGGGAACGACGCACTGTTCACCGGCGCGTGAGCCCACGCGCAGGGGCCTTTGGGCGGCACGTGGCAGCGCGTGGTGGGTTTTCTGGGGATGTGTTCAACATACGAAATCATCTATTCGATGTAACGAACATTTTGGGGCTGGTTTCGTGTCGATCGGACACCGTCTCGATATGTTTCGGGGCATCGGAAGGTTTAGGTTCGGTTTTAAAAATAGTTAAAAATACGGGAAAATTACGGGGCTTTGGTAGGAGGTTAATTAAGTAGTTAGTAACCTTCTATTACGATTTGGACAGGTTTGGGAGTCCCGGTGACGGTGATCGGCTCGGGGAGCCGTATGGCACGCAAATCGAGGCGGCAGTTCGGACGGTCTGTGAGTGGACTTTGTTTTCTAAATTGGTGCATGCATAAATGTTTATTATATGTTTTATTACTTGTTTGATGATGCCATGGGTGCATTTGTATGTGGTTACGTATAAGCACGTATTTCGAGGTTTTGGCCTTATACGGTGCTTATACGGGTCTGTATTTCTTTATTGATTTAAATGAACTGAATTTGGATTTCAAAATGATAAACTCGGGTATGAGACCCATTTGGTTTTGTCTCGGGCATATGACCTCAGATTCTGGGCACGGTGCCCAGTTGGTGTCCTATGTTCGGGTACGAGACCCAGTCACTTTACGGTTTTGATTTCAGGTCAGGGAACCTTAAATGGATTCCCAGGTTCATGACGGTTTATGGGAACCGGCATGAACCCTTGTTGTGGTATCGTGGTTCATGACGGTTTATGGGAACCGGCATGAACCCTTGTTATGTTATTACGGTACATGACGGTTTATGGGAACCGGCATGTTACCTGATTATGGATATGATGGATCATGACGGTTCAGGGGAACCGGTCATGAATGTTTATGTTATGTATATATATGTTCGTCTACCTTCCTTTACTTCTATTATCTCCTCCGGGGAGGGTCGTTGGCCTGGGTGGACCCCGGAGTAGTCACGGAGCACCGACTGAGTGGAGTCACCCCCAGTTGGGTTCCTTACTCTTAGGAAGGCTATGGTTACTATTACCTCGGGTAGGGTCAGTGGTCTATGGACATTGACCTTGACTTTGAGATGACTCGGATTGAGACCCGGGTAGCGCGCGCGTAGCTTTGGATACCGTGACAGGATTGGTTGTGTGACTTATATATATGTATGTGATGGATATATGATATATGATATGTGGTGTGTACAAGTGTGCACAGGATTTGGGCAGTGGTCCGTATGGTCGTTTTTATTGTGGTCCTTTCGACCTTAGTTTATATCTGCTTTGGGCTTAGTCCCACATATGGTTGTTTTGGATAAATGGTTTTCGAATGCATGCATGCTTTTTAGTGGAGGGTACAAATGTCTTCCTTATTAAATGTTTTTATAAACTCTTTGTTTTGTCCACTCACAGTTTTTAATGTTTTGACTGCCCTTCAGGTTGACATCGGATGTGGGCTGTAGCAGAGATCGAGATATCACATGCCTCCTCCGGATCCTGGCGTACTCTGATAGCCCGGGAGGGCAAAGGTCGGAAATATCCCTTGTCTGACACTCCGTGTCAGACGGGAGCAGGGTCATCTCGCACTAATCCCCGGGGGATTGGGATGGGTCCTGTCAACGTGGTATCAGAGCGGGGTTGTCTCTATTCGAGCAACCGTGTAGCTCTTGGAGCATGTACGCTGGTCGAGGATGTGATATCTCAATGGGCTACAGTTCGTGGTCAACCTGATGTTGAGGTACCGGTACGATAGTTAGTAGGATTGGCATGCCTTGGTTCGGCATTTGAGGCCGGGGTTGCCATAGTTCTGTCAAGGTTGACAGTGTGGGACCCTACGGAAGGATTAACGTGTTCGTATTCTGGAGTGTGATCGTGAGACGGTTAGTTGGGATCGTCTTCACGATGTCGTAGGATCGGTTCCGACGACTGATTCGACGTTGTGACCATTAGATGGTCAGAATATGTTGAGTTAAATGGATTTACTGCAGTCGGCAGTTGGCAGCCGGATTCGGGGAATCCTTGTTGGCTTGATGGTAGGATTGGATTGACGTCATTACGATGTCAAGACCGCGGAGTCAGTCAAATTGTTGATTTTACTGCTTTTCGCAGTTGGGTTCAGAGTGACCCTAGGGCTTGATTGTGGAACCCTACCTTATGTGTATGGTTCGGAAATGTGAGTTGACTGGTGGTTTGACTTGGACGACTATTCGGATTTGGATTCGTTAGTCGGTCTAGTCATGTCAGCTTGTGTTGGGACTGCACTTCGCAGTCAGGGTTGTACGTATCGGTTAGACCGAGTTGGTTGTCGTGCTACTTCAGTTGTGGGTTGGTGCAACTAAGGTCGTGGATGACCTGGTAGACCACAATGGTTTAGTCAAGTTACGACAGGATAGAGATTGTTGGACAAGTTACTAGGGTTGGTACTTGTCGATGGAATCCCTGAGTGGGATACAGAGTAGTTGGTACGGGCGATTGATTCCGTTGGATACGGAGTCTGGATATAGCGATGTCTGGTAGTTAGGTCTGCACGAGTGTGGGGCAGGCGCTACTACCGAGAGTGGTTATAGTTACGATTGTTGGGGATCGGGGACGTTCGGGGAACGTTTTCCTTTTCTCGCATGAGCTGTCAGGGTAACTGTACCCTGAGTTGTCGGGTACGAGGGAGGCAGCGTTTCTCCTATACGAGCAGAAGTACGCGATCGTCGCTTGGTATGAGCGGAGATCCAGGATTGTCAGTTTGCACACGGTGTGCTGATACTGATACTGGTGTTAGTGTGCTGCTACTAGTGTGGATGCCTGTGTGTTGATACCAGTGCAGGTGATAATGCGTTGGTGTACTGGTACTAGTGCTGGTGCTGGTGCCGGTGATTGTGAGGACGGTGAGTTACGCGTCGGGATGTGACTCTGGCGTGATGGACTTATGATTGGTATCTGTGGTTCGGGAGTGAATCACGGATAGTGACAGACTGGATAGGATCCAACGGTAGTTGAGACGTGAGGATCGAGTACTGTCATGGGGGACTAGCGACCAGTTGGTCAGTGTGGCCGGAGTTGGTCAGAATTGGTTAGATATGGTGGTTTGCAGAGATTTGACTGCAGATCACAGCAGGGGTCTGTTGTGACTTTTCAGTAGACTGGTACATCAGGTTAGGATGAATTGACATCCTTTTGGATGTACATATACGGTCGTAAATGGGCATGTGTCCATAACCAGTCTAACGGGGACACGTGGTTGATGTTCGAGTATGTTGTTTCCGACGTAGTTGGAACTTCGGAATCACAAGAGGTTGCGATTTAGGTGACGAATCGAATGCGGGTTTTCCGCATTAGTATTGGATAACTCGAGGTCATTGTGGGTGACTTCCCGGATTCTACCATGATTGATGATGGTAGATGACGTTGATGATATAGATGTTGTGGGTTGCCACTCGTACACTGATTGTGTATTGGTTGGTGGACCCGGGATTTGTTCTGGACCATCAGGAGGAGATGAGTATATCGAAGTTAGGTGACTGAGATTTCTCATTTTCTGCTTGGTGGCAGACGAGGCTGGATTACGTGGTGTGGTGAATGCAGCGAGTTTGGTTGTATTCACATAGGACAAATTTTGATGTCACAGTCTTGTATCATCTTTGATTTTCCTTGGTGGAATGACAAGGATCGATACGAGGTAATCAGTGATAACCCACAGTCTCGGCGTGTCTCGTCGTTGACTAATCTATTTAGATGTGGGAAATGGTTGAGGACTTTGGACGTCGTGACGATCGGGGATCGTGACGTATGTGGTCGGTTGACGTAGTGTTGGATCTGGATCATGATTTGGATGATCCAGATAGGTGGAGAGTTTATCACTCTTACTTGGATGTTGAGTGGAGCATGATGGGACTAAACTTCTTTTCGAGGTAAATCCCATATGGCTTATTACTCGCCTGAGTAGTTGTCCGATGAGTAGGTATCTGACGAGGTCGGATTTTGTCTGACCTAATGTTGTGTTGATGTTGGGATTGACTTCCCTATGAAGTCAATCAATCGTATTGTGGTAATCGGTTGAGTGGGTAACCGATAGGTTTGGTTTTGGTACGTCTAGGTAGACGTGAACGATATTTCAGGTTTTGGAATCAGATTTCTAGATGACGATTCAGGATTTGATTTTGGAACTTGAAAGAGGATTTCTGTATTTGGGTTTTGGAATCGGATTCTGGGTGACGATTCAGGATTTGATTCTAGAGCTTGATTATAGATTTTCTTTTATGGATTTGGGTTCGGAATGGTTATTCCTAATACTAGTTTACGGAATGATGATTTCGGATTTGAATTTGGACAGGATTATGAATATGATTTCTGGGTTTGGATTCGGGATTTCTTACGAAATTGCGGATTCGGATTCGGATTTGGAAATAGATAATGGGTTGGAGTTTTGATTTGTCTAGATCGGACAGATGGACTCCATAGTAGAAACGTGATCGGCTACAACCTATATGGGTGTAGGCTGATTGATGTGTAGATGTATGTACCTTGTACGTTGTTCGAGGTACAATGCTGGGCATACTTGTGGTGCCTAGTGACGGTATATAGGTTATACCGGTAGTACGTTGGTGAGCGTGTTGGTAGTCGGATTGGATCCGATACCACTGGATTAGTCGAGGTCATGAACTAGGCATTGGATACTGTGCATTGGGTCATGGTATTTCTAATGGGTCTAGTTACACACAGGTCGAGTGCAATGTTGGTGGTTAGTGTAACCACGAGTGTGTGTCATATCAGTTTGCGACTGACGACTGTCAAGTGCTGACAGTTTGTCGGAGGTGTCAGCGTGGATCGTTGAGGGATTGGTAACTTCCAGTGGGAGCAGACGTCGGGATAGGTTAGAGATTGAGGAAGGAACCGTAGAGTTGTTTATGTCAGCGAAAGGGTAGATTTGACAAGTGATGTCAATTCGGAACGTACGATTACAGTCATTCGACGTGGTCGAATGTAGTCGATACGACGTGAGTGTTAGTGGTACGTCTGGTTGCACACGAGTTTTATTCTGGATAGTTGGTGTACGAGTGTACACGTGTGTTTCGAGGTCAATTCTACTTTCCACGAGGTGGTTGTGGAATCGAGATAGTTGAAGTTTCAAGTATGAAACTAAATTAAGGAGGGAAGAACGGGTAGAATTAGGTCGGTTGGAATTTCGAGGACGAAATTAATTAAGGAGGGAAGGTTGTAACGACCCGTCCCAAATTTCATGATTAGATTAGTGACTAATCACGATTAGTGAGGCTCATCCGTGATTAGTAGAGCGAAATCGGACGAACGATGCGAAATGACCGTTTTGCCCCTGATGGTGGCAAAACGTTGACTTTTCATTCGGGCGGTCAAATGGACTTTGACCGATGACCGTGACGTAGTTCGTGACGTCACGAGTTCATAGACAGGTGGCACGTTCAATTCCGACGTTCGTAGAAGAAGTTATGACGTTCGGAAGCCCAAGGGCATTTTGGTAATTTGGGTGAATAGGAGGTCAAAAGTTGACTTTTTGACCAGGAGGTCCGATGGCCGAGGGCCGAAGACCGTTACGTAGATAAGGACGATACGAATCCGTAGACAGGCGGCACGTCGAATTCGGACGTTCGACGGCGAAGTTACGGTTCACGGAAGTTCCTGGTTACTATTCACAATTACACGTTTTACGAGGACCGTTTGTCTTTACTGGGGCCAGTTACTTTTCAGCAACCAATGGATGAGTGACACTTGTCACCCATCCACTGGCTACCATTCCACATACATGCATCCAACCATTCACCGTGCATCCATTTTCCATTTTTCCCTCCAACCAAACCCGATCTCATTCCTCTCCTCTGTGCGATCCAAACACCAAACCCTTAATCCCAAATACGCCTGGAGAGAACAGAGAGTGAGAGAGGAGGCCAGGACGGACTGGATGGTGGCGAGCTCGGGGGCCGCCGTGCACGGTGGTCGTGGACCCGCGAAGGTAAAAATTTTACCTTCAAATTTCATTTTCGGGTTTTAGGTGTTAGGGCTGAGTTCTAATGATTAGGATGAGTTTATTGAGGTTGTAGGAAGGTGTAGAGGGTGGTTTGGATGGCGGTGAAGGGCTGAGCAGCCCTGGGTGCAATCGGAAAAATTGGACCGATTAGGGGAGAATTGGACGGACGGGTTTTGTGGGGTTTTTCCTAGTTTTCTTGATTAGGATAGATTGGAAATGAGAAAATAGGAATTTAGGAATTGGAATGGAGGAAATCGGACCGAAAATGAGGGAGAAGGAGGCCTGGACCGGTTACGCCGGTCCAGTAGCAGAGGTCGGACCGGACCGGCTGACCCAGACCGGTTCGATCGCTGGGAACGACGCACTGTTCACCGGCGCGTGAGCCCACGCGCAGGGGCCTTTGGGCGGTGCGTGGCAGCGCGTGGTGGGGTTTCTGGGGATGTGTTCAACATACGAAATCATCTATTCGATGTAACGAATATTTTGGGACTGGTTTCGTGTCGATCGGACACCGTCTCTATATGTTTCATGGCATCGGAAGGTTTAGGTTCGGTTTTAAAAATAGTTAAAAATACGGGAAAATTACGGGGCTTTGGTAGGAGGTTAATTAAGTAGTTAGTAACCTTCTATTACGATTTGGACAGGTTTGGGAGTCCCGGTGACGGTGATCGGCTCGGGGAGCCGTATGGCACGCAAATCGAGGCGGCAGCTCGGACGGTCTGTGAGTGGACTTTGTTTTCTAAATTGGTGCATGCATAAATGTTTATTATATGTTTTATTACTTGTTTGATGATGCCATGGGTGCATTTGTATGTGGTTACGTATAAGCACGTATTTCGAGGTTTCGGCCTTATACGGTGCTTATACGGGTCTGTATTTCTTTATTGATTTAAATGAACTGAATTTGGATTTCAAAATGATAAACTCGGGTATGAGACCCATTTGGTTTTGTCTCGGGCATATGACCTCAGATTCCGGGCACGGTGCCCAGTTGGTGTCCTATGTTCGGGTACGAGACCCAGTCACTTTACGGTTTTGATTTCAGGTCAGGGAACCTTAAATGGATTCCCAGGTTCATGACGGTTTATGGGAACCGGCATGAACCCTTGTTGTGGTATCGTGGTTCATGACGGTTTATGGGAACCGGCATGAACCCTTGTTATGTTATTACGGTACATGACGGTTTATGGGAACCGGCATATTACCTGATTATGGATATGATGGATCATGACGGTTCAGGGGAACCGGTCATGAATGTTTATTTTATGTATATATATGTTCGTCTACCTTCCTTTACTTCTATTATCTCCTCCGGGGAGGGTCGTTGGCCTGGGTGGACCCCGGAGTAGTCACGGAGCACCGACTGAGTGGAGTCACCCCCAGTTGGGTTCCTTACTCTCAGGAAGGCTATGGTTACTATTACCTCGGGTAGGGTCAGTGGTCTATGGACATTGACCTTGACTTTGAGATGACTCGGATTGAGACCCGGGTAGCGCGCGCGTAGCTTTGGATACCGTGACAGGATTGGTTGTGTGACTTATATATATGTATGTGATGGATATATGATATATGATATGTGGTGTGTACAGGTGTGCACAGGATTTGGGCAGTGGCCCGTATGGTCGTTTTTATTGTGGTCCTTTCGACCTTAGTTTATATCTGCTTTGGGCTTAGTCCCACATATGGTTGTTTTGGATAAATGGTTTTCGAATGCATGCATGCTTTTTAGTGGAGGGTACAAATGTCTTCCTTATTAAATGTTTTTATAAACTCTTTGTTTTGTCCACTCACAGTTTTTAATGTTTTGACTGCCCTTCAGGTTGACATCGGATGTGGGTTGTAGCAGAGATCGAGATATCACATGCCTCCTCCGGATCCTGGCGTACTCTGATAGCCCGGGAGGGCAAAGGTCGGAAATATCCCTTGTCTGACACTCCGTGTCAGACGGGAGCAGGGTCATCTCGCACTAATCCCCGGGGGATTGGGATGGGTCCTGTCACAAAATCACATAAATATGCAAAGGCCCTCTAGCCCACATTTTATAGAAATCACCAGCTCTTAGTTATTTTGAAAACATTTGCACAACTCACAATTTGATAAACCAAACCTGATCTTGTTTGTCCAACCAGCCTAATCTCAAACCTTCTCATGTTGGTCCAACTAGCTGCTAGTCCAACTAGCATCCCATGTGCACTACTAGTAGAAGAGGACGAGTCATACATGGTTCAACCCCATCAGTACGCATGAAGTCCAACCTTGATTACGTCTGAGCTCGTCTATGGGAATCCAAAGAGTCCAACTCCGGATATAACGATCCAATTGCCTGAGGTTGACCAATCTAGAAAACCATATCCAAATTGAAATATATTTTATCACACGGGTAACAGCCCAAAATAGTTATTATACAAGCACCACCCCAAAATAGTTAGCACACCAGCCTAGCCCAAAACAGTTATCACACAGGCCCAGCGCAAAACAATTATCACACGGGCACAGTGCGAGGACCCGTGCTTTGGAGGCATGGTTAGAAATCTCGCATCGCCCAGGGGGATCTGAGGGATGCGCCTTATATGTGTGGGCACACATCTATCCAACCGGAGGCCTTTTGGGAGCTCATTGGCTTTGGATTCCTTGGGAACTCCAAATTTAAGCGAGTTTGGGATGGTGCAATCCCAGGATGGGCGCCTTACTAGAAAGCTACACGTGGGTTCCCAGAAACAAAACCGTGAGGGCTGATCCCAAAGCGGAAAATATCGTGCAAGATGGGTTGGGTCGTGACAGAATGATATCAGAGCCCAACCCCAGTCGGAATTGAGTGTGCCAGCGAGGACGCTGGGCCCCAAAGGGGGTGGATTATGAGGACCGGTGCTTTGGAGGCATGGTTACCAATCCCACATCGCCCAGGGGGATCTGGGGGATGGGCCTTCTATGTGTTGGCGGGCATATATCCAACAAGAGACCTTTTGGGAGCGCACTGCTTTCGATTCCTTGGAAACTCCAAAGTTAAGCGAGTTTGGGTTGGTGCAATTCTAGGATGGGTGACCTACTGGGACGTTACACGTGAGTTCCCAGAAACAAAACCATGAGGGCTGGGGCTAAAGTGGACAATATCGTGCTATATGGGTCGGTTCGTGACATCCAGCCCAAATCATTTAACTCTAGGGAACCATGCCCAAATCCTAGTTTTCCAAAAATCATGATAAGATCAATAACCAGAAATCATAGATATAATATACTCAAACCATTCATTATCCAATAATCATAACCATAATCATAATCAGGCCATACCATGTCATAAAATTAGTAAAAACATATATTTAAGCATGCATAAGAGTTATGAAAGAAAATGTCCACTCACAGTACCGTCACTCGGTCAAAACACGAGCTGTAAGCCAATCTGACGCCTCTGGGACGTCTGAGCCTATCCAAATAACACCCAAGGTTCACTAAAAATCCATATAAGTCCATATAATAAACCCTCAAAAACCGTAAAACCGAAAACGTGTCCTGAACACACTTCCCGAGGAGAAAAACCTCCAAAACACCAACCAAACAATCTATTATCAACCTTAAACCACCACCATTGGATTCAGACTGTCGAAACCTTTCAAAAAAGATCAGTTTCATCTTGAAATTTGTGCCCGCACACGCTGGTCAAACGTTGGTCAACACAAGTCAATGTCACTTGCTAACCTCACTAGTGACATTTGACATTTGAAAAACTGCCACATGGCAGCACCTAACTGGTGCCACGTGTCACCACGAGACATAGGCCACGTGTCCCTACTGTCGTCAACTCTACCACGTCACCTCTGACAGTCCCTAACAGATAGCCATGTGACACCAACTTCGGTCTGCCAAGTGGCCTGACATGACTACATGGACTACCACTTCATCATCGTCAACCTCCAGCTGGGTCGACTAAATCACTATAACTCGTTATTCGACCTGGTTCCAAACTTGACTCGTTCTCCCTCAAATAAAGTACAAAACACTTCGTTCTTTCGCTAATCTGATCGTCTCTCACCTAGAAATAGATCTACGAGCTAGAAATCAAGAAAACTGGCCTAAAATCGCTAGGAAAGGTCAAACCTTCTTGGCCAACTTTCGAGCTTCCTCCCAGGGCTGGTCATACATCCATTTCCTTCCATTTTTGGCTCTGTGTGCTTGCAAGGACTCAGAGAAGACGAGGGGGATTATAAAATTAAGTTTCGCGGCCTAAAATTCAAAACTCGAAAATCAACTCACACAGTTACCTTTTTTTCCTGGGTTTTCTGCCCAGCCACTATGGCTCCACTGTCCTCCATCGTCATACTCCATCTCAAGGCCTCTCTCTATCTCTCTCTCAACCAGCACCAGGTGTTGTAGTCCATGAAGAAAATGGTGAGGGTGGATTTCAGGTGTGTATGAAATGAGAGACTGAGAGAGATGTAATATGGTGTAGGGATATGAGCCAATGGCATAAGTGACACTTGTCACTCATCTATTGGTCCACACTAGATATTTTGAGCCCCACAAACAAACAAACCAAAGTCAACCTTTTTAGTAAAACATGCACTGTAAAATTGACTAAAACCTTTCTTGACCCATAAAATAACCGTTCGATGTCCAAAATCGATGTGCCGCTTGTCTACGTCATCGAAATTCCTCGATCTACCTAATAAATCTTGATCCACGTGCAAATAACCATCCGGGTCAAAAGTCAACATTTTCCCCCTTCTAGGGGCAAAATCGTCATTTTACCTCGACTAATCCCGATTATTTTTTATAATCTCCTCGTAATCCCATTATTATGGGTCGGGTCGTTACAATGGATTTCAAGAAATGTGGGCCACAGAATGTTTACTGTGTTTTATATTTTTTTCTATGCATGCATGTTTTATAAAAGTGGAGGTAAATGTGGATTTTCTCGATAAGAGTGTTCTTTAAATGCCTATTTTTGTTTGTCTATTCACACTTTTTCGTAATTTTGGTCGCCCTTTAGGGTCGTTGCACGGAAATGGAGGCCAATCGAGAGGCGAAGGCATGAGTGGTATGGAAATACGAGTCTCTCTAGTTTAACAAGTATTGAGGGAAATTTCGGTATTTTTGATCGTTTTTCTGATAGGAGTAGGGCTGGACGCGGTTATCAAAGTGTTTTACAAGCATGTCCTGTCACTGACCATGGTAGTCGATATTTGGAAGACATCCTGCCTTCTTTCCTTTACAAGCCTTCACGGGCCTTACTTGTTTTTGGGATCTCGTTTGTGGAGACTTTTTGAGAAGGTCGATCATAGAATTAAATATGCAAGGGTTGATACCTTGGATCCCATAGTTGGCTTACCATTTCCTGGGCTTGAAACTCCCAAAAACGGGAAGCTGGCTTAATTATCCTTAGCCTTTCCTTGTTTAGAAAGTTCTTAGATCTAGTAGTTATGGGTCTCTATCTGTGAGCATATGGGGGATAGCCCGCCTTTGATGAATTTCATCAATTCTTTTTTGGTTGTCTCCTGGTTAGTGATGTCTTTCAATTTCCCATTCGCAGCGAGTCTCCATGTCAAACATTGACAATGAAATCTCTCGTACTGCTTATTGGGATGTGTTTTTCAAAAACCTTTCTTTGGCACTCGTCGTCTTTCTGAAAGCTGTTTGGTATTTATAGACCGAGGGATCATTTGCATTTTAAGGAGCAGGCTTATTGGGGATTTCTCTTTGTGGATGAGTGGTGTAATGACTAGTGTGTATGGACTGAAAGCTGTGAGCTTGAAAGCCTTGATGCTCTGATCTTGCCCTTAATAGGTTGATTAGTAAGAAGGCTTATAGTTGCCTTCAAAGTAGGCGTGTCACTGATAAAGACTTCTACTAGATAGTTTGGATGTTTTCGTGTGTATACACAAATCCCCATCGTTGTATTAATTGATAAATACCCAGTTGAATTTTACGTATTATGCGAACAGCATCACAAGGAAAATTGAGAAACTGTTGTAAATAGGCTTCAATCTACTTCTTTTTTCTCTTATGCTTTTCGCTTTGACAAAAATAAGATCACTTAGTCGTTTAGCAGAGATTTTTTGAACTTGGTTCAGTCCTAACGGCGCTATTGTTGCTTGGCTCTAGATTCTGGATTTGATACTATGATTTTAGGCGCTGGCAAGACTTTTAGTTTCTTTTAAGATCGCGAGTGTGAATTTTTAGCTGGTACGCATGAGCTTTCTAATAGGATGGGCTCCCAGGGCTGATCGATAGGTATTTGGACTTGGAAAATGGTAGGCTTTGGGCAGATTGGCAATACACTTGCTTCTCTCTTGCCTATTAAATAGGCCAAGGATTGGGTTTGAATTTTGGATCCTCAAGTGGCTTAAAATAAAATCTTCATTCTACTTATTAAGCGTCGTGAATTTTGGATCCCCTTTGAATCGTATGTAAATTTTTATGTTTCTTTCTGATAGAATCAATAACATAAGCAAATACATTATTAGCCCAAAGGGGAAAGACAAAGCTTAACAAAATATTACAACAATCAGACTCAGACATGACAACTCCTACCCCCTCGATGGCTCGATGTACTGGATCCCTCCCTCCCCCCCAGGGGAAAACAAAAAAATTCCCACCATTTCCTTCCAATCTTAAAATTAACTAATAAAATAAAATAAAATAAAATGGATTAATGAAGAACAAAGCCAAGTGGCCAACCTCCCAACAAAAAGAATTGATTACTGAAAATGAGTAAAAAATTGTTTTCAGCACCCTGTCCAAGTAGTCCACGTGTCCATGTTACAGCGTCCAATCTCACAACGTTGTCATCGGTCCCACACAAGCATTCCAAATGGAAACACATCACGTGAATGTAAGGCCAAAATTAGCATTATATGCCACGTCTATATGCATCGTTTTTCTTCTCAAAATCTCAAAAATCAATTGAGGATTTGCTGCTCGTTGTGATCCGTACACACCACGATATCTGGGTTCGATTGCTGGTGTTGTTGCTGTTGATGCTGTGCGTTTTGATTTCCTGGGTTATTACTGCCTCCCATCTTCTTTAGGCTCTGGTGCTGATAAACCTGCCTTAACCTCTCTATTTCCTTCTTCAATGTCTCTTGATGAGCTGAAAAATCATGTGATATATTGTTACACACAAAAATAAGAACTCAAACGAAAATCTTGGAATTTGGGTAGAAATGATCGATCATGTTAACTGGCTAGGGATTTGTCTATTTTTAATCTTCTCCATATATACTTGGATTAATTATATATAGATCAAAATAAACGGAAGGAATTAGCCCTTAATTGTGTAATTTAATAAAATGAAATTAATTAGCTAGAATTAATGTTACCATCTTTGAAAAGCTTGTCTTGAGCCAAAGCTGCAATCCGTTGCTTCAAAGCACTATTATCCACATTGAGAATCAACCTCTGGTGGTCTAAAAATGCAACCCTTGGTGACAATGCTGATACCTCCGACTTCAGATTACACCAAAATAAAAATACTAGAGAAATTAATTAAATGATTCATCGAATCAAATTAATAACCAATGACTCGGGAGAACAAATACATTCATCTGATGACGTCGTTTCGATCGGTACCTGTAATGTCGTAACGCTGCGTTCAAGCTCGGAAATGTATTGCAACTTCCTCACTCTGGATCGCTGTGCTGATTGCCGGTTTGCCAAAATTCTGCTATTACAAGTTTCCAAACCCAGAAACAAAAAACAAATATATATATTCTATTAATAATTTTGACGAATGTCGTTAATTTTACGTCATGGAGCCAGTTTAATTTCCAAATTTAATTCAGTACTGTGAAGAAGATGGAGTTGTTGTCCAATCCATGCATGCAAAATCTAGTGTCAAAAACAATAAGTGTGACATGTAATGAAATTTCAGAAAAATAAAAAAGAAATGTACATTGTTGTGAATTGAAATTACCTTTTGACCCTTTTGGGATCAGCTGGAGACGTTGGTGGTGCCGCCTGGGATTGATCGTGAGTGTCGGCGTCGCACGATGAGCTGTCAACCTCGCCGGGCTCGATTTTGGGCTGTTGCTGGTGGTGGTCGGCCGCCTGGTGAGGCATCAACGGCTTGTGGTTGTTATTGTTATTGTTTTCGTCGTTATTGCTGTTCTGATCGGACGGCGTGGAGGGGTTGGAGGACGAGACGGTAGGCGGGACGGTGACCGACATGTCGTCGGAGAACATGGACATGAGCTGCTCGTCGTCCAGCCTGTCGAAACCAATATTGTTGAGAGTCGATCCATGATGGTGCATCATGGCGGCGGCGGCCGGGTTCCTGCATTCCTCCTCGAGTATTAACGGCGACTCCAGGAAGGCAATGGAATCGCTGGCCGACCTCCTGTGGGCGCCGCGCTTGACGGAGGAGAAATCAAGGAATTCGTCGATCCAATTACGATGTTTTTGTGATTGTTGGGAAGACGGTTGGACGGTGGCGGTCGTGGTGGTGGTGGTGGTGGGGATTAAATTGGCCATGGCGGGCAGCCTTTGTTGAGGGAAGGATGGCCAATTCTGAGTCATGCTGGGTATTTTAGGAGGTAATTGTGCCATTGCTAATTTTTTCGAAGTGTCCCAGTGTCCCGCGCCGTCTCCCTAGCTAGCTCCCTCCATATATAGGGCACCCCAAAAAGTGTGGGTTATGTTGTATTATGTAATGGGGGTAAAGGCTGGGTGTTATTAGTGAGAGAAAAAGATTAAAAAAACAACCAACCCAACAAACACCAGCTGCAATAGATGTGTTTGGGAAATCTTGGGGCTCTAAAAAAACTATTATAGCTCTCCAGTATTAATGAGATATAGGCAAAGGCAACTGGAGGACGACACAACAGCAGCAGCAGCAGCACTAGTATATGGGCAGAAGCACAAGGAGAAGAAGCAACATGCAAAACAATCATGCCATGTATTCTCTCTCTCTCTCTCTCTCTCTCTCTCTCTCTCTCTCTCTCTCTCATGACTATCATTTATCATCTCTCTGTGTATTGAAGCTATAGACTTAGAATAAGTTCTGTTTGGATTTTAAGACATTTTTTTAAGGCCCAGAGGTTTTGGAGAAGGAAAGGGGAAGGAGGTGGGGCACATGGGGGGTGGGGATTGGGGACAGCTAGCAACAGCTCACAGCTGGGAGAGGGGGGTGGTGATTACTGATTACTGATAGTGAGGAGGCACCAAAGAAAGGGTTTCACTGGAAAGTCATCACCACTGCATTCTGCATAGTTTATTAACTCATGGAATCAGCCCTCCACGTGCCGATGTGACCCCTCTCTTGCCCCTCCCTCCCCCAGTCCCCCTCCACCCCATCATAATATTCATATTCATTATTCATTGCTAGTTAGCCTACTAAGTATATACATATATATATATATATATCTCCTTGTATATATATATATATATGTATATATTTATATGGTGACATTATTGAGCTTTTTGATACTTGGATGTATACAATAATGATGCATAAAAACATGGGTCATTTGTTAGTCTTCTCGATCATAACCATTGAACTACATCCTTTGGGGGGTGAATTTGGTTTCAATATCAATTTTGTGGGATGTGCTTATATTGTTACTAGGTTTTGTTGTTCTTGTTATGAAGAGATTTTCTTATTTTACCACAATGCATACATTAACATCAAATTATTATTGTAATTTCTTGTTTCACATGTTTTTTGCAAAAAAGTTAGTTCAATTAAATTATAGTGTGAATGTATATCTCTATCGTATGGCAAAAGTGTCGATATGCTAATCAATATTAATTATAATAAGCATTGTTGTAGGGATACACAAATAAAGACATTTTTTATGTTATGGGTCATAACTCTATTTGTAAGAGTTTTGATATGGCATACCAGTAATTCCACATTCGAAACCCGATGACATAGTATGTAGTAGGAATTTCTCTTGCATCTGTAAATACCTTAATTTACAGGTTTCAAAAGAAATTAAAAATAAAAAATCTCGATTGTAATCCAATATTTTGAATTATCCAATTTGTCAATTCCCATTCTCAAAGATCATTCATGCATGAGCAATTAACTCATAGATCTTTGTTAACATATAAATTTATTCAAAAACTTGCATATAGAAAAATTGAACTCATAGGTTTTTTGACTAATCAAATGACGTACTCTACAATTTAAAATAGACCATAATTTTTATATAAATTACAACTAATGTCATCCAATTGTAAATTAATCCAACAAAAAACTAAAAAGTACTTACCAGAATCTATCATGATTTCAAGATTATTTTTTATTTTTTATTATAAGATTATATTGAGAATTATGAAAACATTACTCTTATTTATATATATTTTTTCACTTGCTCATTTTAAAAGTAATATGAATATCTAATCTAACTTAAAGTAAGATAATTAAAAGCAATAATTCTTCAAAAATATTTTTAAATTTAAAAAAAAATATCTTCCGATATTAAATAATTTGGTTAATTTCGTATAGTTTAGGGTTTAATTCTTGAATTTTGGTACAATATATATATAATATTTATTATATGCATAATATAATAAAGGGTCCAAGAGGCTAAAGAAATCAAACACTAAGGGGCACATGGGGCAAAGAGGACAAAAAAAGACAATATTATTTTTAATTGTTTGAAGGAATTCTCAATAACTCATTCATTCTCTTTATTGAGATATAAAAGGGTAGATGTGAAATTTATTACTTATAAATTATGTTTAGGGACTTTTGAATAAAAAAAAAAAGTTTGAGATAAGGTCTTATTTTGTTTAATATACAAGTATTAAATTTTTTAAATAAAAGTAAAAGTTATTAAAGATGTAACAATGATTTATTCTTCATGCATTATATTGGTTAAAATGAAAATTATTTAGCTAATTTTTGGACATCTTAAATGATCAAACATTAAGAACTTGGTGATTCAGGTCTAAATTTATAATGACTTATGATGGAGGATTTGAAATATATATATATAAATTCCATTGAATTTTTTGCAAAGTCCAAAGAGAATGTCTACATTTTTAAAAGGGAAGTGATTTTTCAAGTTCCAATTTTTTCCTTCTGCACTCCTCAACTTGCTTTTACCTATTAATTCTGTTTTGATTTACTTAATCTTATGGCTTAAAAAAATTCAAGTGGAGAAAACTTCCTTTATTAATACCAGGCATGGAATTGGTTCGATAAACTACCCAACAAGCTCTTCTCAACTATCAAACCGACCCAAGATAGGCTTTTCTCGACAACGAGCAAACAAAAATTTCTCTTATATATTGTTATTATAATACATGAGCTAAGCACGAACACACATACACAAACTTCTCAACTCGTTGGTCTGATGAAAAGATGTAACATTTTTATTATGAAGGATTAAACTTGATCTTTAATTTCCCTCCATTAATTGATAAATGAATCACGATGATTTATTCTTTTTCTATATATACCAGTATATTTTGGTATGGTAGCCTTACATGGGAGAAAGTCCTATTGTGTGTATATAAAATACATTGTATAGTGGTATAGTGGAAGGATGTAGGAATTTAGAAAGGATGAGCTGTGAAAGGAATAAGGGAGAGAGCCTGTATATAAGAATCATGTCCACCTCCTCCTCCCATGTGAATTGCTAGTAAGAGCCCACCTATGTTTCCTTTCTCCCCAAATCAACCTCACATGGGACTATGAGAGGCGCTTTGACACTCCTCTCTCTCTCTCTCTCTCTCTCTCTCTCTCTCTCTCTCTCTCTCTCTCTCTCTCTCTCTCTCTCTCTCTCTCTGACAAGTTTCTTGGTATCTACCATTATCTAATATTGGCATTTATATAGTTTCTTTAATCAAAGTACTTAGGACGCACTAACAATGATTAGTGCGGAAGTTAGAAAGCATGTTAACTACTTGATCCAAAAGTTGTCATACAGATGTGATTCATTAACGCATTTTAAAATCACCCACTTTCATTAATGTCCATGGTGAGTGAACCCATAATCTTAATTTGCTCCACTATTTACAAAAGTCAAACGCATCAATGGCTTGTATGGAGTTACATGATCATCACCTCCACACATCACATCAACCATGTTTCTTAAAAAAAAATTGAATTCCATAAAGATTTTATTTTATTTTTCTTTTAAATTTCGAATTCCAATTTTTTTATACTGCAACAAATGAAATACTACAATCTTAATTTAGTATCTCACTCAGTTTTTTTCTTAAAACATAATAAATTGGAAAAATTTCACCTCAAATTAATTTTTTTTTAATTTCGATTATGAAATGTGTTGATACCATATTAGCCCACACTCATTTAGGCATGATACATGTAGCTCAACACACTCTCACAAAGGTCAAGGGGCCCAAGCCTAGACTAATAAACAAACCTTAATAAAGACTAATCAACATTAATGACACGTGGATAAACCTCATCCATCCATCATCAGGACACATGTCAACTCCACATTGAGTGCACATTCTTCCACATCCAAAGAAAACATTTATTAGCATTCTTATACATATACAAAATGGGTCATTTTCCCAATAAAGATAATTAATCATTTACTAATCACATATACTTACGAATTACTTTTCACCACTTATTTCTTGTACACACAGATCCGTCATTGACTTGGATGTCGGAGTACCCTTAGGCTAGTACCACATCGGTGCCTATCTCTGATCGACCGATCAATGATTTTCTTTTGACAGATCTGTCCAAAGGCACGTGGCCGTGTAGGATTCAACTCTTACGTTGATACATTTTATACATCAACAAACTATAATCCTAAATCCTAAATCCTAAATCATTAGAAGTCCGATTTTAAATTGGTCAATTGTTTGGATTTTACACATTTCAGATATAAAATTTGATTGGCTCAACTTTGATACGTCAAACTTAATATTGAGATTCTCAATTCGTCCTTATTTTAGAAAAAGAAAATAAGACGTGTCGTTTTAAAATGATGCTTATGCCGTGATTAACGAATAAATGTTGATTTTGCATGTGCATATATAACGAATACAATATATATATATATATATATATATGTGTATATATAACGAATAAATGTTGATTTTGCATGTGCATTTCCTTTGCCTTTCACAACTAAAAAAATTGGGTAATGAATACAATAATAAATATATCTCTGTGTCTCTCTATTTTAATTGTATTTTTTGGATCCCAAAAATGTTGAGGGTAGCGTAAGTACAGGAAAGAAGGGAGAGGGACGAAACTCTGCAAAACATGAAAACAAAGCATTATTGCACGTGGGAGGAGTAAAGAGGGCCCTTCCTGTTTTCCCTTTAAATTATAGAAAGTTTATATATATACAATATATTTATATATGTCATGATATAAAATGGGCCCAAAACATAAGAACACGCAAATAAAGATGTCTAAAATAATACATTGATGAAGGGAAGTGGAAGGCTAAAAACGGGAGAGAATCAGAGAGGTGATCACGACTGACCCATTTTACATATATACATTTTTTCCTTCTTGTTGAATCAAAAATCGAACCCACCGCGAAAAGTCCTCACAATTCATGCAAACAGCAAACAATTAGCTATCGTTGCCTCGATCGATTTACCCGGGGGGTTGTTCGACCAAGAACACTCGGATGCCTAAGTTAGCTTTGAGAGAAGAAAAGGATATACTTTGAAGCGAAGAATCGACGTACTTTGGAAATGAAATATGTTCCGCTATTTATAGGAAAATCTTGGAAGTCTCGGAGCGTTCTGATTGGTCGAATTTGTAATTAATAAATAATATATTATTAATTAAATATATTATTTAATAATTATAATAATAACTCATTATGATAATAATGATAATTATTGTGTTTTAATATTAATATTAATTGTCCGTTATTAAGAATAATGACAATTAACTCTCTGGGAGAATATTAATATTACAGAGATTTTAACCCGATTAAATAACGTATTTAGCTGGTAAATAGATTATTCAATGTGTGGGTATTTTCAAATGTCTAGCGTTATTGCCAGGGGCAATTTGGTCATTTTGGGAATTATGGGCCACGTGGCAGCTCCACAATTTTTGGGTGTTTTCGGGTTCCACAAATGCCCCCACATCGTTTTGGAATTCAGAGAATCCGAGGGGATGTACATTCATGGATTTCTTTGTTTTTACTCTTTCTTCGTGTTGTGGAAAATTGTTGATCCTACAAATTGAATTGATATGATATATTTATATCAAACATATACTTGTACATTTATACATATATATATATATATTCTTGTGTTGAAGTAAAAATGTTGCCATTTTTATCTTTTGAACTAATTTTCTCTCGTAAACATTTTTGTCAACTTTTTGAAATTTATTTTAGTTAAGTAGGGTAAATTTCAATTAAATGTGTTTTAAATGAAATTTATTTCAATTAATCATATTTAAATGAAATTTATTTCGATTTAAACAGTTTTCAATTAAATGCGGCTTAAATGAGATTGAATGGGGTCATAGCTCCCCTGCGTCGTTTAAATAGTTGCAGGTCGAAATGGGTTCAGTCTTACATTCTGTCTGCTTTGGAAGAGAAGGAGGAGACTTTTGCCGTTTGAAGTGAGAGGAGAAAAAACTTTACGGCAATTTTTCAAGATTTTCTGTGTGAGTCCCCCAAATTCTTCTCTTTTTTATATTTGTTTATGTGTTTTGAAAGTATTTGTGTGTATGGGTCCAAAAAGCAAATGAGTTCAGAGGCTGCAAAGGGAGCAGGGCTTGTCTACTTGACGGTGACTGCGCGCGCCCAACGTTAATTGACTAGTCGGATCAGTGGGTTCCACAAAGTCAGTGGCTATGTTGAAGTTTGCCAGGTGCAAGGCTCCGTGTGGCTCATCAGGCAGGCAGGCCCCGTCGCTGTTAGTGCCATCCGAGATGTGACACATGGAGGACGGTGGTTGGCTGCGCAGGGGAGCGGGTCCCGCGTCTGTCAGTGGGGTGCGCTGTAGGCACCACGTGGCTGGAGCCGTTTGAAGGAGCAGGCACGTCTGGCAGGTGATGTCGACTGGCGTTACTGACAATGTCACATAGCGTTTGCCAATTTGCGGGCTTTATGTCACCGTTGCTCGTTGTTTGGCGGAGAGAAAGCTATCGTCAGGAAGGCGTTGAGGAGTGCCGCGTGTCGTGTGATGGTTGGCAGCTCTGGCTCACAAACCCCTGCGGGTCGTGCTACAATTCGTCCGGCATGACGCGCCCGTGACTGCGTGGTGATGCTAGGACGAGCATTTGAGGCCCTCTGCTGTGCAGTCCCGCATTGCCACATGGCAATCCTTTTTGCAAAAATTATTTTATATTGCAAACGGATCCATGCATTTGTTTTATGTTATATATATTTTCATATATATTGAATTGGTATTAATATGTTTAATTAACACTATTAATATATATATATAACATATTAATAACGTTATTTTTATATGTTTAACGTTACTAACATATATATATATACATATTAATGCATTTAAATACATATTTAATATATTAATATATTAAAATGTGTATTTAATAGATTAATGCTATTAATATGTATTTGATTATGACATACGTATTTTGGATTTCCATATGTGTATATATTTTAGTTCGTATATATTTGGAATATATATTTTAGGAACTAAATAACTTTTTGTTCCTTCAATGTAGGTGAACTCTTTTGCTCGTTCCGGGAGTTCAGGACGTCCGTTGGATACGATTCAAGCGGTGATTACTTTATTTGTTCGGGGCGGTCATTTCAAGATGCGTCAAGGTGCACTTCTCGAGAGACCTAGCAGGCTTGCATTGTGGGAGCGTGGCGGTTCTCGTAGCCAAAGTCCATTCCGAGGGAAAGATATGGAGTTCGAGAAGCCTGAAGACTTCATGGAGTGGAAAGCTCGTAATCAGATTGCTTTTCCGGATGACGTCTTCGTGGAGTTTGGCGATAGATGTTCTTCCATGAAGGCTCTTAAGCATGGGAGAGGAAAAAACCCTGTCGGCGGTCGATGGACTAAATTCCACCCATTGATCATTGGGTGGGGTTTTAGGTTCCCGTTCTCGAAGTTCTTCTCCAAGATTATTGGCCGGATGGGATGCAGCGCTGCTCAACTGGACGTCGATGCCTATCGACACATCATGTGCTTCGAGAAGCTGAACAAATTCTTTGGCCTGGGGCTTACTGAAGATGAATTCTGGCATTGCTATTCAGTGTCGCACAACGAAATTACCGGCGGTCGGCTTTCTCGAGTCGTACCCAAGTTGGAGCTATTTTTGAGGACGAAGTTTGATGACAACTCGTACAGATTCAATTGCATCGAAATTGGTGGTGCATGGGACAAACAAGCCTCCCCGGACCTGAGGATTGCCTCGCACTTCCGCATGTTTGATGAGCTGTACAGCGGGTTTGAAGGCCATCCTGATCTCAAAAAGATTGACATGGTCCTAAAAATTCCTCCAGAGTTTCGAGACATGAGCTAGTTATTCTCTCCTCTCAGAGACATGAATGGCGGGAGGCCTTCGGACACCCTAATTAAAGAGTGGTTGAACGCTCCACTGCGCTTGAAAAAACCCGTTACCCAGAAGAAGAACAACAAGCAAGGGCCCAGTGACTCTTTGGAGAGAAAGCATGATCCTCAAGATCCTTCCAAGCCCAACTGTTCCAGTCCTGCAGTGTCATCTAGCAAGCGCAAAACCTCAGACGGGCCTTGCGAAGATGCAGCCATACAACTTAAGAAGCTGAAGGCGATTCCCACTTCCCTGAAGTAATTGAAGAGTTGAGAGATGAAGGCCCAGTCCGATTAGTGGAAGAGACACGGTCGTCATCCAAGACTCCTGATGTGATAGGTGCCCCCTCCCTAGAAAAGGAAACTGAAAAGACGGTTCCACAAGGAGCTTACGACAAGGTAGTCCGAGACCTTAGGATTGCAAAAGCTGGGGCCCGTAAGTTGGTTGACATGCTTCGTGGAAATGCCAGTCTCGAAGATGAAAACAAGAGAATGAAGGGCAAATGCAAACGCCTTCGAGAAGCCCGAGATCACTCTAGACGGAACAATGAAGCCTTGGTCGGGAGAATCCATACATTGGAGGGCAAAGTGGGCGAGCTGGAGACAAGCCATGCAGAAAGGATGTTGATAGAGAATGAGTGAGATGTTGCCCGAGACGAGGTCACTTTGCTGCGCAGAAATTTACAGGACTCGGATGAGAGAATTAAACTTTTGGAAGTGGAAATCCAGAGTCTGAAGACTGAAAGGCTTCCGAGGCACGACCACTTACTGCCACCACATGCCCCCACAACTTTAAGCCAAAAAGAAAATGAGGCGCAAAAGTTGGATATTGCAAGCTGCAGTGGGATCACCACCAAAGAGCGGGAACCAGAGCTGGAGAAAGAGTACGAGCCTATACCGGAACCTGACCCAGAGCCTGAGACTGTGACCAGAAAAGAAGCTGCCCCTGAGACTGCTGATTCATTGTTTAACGACATTTCCCTACTTTCAGAAGAAGAATGGGAAGAGTTTAGAAAAACAATGGGTTTTGAAGATCTGCATCCGTAGTTTTTTATGCCATTTCCCTTTCGTTTGTAATTTTCATTCAATAGTGAATAACCGGTGTGAGCAATCGACATGTGATTTGCCAAACACCCGCCAAATGAATAAATAACAAAAGCATTTATGCTGAATTGTTTGGAACAATTTTTGGAACGCAAGTGTTAACTTTTTTATCCACCTTTCAATGCGTTGAAAGGAATACTTTCAAATGCTTGTCAATGTGTCAGAATGGACTTATCCATATGCCCCCACTGCAACCATGTGTGCACAACAGCGAGTTCCAAATAACTTGTGGCGTTAGATAATTAAGTTGTTGGTATGTTGCCTTCAAGGAAGGGCTTGTGCTTCTTAAGAGAAGGCTTGAAGTGCTTCCATGAGGAAGGCTTAAGGTGCTTCCCAGAGGGAGGCTTAGGATGCTTCGAAAAGGAAGTCTTTGGGCGCTCCCCGATGGAAGGCTTTGGGTGCTTCCCGGAGGAAGGCTTGAGCGCTTCTTGGAAGAAGGCTTTAGTGCTTCTCGGAAGAAGGCTTTGGATGCTTCCCGGAGGAAGGCTTGAGTGCTTCTTGGAAGAAGGCTTTAGCGCTTCTCGAAAGAAGGCTTTGGATGCTTCCCAGAGGAAGGCTTCAAGAACCTTGTCGAAAGTTTAATAACAAATATGTGAACTAGGAATGACTTGATAGCTTTTTTGATAAGTCTAAATACATCATTCTTAAAAATAAAGTCTAGATTTGTCACAAAACAAAGACTAGCTTAGCTTTTGAGCTCTAGTTCGCATTACACATAATATTTTCGGAGGTGATGAGCGTTCATAGAACCACTCACCAACTTTCCATCCATTGTCTCTAAGGTGTAGCTTCCCTTTCCGCCTACTTGGTAGATTCGGTAGGGTCCATCTCATGAGGACTTGAGTTTTTGAGTCCCTGGTCGATTTGGCGTTGCAAACTTTTTCTTGAGAACAAGGTCACCTGGGAGAAAGTGCCTGAGTCGGGCCTTCTTGTTGTAGGAACTCCCCACTTGCTGCTGGTAGCTGGAGATACGCTTCACCACTTGCTCTCTCAATTCCTCGCTGAGATCAAGTGAAGTTCTTAGAGCAATGGAGTTGACTGCTGGATCATCGAGCTCGGTAAAGGGTGCTGGAACAACAACATGTGGAGGAATGACTGCGTCGGTTCCGTATGCAAGGGTGAACAGAGATTCTCCTGTCGCACGACGCGGAGTGGTGCGGTAAGCCCAAAGCGTGCCATCCAACTCCTCCTCCCACAAGCCTTTCTTATCATCAAGTCGCTTCTTAATACAGTCAAGGATCGTCTTGTTTGAAGCTTCTGCCTGGCCATTACCCTGGGGGTAATACGCAGTTGAAGTGAAATGCTTGATCTTCCATGACTCAAAGAACTCGTTGATTATGGCACCGGTGAATTGAGTTCCATTGTCTGTTAGAATGACTTTGGGAAGTCCAAATCGGCAGATGATCTGGCTCCAGATGAATTTTTGAACATCAGCCTGAGTTATGGTGGCCAGGGCCTTTGCCTCCACCCATTTGGTGAAGTAGTCAGTGGCAACAATCAAATACTTCTTGCTAGGAACTGGAGTGCTTGGGAGCGGTCCAACGATGTCAATTCCCCATTGCATGAATGGCTAAGGGCTCGTCTGTACATGCAGCTCTTCCGGTGGCGCCAATTGGTTAGGCTTGAACCTTTGACATTTGTCGCATTTCTGGGCATACTGTAGGGCTTCCTAGCGTAGAGTAGGCCAGTAAAATCCCGCACTAAGCGTCTTTTGGGCAAGCGATCTTCCACCGGAATGATTTCCACAATGTCCTTCATGAATCTCAGCCAAGACTTTCAATGTTTCAGGGTGCTTCAAGCATAACAAGTTTGGCCCTGTGAAGCTCTTTCGAAAGAGTCGGCCCTTGTCGACATAGTATCGTGCGGCCTTCATCTGGACTTTGCGGGCTTCTAATCGCTCACCAGGAAATGTTCCATGCTCTAGATAGTTGATAAAAGGATCTTGCCAACTTGGTGATGAATCAATTTGTCTTACTTCAATCTCCTTCACATCAATACTTCTCTGCTCGAGATACTCAATCGGGATTGAACGCTTGAAACGAAAGTCAAGTGATGATGCTAGATTGGCCAACGCATCTGCTTGTGTATTTTCGGCTCGTGGAAGTTGATGAAAAGTGAAAACCGAGAAAAAAGCAAGCATCTCCTGCACCTTGTTATTATATCTGAGCATCCGTGCATCACATGCAGCATATTCACCGATCGATTGGTTAGTGATCAGCTGCGAATCTGAATGAATAGCAAGTTTTTTGACTCCCAACTCCTTGGCAAGTGTGAGCCCACAAATTAAAGCTTCATACTCCGCTTCATTGTTAGAGGCTCTGAATCCAAACTGTACTGCTTGTTCCATTATTGAGCCATCTGGAGTGATAAGGACAATCCCCGCTCCTGCCCCCTTCTGGTTCGAGGAACCATCAACAAAGAGCTTCCATAGATGATTGGAAGTTGAGGGTTGCAGAGAAGAGGAACTGTCGCCATGAGCTCGTGACAAGGAAGTGTCGACGGCCCTGGGGGCACTGCCGAACTTATTGTCATTGCTTCCTTCCAATGATGCTGGTGTGAACTCCACAACAAAATCCGCTAAGGCTTGGCCTTTGACAGCTGTTCGGGGACGATAGAGCAGATCATGCTGACTCAACTCTATAGCCCATTTCATTACCCGTGTCGATGCATCAGGTGCATGAAGTAATGAACGGAGTGGATATTCTGTCATGACGATTACCCGATGAGCTTGAAAGTAAGGCCTCAACTTCTTTGTGGTAACCAGTAATGCGAGAATCAGCTTTTCAAATTTTGGATATCGTGTCTCCACATCAAGTAGGGCTTTGGAAGTGTAGAACACAGGCAGTTGAATCCCATTCTCTTCTCGGACAAGTGCAGAGCTTACAGCAACATTAGAGACCCCCAGATACAGGAACAGGTCCTCGTTATCTTTGGGTTTTGATAGCAGCGGTGGAGACGTCAATTAGGCCTTGAGATCTTGAAATGCTTTCTCACAACCTTCATCCCATTTATCTCTGGATGCTTTCTTTACCGCTTGGAAGAAAGGTCGACACCGGTCGGTTGACTTGGACAGGAACCTGTTCAATGCTGCTGCTCGTCCAGTGAGACTTTGAATCTCTTTTAGACTTGATGGGGACTTCATCTCGAGAATTGCCTTGATTTGCTTTGGATTTGCTTCGATCCCACGTTGAGTCACAAGGTATCCCAAGAACTTCCCTGCTGATACCCCGAATGTACACTTTAGAGGGTTGAGCTTCATTTTGTACTTCTTCAGCAAGTTGAAGGTCTCTCGCAAGTTGGTGATATGATCCCCTCGTCTTTCTCCTTTGACCATGATGTCATCCACGTAGACCTCCATGAGTTTTGCCAATGAGATCTTTGAACATCCGATTAACGAGTCTCTAGTACGTTGCACCCGCATTTTTGAGGCCAAATGGCATGACCTTGTAGCAGTACACACCTCGATCGAAGACGAAGGCAGTTTTGTCCTTGTCTTTTTCATACATGGAAATTTGATTATAGCCCGAGTATGCATCCAGGAAGCTTAGGAGCTCATTTCCTGCAGTTGAGTCCACTAAGAGATCGATCCTGGGTAGAGGATAGTTATCCTTTGGGCACGCAAGATTGAGATCGGTGTAATCAACACAAACTCTCCATCGTCCTGCCTCCTTTTTCTTGACAAGTACGACGTTTGCTAGCCATTCAGAGTGCGGAACTTCTTCAATGGATCCAGCAACGAGTAACTTGTCAATCTCCTCCTGAATGATAGCAATTTTCTCGGGGGAAAAATTACGTCTTTTCTGCTTGACCGGCTTGTGGTTGGGATTGACGTGCAGCTTGTGGCAAGTGATGGTGGGATCAATCCCCGACATGTCAGACGGAGACCAAGTGAAAACTTCTCTCTCCTCACGCAGGAAAGCTATGAGTTCTTCTTTTTCTGTGTCACTCAACCGAGCACCTATGCGGGCCTCTCGCTCAGGATATTGAGGGTCAAGTTGGATGAGGGTGACGTCATCCTCCATCTGCCATCCTTCTGGAGTTGGTGGTTCCTCATGAATGTCTGGATCTTGACCCGTGATTAGTTGCTATTTGGGAGACGAAGAAGAAAGCTTGCCCCCAGTGGATGATCCTGTTTGGGGAACAAACTCTGCCTCCTTGACCTCCTTTAGCCCTTCAGTAAGGCACCGCCGAGCCATCGCCTGATAGCCTTTAATCTCCCCGATTCCACCACCGGGAATAGGGAACCGAATTTTCTGGTAAAGGCTTGACGTGGTTGCGAGGATCTTGTGAAGCCATGGCCTTCCCAAAATTCCATTGTATGGAGAGTATTCATCCATGATGTAGAAAGTCTGGGACGTGACTACAGGATCAGAATGTACATCCAGCTGGAGAGTGCCTACGGTCATGCTGGTCGACCCATTGAAACCTCGGAGCGGGACAGACCTTTTTGTTGTGAGGCTTTCTAACCCCATCTTGCGCACTGCATCCAAGCTGAGGATATTTGCTGCACTCCCTTCATCAACGTGAATCCGATCAACTTGAGCATGAGCGATTTGGATGGACACGACTAATGCATCGTCATGCGGCCAGTCAAGTCCTACCTTGTCCTTCAAAGAGAAACCAACGACAAGGTCGTTGGCCACCCTGGGGGTGGAAACATGGGAGACTTGAGAGACGGCTAGTGCATCCCGGATCTTTCTTTTCTTTTGCTTGGAGGTGGCTCCTAACAACTCCGATTCTGATATGATGGTATTGATGCGAATCATCTTTGCTGCAGGTTCCTTTAGTCCTTTGTCAATGGGTCGATCCACAACCTTCCCTTTGACGTACTCAGTGCAATGTCCTTCCTTGATGAGATTCCGGAGATTTCTCTCGAAAGATATGCATTTGTCGATGTTATGCCCATAGCATTCGTGGAAGGCACACCACTTCGTCTTATCAGCCTTCTCTTGATCACCTTTGACTGGCTCCGGCTTCTTGAACCATGGCTTGTCCTTAATTTCATTGTGGATCTGATGGACCGGCAAAGATAGCTGCAAGTTAGGCTTCCTCATAGCTTGTGTTTGGGAGGGTTGTCCAGCCTTGCGCTTGTTGGACTTTCCAGCTGCAAACTTTCCATGGGGCTCATCTTTAATGGAGGTTTTTTCACCAGCCCCAGCATGGTCCTGGGTATGAGTGGCGTTCTTCTCGTCCTCCCAGCTTGCATGTCGCTCTGCTAGCGAAAGCATTTTGGTGAGACTTCGCGCATTACTCATGACGATGTCCCCTTAAAGCTGGCTGTCCCGTGGAAGTCCTTGTTTAAATGCCATTGCCGCAACAAGGTCGCTACAGCCGACAATCCGAGACTTCTCTTCGCAAAATCTTCGTATGTATTGACGCAGAGTTTCTTTTGCTCTCTTTCGGACAGAGAAAAGATGGTTATCCTTCACCTCGATTGTCCGAAGTTGTGCGTACTCCTTCACAAATGCTAGAGCCAACTCTTCAAAGGATGCAATCGACCTCCGGGGGAGATGATTGGACCAAGTCATGGCTTGGCCTTGAAGAGAAGCTTGAAAAACTTTGCACATGAGCGCATCGTTATGCCTGTGGGGGACCATGACTCCCCGGTAATAATCTATGTGTTTTACCGGGTCAGAGGCTCCTTTGAACGGAGTGAAGTTTCGCGTCGTAAACCTTTGGGGGAATGGCTCTTCCTCAATATCCCTTACGAAAGGAGTTGAGAGCTGTATCTGGCGACGTAGATCGTCCTCTAGATCGCCATCTCGTTGAGCACGAAGGTGCCTGTCCAGCATTTTTTGAACATCATCAGCCCGCAACGCACCTTGTTGAGGGGGTGAGTCATTCCGTGCTAATCGCCGAAAACCTCCTTGAGCTTCTCCCATTGATCTCTGGGATCGTGCAGGAGAGTAGACTTCATCTTCCCTCTCACTGCCATGGGCAGATCATTTTGGGTCTTTGTGTAAAGCCTGAGGTTGCCCCCTACTCCCATGTGAGCGCTGTGAGCGCTCCACTTGTGAAGTAGCCCCAATCCTACTTCCTAGCCGCTCATGTACTGATGGCCTTAGGAGTTGTGGGCTTTTTGCTCGACGAGCGTGACTTCCTTCACCAGAGTCACTTAGTGAAGTGTCTCGTGACATCGTTCGGCAGCGGACTGTTTCTTTCTCAGGACGCCTTGGAGCATTCTCTTGTCTCCCACGTGATGCGGAATGTCTGTCTGGCTCTTGGACCGGTCTTTCCGCCAGAAGTCGCTGCAAGAGTTCCGACTGGAGTTGAACTTGGCTGCTCAACCTTTCAACTTGTTGTGCCAAGTTGTCCTGGAGAGGTTGATAGTGACTTCTACCTGAGATGTCGTGACACCCATCCAGAAATTCCCTTAGGTCCATGTTTGTCGTGGGCTGATCATGCCGTGATGCACTTCCCATCATCCACCCGCCTGCTTGTTGCAAAGCCGAAGTTCCTTCCCCTAGTGCAGGCACTTGGTTAGCTGGAGAGGGGAATGCTCCAAAGCTGAAGGTTGGCCTCCCTCTGAGCGTTTCCATGGGCGCTACTATAGACACACGCCTGGGTCGAATTGGCCGCTCCTCCGGAGTCTCTATGCGAGCCTCATTCCTGGTCTGAGCAGTTGAGGCGGAAACACCTTCTCCAGCTGAGCGAGCGGATCGACGAACCCTAGCCATGTCGAAACAAAGAATCTTTAGCTGAAAAGCTTGTTGATGGATGATTTGAACAACGTTCAAAATCTTCGAACAATGTCGATGAACGACGAACTAAGAAAGATGAACGATGAACAATTTCCTGAAGAACGATGAACACCGTTGAAGAACGATGAACAACCGAGATAGCCTCTTCTGAGTATTCCTCAATCGCTCTCAATGAAAGCACCAATTGTTGAATCAAAAATCGAACCCGCCGCGAAAAGTCCTCACAATTCCTGCAAACAGCAAACAATTAGCTATCGTTGCCTCGATCGATTTACCCGGGGGGTTGTTCGACCAAGAACACTCCGATGCCTAAGTTAGCTTTGAGAGAGGAAAAGGATATACTTCGAAGCGAAGAATCGACGTACCTTGGAAATGAAATATGTTCCGCTATTTATAAGAAAATCTTGGAAGTCTCGGAGCGTTCTGATTAGTAGAATTTGTAATTAATAAATAATATATTATTAATTAAATATATTATTTAATAATTATAATAATAACAACTCATTATGATAATAATGATAATTATTGTATTTTAATATTAATATTAATTGTCCGTTATTAAGAATAATGACAATTAACTCTCTGGGAGAATATTAATATTACAGAGATTTTAACCCGATTAAATAACGTATTTAGCTGGTAAATAGATTATTCAATGTGTGGGTGTTTTCAAATGTCTAGCGTTATTGTCAGGGGCAATTTGGTCATTTTAGGAATTATGGGCCACGTGGCAGCTCCACAATTTTTGGGTGTTTTCGGGTTCCACACTTCTTAAACCATATGTTTAGATGAGTCATTTCAAAGTTTTACGAGATTTAAACTATATGATTAATAAATTAGATTACAAAAAATTGAATAGAGTGTTCCTAAGTAACCAATTGAGTAACCATATGTTTAGATGAGTCACTTTAAAGTTTTACGTGATTTAAACTATATGAGTAATAAATTAGAGTACAAAAAATTGAATAGAGTGTTTCTAAGTAACCAATTGAGTAAATAAGAAGGGAACACTTGCAACACGAGTATGAAAAATCATTAAATCAGAGATTTCCAAAATAACACCAATCGAATCCCTCTATATGCATTTCATCTAATCATTTACAAATTCCTTAGTATTTTGAAATTCCTTAGTTTTAACTAATTTTACTCAAATCTCATGTAATTTTAAAATTCCTAATCCAAAAAAAAAAAAAAAACTTTTCCATTAGACCTACTTGGGCAACCCAAAACAGCGACAGGTTAACCTAACTTTTCTAGACTTTTTTTGGCTCCATTTTCGGCCACCTTAGACATCGATTTTGGTATGGGTTAGTTTCTCTCTTCAAGTCTAACAAGCTTATATTATTAGATTTCTCATATCTTAGTCTATTTTTATGGATTAGGACTACCACACGATTGTGGCCATGACCTAAACTTACGTGTTCACAAAACATAGAGCTCTCTCCTCTCTCTACCTTTTCATTCTTACTCTAAGGATCTTAGCCTATGTATCATGCACAAGCATTTATATTACTATGAGAATGGTATAACATAGTGGACGCAGGCCGATTGGGGTGTTTACTATGTATATCGTTGTGTTTTGGTGTGTATCTTCATAGTTCTATTGATCCATTTTGGGATTCAACAAACTCCATAAAATGCTACCGTTTAATAAATAGACTGTAGCTAGCAAGATGAATTTTTAAGTCATGGATTTAAACAAACACCAAAATCGTAGAATTTTCCAAAGTTTTCATATTGGATTAACTTATCAACATGTTGGGTTTTAACAATGTAATTCCTTATTTTAACATGAGTATATACATTTTAATATCATCGACTACGACATCGGTATCGTTGGTGGTTGGAATATTAGTGATGATGGAAGTGGTCTAAACAATGAAAAAAATGGTGGAGGTGATGGCGACAATGGCTCTTAGTATGCATGGTTGTTGGCAATGGGATGGGCTGGTTTAAGAATTGATTGGGTTGTCGGCTAAAAGTCTAATAGGAGCATATTTATGTGACATTTTATCTTGTTTTCTTAGTAGATTTCTTATGTTTTCTTAGCACTTATCTTGTTTTCATATTTCACGGGATTTTTGGAAGTTCATTAGTTGTTGATTTGAAAATCTAAAGAGCAAACTTTGAAATTAACTTGAGCACATGTGTCAAATTCTCGGAATTAACTGCACCTGCTCGAGAAGAATTAGCTGATGAGCAATATAACATTGGAAAGATATGAAAGCCTAGCTTCAAGAGAATCTTACGGTTCATGAATTGGAAGTTTCTAAAATGAGTTATGACCATTTTAGTATAATAAGGTCAGACTGCATTAGAATTCAGTATTCCTTATATTTCAGGTTTTCTAATCCTTATTAAGCTTGGACAACTAGAATTCCGGTTTTTTTAGAGTTATGGGAGAAATCATTTAGGAAGGAAAATAATAAATAAAAAAGAAGGAAAGGGGATGCTACAACGGGAGAACTAATTGGGCACAAAAAGAAAAAGACTTATTACTCATTTTGCTCTCCTAACTGGACATTAAATATCAATTTGCTTCCCGAAACGGATTTAGTTTCAATGTTATGCCACAACTGCACATTTAGTTGCCCCGTTGCTTCATTCTTACCCTCTGTTAGTCTAGTGTTTACGTGGCAGTCCCTGATTGGTTGGTTAATTATTTACCAAAAATTATTAAAATTAACACACACAAAAGGAAGAAGATGATGATTAGTGAATATGGGTTCATCATCTTCTTCATTCTTCATCTAATAAAATCAAATCCCAAATCTCAAATCCCCATTTCCCCATCTCCCCCATCTCCCAAGAGCCATGACCCATTACGCGCTCTCACTTACTTCGGGACGACGCAACGCAAGTAACATCTTCCTTTCTCCCTCACTTGGGAAAATGTTTCCCTCTCTCCCTCACTTTGACAACATCGTTTATTTTTTCCCTCAATCCGCAAAAACACAGTAAAGAAGAGTAGAAAATGCTTTTTTTCCTTCACTTAGCAACACGCAGAGGGGAAAACCATAAACTTCTCTCCCTCTCCCTAAGAAGACACCAACGTCTCCTTTTTTCCCTCACTTCACAGCGACTCAGCCAAATAGAATTCAGCCTCATTTCCTAGCCAAGGTAACGACCATATCCATCACCTACCACCGCTCCAACCATGACAGTGACTTTGTCATACATCTCTCTATCTCTATCTTTATCTCTTTCTTTGCCATACATCTCTCCAACCATAGCTAATTCTATTTTTTTAGCTAGGGGTGATTTCAAAGTCCCAAACTTATGTTCACTGAATTAATTAAAGTCATAATTTCTTTGATTAGTGGTAGTTGTACTTTGCTTAGCCTTTTGATTAAGAACTCATTTTGTATGTTTGTTAGGTCAGAAACTTAGTAAACATGCTGAAATTTGATGCTAGAATAGAAGAAAAGTTTATCTCAAAGTTATGATGTTATATTTATAAGTAACAATTATCAATGGACGTCGGTATGTTAAGCAACGCCTAGGTTCAACTAAGATTCTGTTCATACTTGTGTTTGCCTAAATAATTGCTGAATTTTCCATGGAGCTTAATGGTCTCTTGACATTGTCAATCCCTAGTTTGTAAGGAAATTTTTGGAAATTAATTCATGTACATTGTTTGATGTGTGGAGATTGAATCTCTAGCTAGTTTCTCACCATTAACTTTACCTTAGATTTCATTACATTTTCATTCCCGCCCCCTATCACTTTATTTACTTGTCTTTTCTTTTCTCGTCATGTTAGATAGCAAGCCCTATAATCCCTAGTATAGAACAATCCTTACTTATTCTATACTACTATAAATTTTACATATCACATCAAGTTCCATAGAAAACAAGTTACAAACTGTTGGCGTGAGCCATATCTTGTAAATATAGGAACTATAGTACTTACAGGAATTGTAATTATTTTTCTTAATTTTCCAGTTTGGTCTAGCTGGACCTTTCGTACTCTAACATTATATTTTTTCCCCAGTGAGTGGAATGTAATTATTCAGCCCTAATTAAAACCCTAGTAGCCTCTTTACATTTTCTTTGACATGGTAGCAGAGAAGTAACACTCTCGAGACCCAAATCCACTGCTTGTGCCCTCGGAGCTTGCCCCCGTTGGCTATTTGTGCTTTTGCCCTCGGGGATTAACCCCGTCAGTTGAATTATTTTTGCACTTACCTCAATTATTCTATGTGACTGGTCATATCCCATGCGACTAGTCACAGTCATATCACTTATATCAATTATTCACTTTGGTCACAAGTTGTTGAGACTTTAAATATGGGTCAAGACAAATTGGGTTATTTAACTGAAGAAACTGAAAAAGCCTCAATGATGTTAAGTTTGAAACATGGAACATAGAGAATGCTCTTTTCTGAAGTTGGCTAATCGGTGCCATAAAACCCAGTGTAATCATATATTTTGTTCATTTACTCACAGTGAAAAATATAAGGAATGATGTATCTAGAACCTATTGTAAAGGAGTTAATAAGTTTATTAATTTTGTGAGTCATCATGAAACTAATGTCACTAGTTATTCGTTGGGAAATATAGGCTTTACCAATTTCCCCTTGTTCTGCTAAAGATACTGGTTGAATTATTGATTCTAGTGCTATTAGCCACATAACCTTTCACCAATTTCCCGTACAGGCTACGACGACACATATGTCTAATGCTAATAGAGTGTCCTCTCCTATGACTAGTGTTGACAAATTTTTGTTAACACCCTTTTTGTGATTGGAACTCTACTTGTTCCCTCACTCTCTAATAATCTCTTATATGTGCCTCAAGTAACTGATCAATTGAATTATCTAGTACTAATGTATCCTCATTTTTTTCCTTCTTGAGGACATCAACAAGAAGGAGATTATTGGGCATGGCACTAAAAGAGGGGGCTGTATCATGTGGATGATATGTGCTCTAGCAGTATGTTGACTAATCATGGTTCTTCTTGTGCTTTGAAGCATCATATTTGGATGTGACATCATAGGTTTGTTCATACTTCCTTTGGTTATATTAAACATTCATTCCCTTCTTTGCTTAAGTACTGTGACTCGCCAAATTTTCATTGTGATGTTTGTATTTTGGCCAAGAGTCATCATACTACTCATCCTTGAATTGTACTAAGAGTACTAAATCCTTTTTATGTCTGATGTGTGATGTCTAGCTCCTGTCTACCTTATCTGGCTATCGTTGGTTTGTGATTTTTGTTGATGATTGTAGTTGTATGGCATGGTTTTATTTTCTAAAAAATAAGTGTGAGACGTTGAACTGCCTCGATGTATTTCACCATTATACAGACTCAATTTTCTGCCAAATAGAAAGTTGTTAGGTTTGATAATGTCAGTGAAATTTTTAATTAGCTATTACAATATTTTTTTGAGATCACGACATCATTCATGAGAAAACATGTACTTATGCACCTCAACAATATGGTGTTGTCGAAAGGAAAAATCAGCATTTTCTTGAAATTACTCATTCTTGTTTGATTGGTGCTCACATGCAACTCACTTCTTGGAGTGATGCTATTTTGTGTGCAACGTATTTTCTTAATAATGTTTTTAGTCGAGTCCTCAATTTTAAAACACCTTTGGATGAACTATCTACTCATGTTGGTATCCCTTCTCACTTAAAATTAGCACCGCGATGTGTTGTTCTCATTCACCTCCTAAACATCAACATGTAAAGTTTGATCTCTGAGCCTTAAAGTGTGTGTTTATTGGCTGCATGCGTACCTCACCAAGAAGGCTACATGTGTTATCATCCGCCTAATCATCATTTCTATGTGACTATGGATGTCACTTTTTATGAAAGGGTATCATATTTTTCTCCACCATTATCCACTTCATCTCTTTGAATAGCCGAATTAGATACAAATTTTTCGTGATCCTGGTGTAGTTTATGCTACAGACGTGACTAGTCACGATGGTCTAATAGTGGTATGACTAGTCTCAAATGTTTTGATGGTTCTGATAGTGATACATGTATGATGAGTCCCAGAGGCTCTGATTGTTCTAATATTGATACTTGTATGACTACACACGGTCAGCCTGATGTGGACTTGTCTAGTCACAATTATGCAGCTCTTAAAAATCCAGTTTCTACAAGCCTTCCTTTTTACACCAAATGTACCAACCAATGATCCTCCTACTGCTGATGATTTTGTGATTTGTAATAATTCTGAGGTTAATACTAAAAATACAACTAATGATCACATGCCATTTATATCTAGTGATGGTGACAGATATTACCTACCTCCTAGGAGTACTTGAGGCAAACCACCGTAGAGATATTCGACTGACAATTCAAAGACAATGAATTTTCTTATTGCAAATTATATTTCTCCAGGGCACTTACCACTGAGAGATTTCGAAGTGATCCATGGATGGATTGGTTGACTACCCATCGTACCTTTATCATGTATTTTGAGAAGAATGTTATTTTCCCTTGTCTGGGTTTGCTGGAGCTCGTGTTTTAGAGGGAAAAAGAGTAATTCCTTCAAGTGTGATAACAACCTTAACAGTAGGGAAATTATTGAGGAAATGTTGTGAGGGGCGTTTGGCTCACTCTAGATGCCTCGGTGAGAGTGGAAGACATACCAATAGTAAGAGAGTTTTCCGATATGATTTTGGAGGACCTACCAGGACTACCACCTCATAGGAAGGTTGAGTTTACTATTGTGCTTCTTCTAGGCACCCGACCCATATTGTAAGCACCACATCGAATGGCACTAGAATTAAGGGAACTAAAGGTTCACTTACATAAGTCGGTAGATATGGTGACATGACCCACCCCTTAAGGGATAAATCCCGATCCCGTCTAACTTACGCATGACACGAAGGCTAAACCAACGTCCCACCTTCATGCGACACGTAAGTCGGACAAGGGATTCTTGATCCAACCATCCAAAAAGGTACCGGTCTTCCCAGAGTATACCGTACTACTGTGGATCGCAGGTGTGATGTCTCTGTCTCTCTCGATCAACAGCCCGTGCCACAAAAACCTGGAAGGTATAAAAAACATGAAAAGACTGTGAGTGGACAAAAATAAAGAATAAATTTTAAAACAGTTCAATAAAACAAGTACATTTATACCCTCCTTTTCAAAAACCAATGCATGCATATCAAATTCATGTCATAAAAACCATTATATATTCCGGTTAAGCAAACCAGGTAAGAAAACCAAACACATGTTCTTTTTTTTTCCAAATCCCGGGCCTCAGCCCAAAACCATCGAAAATAATTTCATCCAGACATAGCCCAAAACCATTGAAACCGTATCATTATTAAAAACCATCATCATCAAGTCTCAGTGAAAACCAAAACACATTTCCATCCATCGAACATGCTGGATCTATCTGAGTCTTTAAACTCCCGAGTCTTTAAACTCAATCCAGACCTCAATATAATCCGAGTCTTTAAACTCAATAGGCCTACGGGGGAAATATCAATATCCGAGTCTTTAAACTCCCGAGTCTTTAAACTCCATCCGGGTCTTTAAACCCAATCTGGGCCCGCCCCCGTCATAATCATATCCAGGTCTTTAAACCCAATAACCAGATCCAGCAAATCCAATCTAAAACCATTTGAAAACTATTTTCCATTTCCGAATCCGAATCCGCAATCTCATTAGGATCCCGAATCCAAACCCAGAACTCATATCCATCTCCTTTTCAGATCCAAGTCCGCAACCATCATTCCGTAAGTCGGCATCCGGAATAACCATTCCGAACCCAAACCCGGAATCCACTTTCAAGTTCCAAATCGAATCCCGAATTGTCATCCGGAAATCTGATTCAAAAACCCGAAATCTCGTTTCTTAAAACCACTTTTCTGAACTGGGATTCCAGCCTGAAAACACTTTTCTGAAAACACTTTTCCGAAATCCATTTTAAATCATATTTCAAACTCCAACATCAAATCATGAAAACCAGGTTCAAATCACAATATCCATCGAAATCTCGTAAAATGTGAAATTCCATAATTTCCTCGAAAAACGTGCAAAACCGTAACGCATCAAGATCATAAATCAAATCATAGAATTAAGTATAGAAAACATATAAAAACATATATGCATGCATCCAGAGTTAGAAAGCAAAGTCCACTCACAGACCATTCCGATGTCGCCTCGATACGCGCGCACCTACACCGTTCCCGGCCATTCCGCTATCCTCGGCTTTCCCGAACCTATCCAAATCCCACACCAAGGTCACTAACTACTTCAGAAAGGTCATACTAAAGCCCCATAATTTTCCCGTATTTTTGACTATTTTTAACAGAGCCCTAAAACCTTCGGACATCCCGAAACATATCGAGACGATGTCCGATTGACTTGAAACCAGAGGCAAAATGTTCGTTACATCAAATACTTTAAAAGTCGTGTTGGATCCTTCCCCAGAACAGTCCTCACAGGCCCTCACGCGTCGCCCAAAGGAGCTGCGCGTGGGAGCCACGCGCAGCTACAATGACACTATTCATCGTCTTCTCCGGCCGTCGACCGGTCTGAACCAGCGAGGGCGGTTTTGCTCCGTTTTCAGGCCGTTTCCAGTCCGTTGTTCACCATTAGGATCGTCCTTCTCCTAGAAACCTATTCCACTATCTCAAAACACAAAATAACGACTAATAATCACCTCCCAAACTCGAAGTAAAACCCAGAAAATACCAGGTTCGAATTCCGGCCACCCGTGGCCACCACTAAGCTCTGGTTCAATCCCTAAGGTCACTACCACCTTCCTAGAGCTAATAGAACCACTAGAACACTTCAACACCCCTCCAAACTCCACGACTTTGATTTTGAATCAAAACTGGAAAACAGAGAAAACAGAGGGGGTCGAGAAATTTACCTGTTCCCTGACCACCACCGTGAGCTCCGCCGTGCTCCACTGAGTCTATAAGACTCCTCACAGGTTGCTGAACACCACCACACGCCCAATTTCGATGGTTTGATCGACTAGGGTGCACAGCCGTGCACGGTGTCCCCTGTTCTGTTTTCTGGGTTTTCCTTTGTTCACACACAACCACTTGACCCTCTAAGCTCTCTTGATCACACTCAAACACACATGCACTCACTCACTCAAACCCAGAGCACTCAACTCTCACACACTCTCTGCAAATCGATCGATCTCTCCTCTCTATCTTAGTCTTTGTTTCTCCTCAGTGCACGGTTTAAACAAGCCCAAACAAATTAAATGGAACCCGTGTAGTGGCTAGAACCCACTGGAAAATAGCCAGGTGTCAACCTCTTGGTGGACCAGCCCCAAATTATCCAATAAACACTGCACAACTGTCCTTATCTAGTTGGCACGCTTCCCAAAGTGTAAAAAGACCAAAATACCCTTGTGAGTCCAAATTACGATTTTACCCTTCACTCGTCCGATGTCCGATGAAGGCGTGCCGCTTGTCGTTGTACTCAGGACGTCGAGACCTATCTAACAGTCCTCGATTTACGTGAAGAAATTTCATCGTGCAAAAAGTCAACATTTGCCCCTCTTTTAACCAAATTACGAAAGTGCCCTCAACTTTCCGAACGTCATAACTTCCTCCTCGGATGTCGGAATTGGGCGTGCCACCTGTCTACGAACTCGTGACATCCCGAACTACATCACGGTCATTGGTCAATGCCCAATTGACCATCCGAACTAAAAGTCAACATTTTACCCATTTTAGGGGCAAAATCGTCATTCCGCATTGACTGTCCAAAAGTATCCCACTAATCACCGATTCTCTTCGTTAATCCGTCATTAACCACTAATCTAATCCCGACTCCCGGCACGGGTCGTTACATATGGAGTTTATCGACTGAGCGTGTCGCCTTATGGATCTCTGGTGCTGTTCGTGAGAAAGAATGATGGTAGTATGAGGTTGTGTGTCGACTATCGATTGTTAAATATGGTGACAGTCGAAAACAAATATCCTTACTCATGTATAGATGATTTGTTCAACCAGATAAGAGGTTCAAAGTACTTTTAGAAGATTAAACTTCGATCCGGATACCATCAGTTGATGATTAAAGAAGAGGATATCATCAGTAGTACTAGGATCGATTCATGATTGTTCATCGATAATATCTTGGTGTATTTGAAGAGGGCAAAGGAAAACAAGAAACAATTGAGGTTAGTATTGAATACATTAAGAAAGAAATAGTTATATACCAAGTTTATTAAATGCCCATTTTGGTTTACTAGTGTGGGAATTCTGGATCATGTAATATCTACTGAAGGGATTAGTATGGATCCCCAAAAAATAGAAGAAGTAGCAAACTAGGAACAACCGAAGATTATATCTGAGATAAGGAGATTTCTGGGTTTGCAGGGCACTAGAAACAATTTGTATAAGGATTTTCTATGATATCTACTCCTTTGACGTGGTTAACTAGTAAAAGATTCAAGTTTTTATAGGATGATAAATGTGAGTAGAGTTTTTACGAATTGATGAGAAGTTTAACTTATACTCTCGTATTAAGCCTTTCTAATGATAGTAGGAAGTTCAGGGTTTACATGATGCTTCCTTACCGGGTTTCGATGTGTACTAAAAGGTTATCGCTTATGCTTCTCTATGGTTGAAACCCCATGAGCTGAACTACCCTAATCATGATTAGAGCTAGCAGTAGTGGTGCGTGCATTGAAGATTTGGAGACATTATCTCTACGAGGAAACATGCAGGATTTTCAATAACCACTGGAGTTTAAAGTACTTCTTTACTTAGAAATATCTAAATCTAAGGCGATGGAGGCAGTTATAGTTGATTAAGGACTATGATTGCACCAAAGAGTACCACCAAAGGAAAGCTAATGTGGTAGCTGATGCTTTGAATAGGAACTCTGTGAGCTCTATAGCTTACATGCACACCATCCATTTACCATTACTGGTGGAACTCCGGAGAGCAGGAGTTGTGCTTGGAATAGATGACTGAGGAGCTTTGCTAGCCCGTTTTCATGTGAGGCATGTCTCGATTGATAAGATTATTGTGGCTCAACTCCAGGATCCTACCTTATGTATTATCAGGATGACATGCATGATTATAAGCTTAGGGATGACGAAGCTTTGCTTAAGGAGGGCCGGTTCTGTGTGCCTGAAGACTTAGAGTTGAAAAATGAAATTCTTGAGGAAGCTCACAGTTCCACATATGCTATACATCCAAGTGGAACAGATGTATCGTACCCTAATAGAGCATTATTGGTGGGTTCGCATGAAGAGGGAGATAACAGAGTTTGTGAGTAGGTGTCTGAAATGCCAGAAGCTTAAGGCCGAAAGAAAATGATCGTATTGAGCCTTACAATTGCTTCCTAATCCGGAATGGAAATGGGATCACATTACTATGGACTTCGTATTTAAACTTCTATAATCTGGAGAGGCAATAATGAGGTATGGGTGATTGTGTGACAGGACCCGTCCCAACTGGACTTTGATAACCGTGCATGGTCCTGCTCCCGTCTGACAAGTCAACTGAAGTCCCGAAACTACCCTTCAACACCTGTCAGACAAGGTATAACTGCACTGATTTCCGCTCATGTCTCGGCCTCTTGATCAGCTCCGAACGTCGTGTCACGGCCTGGAGGGTCATCAAAACAGACAAAAATAATATCATCTAAACACATTTATCAAAATACATCATTTACCCTCCAGTTTATCAAACCATGCATGCATAGAATCAACATATGAAAAACATCACCGATTTTTCTAGCCAAATCTCATGAAAACATCAAATCCTAGCTCTCAAGCCCAAATGCCATTTAAATCATTTTATAAAACCATTTCATCACATAATAAAGCATATAACTCAGGAATTACACATCCGAGGATCCTCTGAGAATTACACATCCAGAGTCGTCATCCTGCTGAGAATTACATATCCAGCCCTGCTGCGAATTACACATCTAGCCTCACCGGGAATTACACATCCGGTCCCTCCGGGAATTACACATCTGGAGTCCCTCCAGAAATTACACATATGGAGTCACTTCGGGAATTACACATCTGAAGTCTACCCAGGAATTACACATCTGGGGGCATCAAACATCAATACACAATCAAAATCATTATTTCCAAAATCATCATTAAAACCATGCCAAACCCATTTATCACAGGGTCTCATACCCAAATCTCATTTCTCATTTTTCGTAATTCCGTAAAATCATTAAATAATCCAATGCACGTAAATCCGTAAAATCATATCCCAAAATCATTCAATTTCATCAAATCATCTTTAATTCACAATACAATTCAAAATATCCTTTTAGCATCCCGGGCCTAGCCCAAAATAATCAATTCCACGCAAATTCGTGCAACCGCAACCTCAGTTTCCCTTTTCATATAAATCCATAAAATATCTCAAAAAGCATTATAAATCCACCAAATCAATTTCCCGACTCAAAACCAATCTCAAATCCCGGGCTTTCGCCCAAAACAACAATTTCACAATTTCTCGAAATACGTGCCCAAAACACGGATTAAAATAATCATTAAAGCCATAAATAATTATACCAAATCATTGCAATTCAAATCATACCATAAATCATGTAAAACATTTAACTATGCATACATGTCATTTTAAAAAACAAACGTCCACTCACACACCATACAAACCGCTCGCTTTCCGAGCTGCACGCGTTTCTATAATTTCTGACATTTTCCAAGAATCTCGAATCCTGTCCAAAATCATTATTCAAGGTCACTAAGGACTCAATTAACATCATACTAATTCCCCATAATTTTCCAAGAATTAAATATTAATTAAACACGTAACTTAAACCTTCGGACCCTCGAAACAATATCGAAACGGTGTCCGATTAACTTGAAACCAACGCCAAAATGTTCATTATATTGCATAGAATAAAAGTCGTGTTGAACTCACCTCGGGAATCGTGTCCACGCGCCCTCACGCGCCCCCATGAGTGGCTGCGCGTGAAACTCACATGCCTGCTACAGTGTCACCAACCTTCACCAGTTTATCTGTAAAATGGATACCGTGACCCGCGTGCTAACCCGATTCAATGTCCATCAATCCTACATCATTTCTTTCAATTCAGTCATCTACAAGCATCATATGGACCCCGCGGTCCTGACATCGTATAGACGTCAAATCCAACTCAATCGTCAACTCAACGTGGGTTCCATCGTGGGTTCCACCACGAAGGTCATCGGCTAACTCCGATGCACCAACATGTCTTACCCTAGCCATCACCACTAGGGTCCACATTTTAGGCCATTACTCAACTGAGTTTCGCATATCCATATCATTATTCAAATTGGGTTCCCTGCACCCAGCCGTGCCCAGTAGCACAACAATCCATCATCACATGATCGAACCGACGGTCCCACATTACCAGTTAAACACAAACAACCCCACTTGGGTGGAATCACGTTAATGCAAGGCGTATCGGGCCAAACACACTATATCCATTATTCAAACCCAAAACTATCTATCAGGTTGACAACGGAACTGCAGCCCAAAGAAACATCACACCCTCGTCCTTCGCGCACAAAAGAGCAAACCTGCTCTGATACCACTTGACACGACCCATCCCAATCCCCCCGGGATTACTATGGAATGTGTCATACTCCCGTCTGACAAGAGGTGTCAGACAAGGGATAACCTATTGCCCCTGCCCAAAAGGGCTTCCAAATGCGCAAGGATCGATGGAGGAGGTGTGCGATGTTCCAGTCTCTGCTGCAGTCGCTTCCGGAATCAACCTGAAGGACATTAAAAACCACAAGCTGTGAGTGGACGAAAATAAACAAGTCTATTTAAAACATTTATAAGACATTTATACCCCTCAGTAAAAACATATGCATGCACCAAAAACCAATAACCACATATTTATTACCAAATAACCATTAGGGCCTTAGCCCGGAAACCAAAACATAGTTTCAAATCCCAAAAGTCAAGCCAAGAGTTATTTCATAAATCCAGTAAGATACGTTTATTATTTTCCATCTCCGGCATCCCCGACGCCTAGCGTCCCTGACGCTTGACATCCCCGACGTCATATCTCACGGTATTAAGCAACGCGTGCTGCCCGGGGTCTGACCGGGTCCATATCTCTGACATCCCCGATGTCTAACGTCCTTGACGTCTAATCATAGCAATCCTGCTCCTGAATCACTATACGGTCCGGTAGCTCCGTACAATGACCCCTCGCAGGCAATGCACCGTGACTTCTCCAGTGTCCCCGACACTTGGAGGAGACCAATATATATATCCTCATATCGAGATGGTTTTATGGAACACATTTTATTATTCATTTCCAAAATATCACAAGGGCCCTACCTCGAATTTCCATAAAACCGTCATAAGTCCAAATAGTTGATTATTAAATCCGAAATCATTTATTCAATTCCATTTTAGGGTCCCCGATCCGAAATCACATATATAAATCAGCTGGGCCCCTGGCCCGATTTCATAAGTCAACTGGGCCCCTGGCCCGATTTCATAAATCAACTGGGCCCCTAGCCCGAATTTAAATTATCAGATTCGTAACCGTTTCATGAAATCATATCCAACCACAATTATGGAAATCAGTGCAAATCCAGAAAACTTTGATTTACGTGCAAACACGTAAATCGCCTCGAAATGCGTGAAATCATATAAATTCACCGATATCCAAAATAAATCATTTAATCACAATTATAACAATCATGAAACAGTTATGCATGCATCGAATTTATAAAACCAATGTCCACTCACAGACCGTTTAACCGAGCGCCTCGATACGCGTGCCATAGGCCTTCCCGGGCCACACCACTATCACCGGGACTCCCAATCCTGTCCAAATCACATTAGAGAGTTACTAACCTCCTCATTAACATCCTATTCAAGTCCCGTAATTTTCCCGAGTTTTTAAGTATTTTTAAACTGGATTTAAAACCTTCGGACATCCCGAACAATATCGAAACGGGGTCTGATTGATACGAAACCAACGCTAAAATGTTCTTTACATTGTGTAGGACAAAAGTCATGTTGACCTCACCTCGAGATTCGTGCCCACGCGCCGTCACGCGCCGCCGTGAGTGGCTGCGCGTGAAAGTCACGCGCCTGCTACATTGACTGCTACAGTCATCGTCTTCACCCGTTTCCACTAGTAAACGGGTCTGATTACCCGCGACCTGACTCGGCTGGATTCCTCCCAATTCCAACTCCTTTCCTTCAATTGATTAATCAGATAGCACCATTAGAGACCCAATTAAGGTTCTGTAAACTTAATTACACTCATTAACCTTAAATCCAACAATTCTTCCAAGATTGAACTCACGGTTTTAACATTCGAAACTCACTCGAATCAGCATAGTTTTCAAATTAAATGACATAGTAGTTTCGTATGACCAAAACAATCATTAATCCGTAACCAATTTCATAAATCCTTACCCGTAGGTGGTCGTCCTCAAGCTCCGAATTTCCCAGAAACTGGAACAAGTGTCCATGGCCAAACCGCGATCGATTCCCCTGCCAATCGACACGGTTGATCTCCAAATGGTCCCAGAAGACCATCACAGCCTTTGGTTTCGTCCAAAACGTCTCACATTTTAAATTCCGATTTCCCTCTATTTTTCCAGATTTTCCCGTTTCTGTTTTCTCTCCAGTTCGACAGCCACAACCTGCTCAGTATGATCCTCTCGACTCACACTCACCCCTTTAATCCAATTCAGTCATTAAAAGTGCCCCAAAGAACCACTCAGTCCTCTGTGTAAAGCTTCCTGCACTGACCCGAAACCAATATAAAAACAGTGCCCATGTGTGTGCAATCAGTTGCCAGCTCCTCACATGTGCAACCATACCTCAAAGCTGCCCCAAAATCAGTTCTAAATGTTAAACAATCCATGGAACAGATCGCACAAAACATCCCATTCCACGGCTGTTCGATCAAACAGTGCCCATGTGAAATTACCATTCTGCCCTTGTGCAGAAAATTACCAAAATGCCCCTCACGCATCCAGACCCGTAACTTGGTCATTCGAACTCCGATTGATGCATGCCGCCTGTCTACGAACTCAGAGACCATCCTAACGGTCCTTGGCCCTCGGACCTCCCGATCAAAAAGTCAACATTTTCCCCTATTTCGTCCAAATTACGAAAATGCCATTTGGCTTCCGAACATCATAACTTTCACCACGAACGTCGGAATCGAACGTGCCACCTGTCTATGAACTCGTGACGTCCCAAACTACGTCACGGTCATTGGTCAAAGTCCATTTGACCGTCCGAATTAAAAGTCAACATTTTGCCCACTCCCAAGGGCAAAACGGTCATTTTGCACAATTCGTCCGAATTCACCCAACTAACCCCCGATTAGTCATTCTAAATCATAAATAAATAATATTAAATCCTGATATTCGGGACGGGTCGTTACATGCATGCATATCATAAAACATGAGTAATAGTATGAAATCATTCAAGTATGAACAGTGGACCGATAAAATCAAAACATATGTTCCCATGGTCCGTAAAACTCATGTTCACCAAAACAGTTCATGTTATAAAACATCAAATCCCGGCTGTCAGGCCAAAACATATGAAAACACAATCACCTGGCCACAAAGACCAAAAACTCGTACTCCATACTGGTACGTCATCACAAACAACATCAATCAACACTATTCACAAGTGCACAGTCAATCAATCAATCCAATCAATCCGCACTACTCACAAGTGCACAAACTATCACAATCACATCTGCACTACTCACAAGTGCTCAATCAAATCATCAACTGCACTACTCACAAGTGATGCACTACGAGTAGGCCAATATCCAGCCACTCTCTCAGGAACAGACACCTCTGGGCTCAACCCTCGGGCTCAGTCACATTTGGGCGAACACATCCCCAGGCTCAGACCCATCCGAGTGGTACATCCAGGCTCAGTCACATCCGAAAAGCTGACTACCATAGGATCAACTCCCGATCTTACAATCACATCCCCCAAGCTTCGACCGTCTGGGCATTTCACAATCACAATGAAAACCATCTCGGGAATTACATCCCAAAACATTTCAATCAAATCTTGACTTCATACAAAGTCAAGATCATTCCCGACTGGGTCTCAAGCCCCAAAATAACATTTATACGTAAATCTTCAAAATCACATTTAAACCAATAAAATAATCCAGAAATCATCATTGACTTACCAACTAAGTCAAAATATCATTTTAGAAATCATCTCCGGGCCTAGCCCAAAACATCATTTGCACGTTCCTCGTAAAATGTGCCTGAAAGACTGATTAAAATAATCATAAAATCACAAGAAATCATACAAAATCATCAATTTCATCAAATTCACATGTGACTCCAAATCTGAGTCCAAATCACTATCCAGTTGGGTTCTCACGCCCAAAATATCATTTTCACGCAAATCCATGCGTTCGCAACCTCAGTTGCCATTTTCACGTAAATCCAAGAAATCGACCCTTGACTCATTCCCGAGTCAACACATCATTTTCAATCCATGACTCATAACTCGAGTCCAAACATCATTTTCAATCAATTTCAATCCCGGACTCATAAACCAAGTCCTAACATCATTTTCAACCAATTTCATAATTTCTCGAAAATCGTGCCCTAAAATAATATAATAATCCATAAAATTGATAAATCACCGGATTGAAATATCAACCATGCCAAAGCATATAAAATCATATAATAAGGCATTTAAAACATATATGCATGCATCACGGTTAGAAAACAAAGTCCACTCACACACACCGTCCAAAATGGTCCGTTTCCGAGCTGCACGTTTTTCCGTAAATTCTGAAAATCACAACTCCTGTCCAAAATCATTATAGAGGATTACTAACATCTCAAAATACTTCATATAATTTTCCCCAATTTTTTCGGAATTTAAATACGTATTTTAAACGTAAAACAAAACTTTGGATACACAGAACATTAATGAAACGATATCCGATTTCCTCGAAACCAGCGTCAAAATGTTCGTTACAATGAGAGGATTCAAAGTCATGTTGACCTCACCTTGAAACTAGGCCGTACGCGCCCTCACGCGCCGCCATGAGTGGCTGCGCGTGAAACCCACGCGCCAGCTACAGTAACGGTCTTCCTCACCCGTTGGTCTGTAAAACGGGTCCTTTTGCGCGCGAACAGACCCGGTTCAAATCCTATCAATTCCATACCAATTTCAACAATTGAACACTCAGTTAGCTTCGGTTTAAGTCCAATTAGAGATCTGTTATCATAATTTCACCAAAACTTACCTCAAACCTCAAGATCAAAGATGATCATTCGAAGAACATCTGGGTACTGTTCCCACTTCGAAGTTCATCAATCTCAACCGCTTTCCTTCAATTGATGCAACCAGTAGCTCCAATGGACTCAGGTAAACTCTTTCCCCATCTCAATTGCATCAATCCAAGGCTCAAACTCCACAACTCAAGCTCGAACCTCGCTCCTGTTACCAGACTCGTTCAGAGCCAATTGGGCCTCAATTGCCTTCGTTTTTGATCTGGATCGACTCGTCACAAACTCAGGAAGCTACTTCCAAGCTCTATTTCGATCCTCACGGCTCAATTCTCAACATTCGAATTTCCCCCAAATTTTCTAAAATCTGATGTTCCAGAATCAAGCTCTCTCTCAATCCCTCGTTTTTCCCTGTTAATTCAGTTCCACAAGTCTCTCAGTTTCTCACTCTCTGGTTCAGAAATGGAAGGGAACGGATGGACAGAGATCAACTCTCTCTTCTCTGTGTTTTGCTGCTTTGTTCACGGGTTAAGAACAAAAGAGATTAATGGAGGAATTAAAAATATAATTAAGTATAATTAAGTAATAAAACACAATAATTATGTCTTCCCCAAAACATGGATCAGGTTTTAAGCCTTAATTTAAGGGATGAGTGACACGAGTGACACTTGTCACTCATCCAGATGTGTTCAATCATCGGGTACTATTCATAATAAAATAATATTTTAATCCTGGTTCGTTCAGTTAATCGAGTCTGTTCCCGTGACCATAACTTCGTTGTCGAATCTCCAATTTCGGCATGCCGCCTATCATTGGATTCGTATCGACGAGACCTACGTAACGGTCCTTGGCCCTCGTCCATTGGACTTCCCGGGTCAAAAGTCAACATTTGGCCCATTTTTAGCCAAATTACCAAAATACCCCTCAACTTCCGAATGCCATAACTTTTTCCTCGAATATCGGAATCGAACGTGTCACCTGTCTATGAACTCGTGACGTCCCGAACTACGTCACAGTCATTGGTCAAAGTCCGTTTGACCGCCCGAACTAAAAGTCAACATTTTGCCCAAGCCAAGGGCAAAACGGTCATTTTGCACAATTCGTCCGATTTCACTCAACTAATCCCTGATTAGTCATTCTAAACCATAATTAATTAATATTTAATCCCGACACTCGGGACGGGTCGTTACAGTTCCCACCTCCAGTACTATTCACATGCGCCCCCACGCTCCCAGTCAACGCTACTACAGTGATGATGACGTCACTGCTGACATGTGTCAGGTGACACGTGTCACTCTCTAGTTGGTCGCTAGTCTGACGTGTTTGACATGATGCCATCATCATTCTTGACATTCAGCCGGGCCCTGCCAAAGTCTTGCAACAGGGTCGCCGATGACCTGCGGCCTGACCCGATCAGAACTCCCGTTTCTAGCCACTATTTTCGACGAGGTTTGTCCCTACATGTTCTTCTAAGTCCGTTCTACAAGTCTCTGAACTCAAAAAACAGAAGAAAAAAAATCGAGATCTATACCTCTTAACTCAAAAAACCCGCAACCCAATTCTGGTCGTCTTCCCCCGTCACCTCAGTCCCCGTCTTGCCTCTAAACCAGTCACTTCTAGCTCGTTACTTTCCCTAGAACACGACTCAACACAAAGAAGCAGTTCCTACACGTCAAAACCAAGGGCTTCGAAAATGAAGAAAAGAGAGGGTTCCCGGGTTTTCCGGCTTACCTACGCCGTATCACCGTCGCGGACCCTCCCGTCAGTTCCTCAGGTGTCCAGACATCTTATCGGTCCTATTCTTGGTGTTGGTTCGAAGTGTGGTTGTGTGGTTGAACGGTTTTGGGTTTCTGGTCCGTTTGTTCTTCGCGGGTTTGGGTTGTTCACGGGTTGTAGAACAGAGATGGAGATGATGATGTCTGATGATGAAGATGATGTCTGAGGAGAAGGATGAAGTCGATCTGGTGATGAAAATGAAGCAAAGTAGATGAGAAAGATGGATGGTGGGGTTTGTACGAAGTGAGGGGATGGGTTTGTTCTTGAGCTCACGGGAAAATTATATGGGAGAATGAATGAATGGGGTCTGATGTTATGGATTAGATGAAGCGAAAATTAAGGGGGCAGATAGATAGATGGGAAGGAGATGGACGGTTAGGGAGTGTTTGAAAGTAATAAAATATTAAACAAATCAACCAATGGGAAAAGATCCATGAATTAGGGAAAAAACAACCACTCATCCAAGGGTCCAGATTTAATCAAGGGCTAAATCAGATTTCAATATTTGAATATTATTTTAATCTAGTTCTCAATTCGTAAATTTAATCAATTTCACTACCGTGACCATAACTTTTCCGTCGAACGTCCGATTTTGACTTGCCGCTTGTCTACGGAGTCGTGACGTCCTGATCTACGTCACGGTCATTGGTCAAAGTCCGAAATATTTTCCAGATCAAAAGTTAACTTTTACCCCATTAGGGGAAAAATGGTTAATTTGCAATAAAATATTATTTATGAAAGTTCGGGTCGTTACAGTTCAAATACGAGGTTATGTTTAACTTTAGTGACCCTTGACTGTTACTTTCCACAAGTCAGGTGACACGACCCATCTCAATCCCCCCGGGATTAACGCGGTATGTGCCATGCTCCCGTTTGACATGAAGTATCAGACAAGGGATAACTCAAATCTCAGCATGTTCGGGGTTTCCAGAGCGCGTCAGGATCGGTGGAAGAGTGTGATGTCTCGGTCACTGCTCCAGCCCGCATCCGCGATCAACCTGAAGGGCATTAAAACCATTAAAATGCGAGTAGACGAAAATCAATAGTTTAATAAAAACACATTCCATAAGAAGACATTTATGTCCTTCACTAAAAAGAATGCATGCATTCGAAAACCGGTAATCAATCATTTACTTAAATAAATCATTAGGGCCTTAGCCCAAAACCATAAATCTAAGTATGTGGGAACTAAGCCCAAACCGTAAGTCCAATCATGTGGGCCACTTCCCAAAAGCACCAACACTGAAATACCAATCCTCGGCATCCCTGATGCCTGGCGTCCTAGACGCCTGGCATCCCAGACGCCTGACGTCCCAGACGTCATGTCACTGTCCAAGCTACGCGTGTTACCCGGGGTCTCAACGCGAGTCAATCTTTGACATCAAAAATGTCTGACGTCCAAAACGTCTAGCAATCCTGCTCCTGAGTCAATATACTGTCCCGTCGCTCTATGCAGTGACCCCTCACAGGCAATGCGCCGTGACTACTTCAGCGTCCCAGACGACTGGAGCAGACAATCCAAATATATAAGGATGGTATATGGAAAACATTTCATAAATCATCTCAAACCGTTCAAAGGGCCTCCGGAATTTTCATAAAACCATCATAAATTCACAAATCTAATTTCTCAAATCCAAATCCATTTAGGGTCTACGAACCAGAAACCACATTTATAAACCACAAATGGGACTCATGACCGATATCATAACCAACTGTGCCTCAAGCCCGATCATGTAAGCCAACGGCCGGAGGCCTCATTAAATCAAATGGACTCCAAGTCTGATAGTTCGTAAATCAAATGGGTCTCAAGCCTGATTCCATATTTCCAAATCCAAAACCATTCCATTAAGTCATCATTTAAAACCCAAGCACATATAAACACAGTATAAAACGTAAACCTCGAAATACATGCAAATAGGTAAATCACCAATACCATAATCAAATCCAACATAAATCACATATTTAAAGCATATAAAACAGTTATGTATGCATCAATTTAGAAATCCATGTCCACTCACAGACTGTCCTAGCTGTCACCTCGATACGCGTTTCACAAGCCTTCCCGAGGCTAATTCACCATCTTTGAAACATCTGGACCTGCCTAAATCATAGCAATGGTCACTAACGGACTCAATAAGGTTATATCTAAAACTTAGGAATAGTACTGGCCCCGGAACGCTTCCCGAACACGCTTCCTGGGGCTAAAAAACCTCGATTTGACCAACCTAACGATTTCTGATCGACACGAAATCACGGCCATTGGATTTGTATCGTCAAAACATAAATGAAAGTGGTGGTCCCACCTCGAGTACTGTTCACACGCGCCGACACGCGCTAGATCAACGCCCAGGTCAACGGTGCTATAGTAATGATGATGTCATCATGACGTCACTACTGACGTCTTGCTGACCTAATCACTGACAGGTGTTAGACCAACACATGTCATAATCTGGTTGGCTGCTTATTCTAACAAGTCTGACATGATGACGTCAGCATGACGACAGCACGCTGATGTCATCATCCATGACATTCGACCAGGTCGGCTCGAAAACCTGCAACTAGGTGGCCGTGACCCGCGGCTGGACTCGACCAGTTCTTCCAACTCCGGCCACTATTTTCAACGTGGTTTTCACTAATCTATTCATCTAATCCTAACTAAGAGGTCCATTGATGCAAAAATAAGAAAAACAGTCGTGGTTTATACCTACGATTCAAAACTCCCAGCCCATAATTCCTCCTCCCTGTTCCTCACATTTCCAGCAACCTGGATCCACGAAAACAACACCAAACAACTCGTCTATGTCCCTAGATTCAAACTAAAACCATAAACACGAGGTTTAGACATCAAACATTTAAGTTCCAGCAATGGGTTAAAAGGATCGTTCAGGTTTTTTGTTTTCCAGCCAACCACCGCCGTGGACTGCCGTGAACTCCTCCCCGTCATCACGTCCTTGTCTCCCAGGTCACACACTCACAGTCTCCCTCAGTCATTCATGGTGGCAAATGAAGATGGAGGTAATGTTCATGGTGTTTGTGCAAAATGGGGTGCACGAGTTTGGAGGAATAACAGAGATGATGAATGTGAACTGATGGTGATGAAGGGTAAGGATGAGAGGGCGGAGAGAGATCTATACGGTGGGGGTGAGAGATGTGTGAAATGGCTAAAATATATATAAATATATAAATATATATATAATCAACCAATGGGAGTAAGATTCATAAAATGGGGAAAAGTGATCGTAGGATGAGTTGTCAGGACCCGACCCTCTTCTGTCAGATCCCGATTCATCTAGCACGATATTGTCCGCTTTGGGCCTCGCCCTCACGGTTTTGTTTTCGGGAGCTCACGGTGCAACTTCCCAGGGGGTCACCCATCATGGGATTGCACCAGCCTCAACTCGCTTAACTTTGGGGTTCCAATCCCCCCCAAAGCCACTGAGCTCCCAAAAGGCCTCATGCTAGATAGGTGTGTGCCTACACCTTTAAGGCACACCACCATCCCTTCCCAGACCATTCCCCCTCGCAGGAATGTGGGATTGTTCACCGTTCCCTCCAGGACACGGGTCTTACAATCCACCCCCCTTAGGGCCCAGCGTCCTCGCTGGCACACTTCCCGGTCGGGGTCTGGCTCTGATACCAAATTGTCAGGACCCGACCCTCTTCTGTCAGATCCCGATTCATCTAGCACGATATTGTCCGCTTTGGGCCTCGCCCTCACGGTTTTGTTTTCGGGAGCTCACGGTGCAACTTCCCAGGGGGTCACCCATCATGGGATTGCACCAGCCTCAACTCGCTTAACTTTGGGGTTCCAATCCCCCCCAAAGCCACTGAGCTCCCAAAAGGCCTCATGCTAGATAGGTGTGTGCCTACACCTTTAAGGCACACCACCATCCCTTCCCAGACCATTCCCCCTCGCAGGAATGTGGGATTGTTCACCGTTCCCTCCAGGACACGGGTCTTACATGAGTGACACTTGTCACTCATCCAAGGCTTCTGGGCTATTTTAATTATTTATTAGATCCTATTATTTTATTATTATTTAAATTGAATTCTCTAGACGTAAGTTTAACCGATTTCGCTCCCTTGACCATAATTTTTTCGTCGAACGTCCGCTTTCGACGTGTTGCCTGTCTACGGACTCGTGACGTCCCGATCTACATCACGGTCATCGATCCTCATATGTTTGACTCCCTGGGTCAAAAGTCAACATTTTTTTCGATTTTAGGGGCAAAACGATCATATGAGGATCAATGACCCGTCCGAATTCTCTCAACTAATCCCCGAATCAGTCATACTAAATCCATAATTAATTAATATCTAATCCCGATATTAGGGACGGGTCGTTAGAACCTTCCGCCTTAACAAATTTCGTCCTCAAAATTTAAATTAATCCCATTACATCTTACTTATGCGACACTCATGGCTCCGTGGTCACGATTCGAGTCACCAGCACAACCCTGACTCACTCTAGAGTCGTACTAAGGTACCTCGTACCAAATCTCCCTCATCAATCCACATTGATGCTAATGAGAGTCACAGAGCAGTCGCTTCACGTAAAGCAACCCGTGGTTACACTAACCACCAACTCATTGCACCTGTGGATGCACAATCTACGTCTCACTCACTTGGGAGCTTGCAGTAAAGATTTCTTACCTTAAATTTCAATAGACATTAAAATAAGCTTGATAGGATCCCCTAACGATGAAATGAATCTCACTTGACCAGTCTGTAGCTGGACCCCGTTGAATACCTGCCCAGCAGTGATAACACATCTCAACTCTAGGGTTCCATTAGCCAACCACGACCCTGAGCACCCGCTCACACAATCACTGAACCCATCAAAATCACTCTGGCCCAGCACATAGTATCTAATGTCCAGTCCACGTCCTCAACCAATCCAATGATATTGGAACTAAGCCAACTACCAACACGTTCATCAACATACCACTGGTAAATCCCATATACCATCACCAGACACCACTCAGGTCCGCTCAAGAATTATTTTCGAACAACGTACTTAGTACTTACAAACATCCACCAACTAGTCCACTACATAGATCGTAGCTAATCACGCTTCGAGTCTGGAGTCTATTTGTCCAATTCCGTATGAGACATACCATACACTCCAATTTTGTGTCCATTCCGAGTCTCCTGGTCACTCGACCAGCATCAAAACGTCTACTCCCAATCACGTCATCTAATACGTACCAATTCGAATCACATCCACCAAGGCGTACCCATTCATGCCCAATGAGTATCCAATCTCACCCACGTCTACCGATACGTACCACTCCGATCCTACCGGATACCCGCTCATCCAATTACCATATCTCATACCAGATTGAGTCTGAAAGGAAGCCAATTCCAGTAATACACCTCATTTACGGAGATAGCCTCCACCCGACAGTTACTAACACATCCAGTATGAATGAGTAGATCCAAGATCCATACCCATCCACCTATCCAGGATAGATCATATACACCTCAATTCACTCAACTACCGTCTCACACCGGATTAACTTCGAAAAGAAGTCGTCCCAACATTCCCATATTGAAGACCATACCCACTTACGTATCCAAAACAGAGGTTGGATAATAATTTCATCCTATTCTAAGAGATTCTTCAACTTTCTCACAATACGATCTCCTCTGTTCCAAGCTTAGCATAATCAACAAGGCGAAGTCTGCCAGCAGAGCACAACAACACAATCCACGCCATCCTGATCCACTACGTAACCTGATCATCAAGATCACGATCCAAATCATCACAACACCTTATATCCTCAACATCACGCTCCTGATCCACCTAGGATCCACACATGATCACTCTCAGCTAACTACTAGGTTTCATGTCATAGGGTCTTACACCCTCTTTGAATCCTTGTACTATCTGATCACTCTCGTCAAATCTCCACATCTAATTACTCAGTCAAAGACGGAACACTTCTAAACTGTGGGTCCTCTTCAATTACGTCATATCGATCCTCGTCATCCCACCTAGGGAAAATCAAGGATGATCCAAGACAATGACACCAAAATTCATCATACGTGAATGCAACCACAAATCCACTACAGTCACCCCATCTGGTGCCACCAAGCACCATCTGCTAAAGAGCAAGAAATGGGAAGTCACCCTCAGTGACTTCGGAATATCCATCACCAATATGGAATCAAGCACTCTACCCATTGTCTCAATCACAACCTTTCTTGATTCCGAAGTTCCAACCATGTTGGAACCAAATCACTCGAACATCAACCACGTGTCCGTACCAAGCTCACTTAGTACCCCAACTTGCCTATCTGTTTATACCGTTTCATCCAATCACCACCTAGTCATCTCAATCACAATAGTTATCTCAATCACAGTTGGGTTAGAGTCCCAAGACATCTCAACCATTGCTGGATCTCATCTAGTCCATCTCTATCATATCTGTCATCTCGACATAATTCCCAAGAATCAACACTAGTTGATGAATCACCATCGTCAGATCAACACCAAACACAAGCAGATCACAACTGAGTCACATCCTCAGCTTGTGGCTCAACGTCTCCTATCGTCATCGCAATCACTAGCACACAGCGTGCGAATCAAACCCAACCTAATTCTCAGCTCATATCAAGCTAGAATCCACAATCTCTACTCAGGTTGGAGGAACTCTGCCTCCCTCAACTCACCAACTCTGTGTACAATTATCTTGACAATTCACACAAGGGAATGAACGTTCCCTAAATGTCCCCCGATTCTCAACAACCACAACTACATCCACCCTCGATGGTAGTGCCTGCCATAATCTTGTGCAGACCTAACCACCAGACATCGCTATCGAGACTCCGCATCCAACCGTCAAAACTACAAATCGGTCTACCCCGAGACCCCAAATATCTTCTCATAATGGTACTCACGAATCGGATTCCATCATTTTTCTTAGTGTCAAACCAATCAATCTCCGTAGTCTTAACTAGACCCAACTAGGCTCAACCAGAGTCATCCTTTAGGTCATCTATGACCTCAGTTGCAGATGGCAACACAACATCCAATATAACCAGTCCAACAATCTTGACTCCGAAGTCGCCAAAGTCAAACCTCTCGCCGACTAACATTTCTGAACCATACATCGCACACTAAGGGTTTCCTCCTAAGGTCATCTACTAACTCCGTTGTACCCATATTCTCTAAACCATCAATCACAACTAGGGTTCGAGGAACCGGACTACTCTCAGCAGCACCACTATCCTGACTTGACCGTCTAGCGGTCCCACACGGAAATCTCGTCATAATTGACCCTGTAATATCGTGATAGACGATCCCGACATAACCGTCCCATGGTTTAAACTCTAAAGCACCGTTATGTTCATCCCTCAGTAGGGTCCCACACTGCCAAACCACGACATAACTATGGCATACTCAGGCACCAAATGCCGAACCAAACTATCCACAATTCATTTCCACTAACTCTCGTACTATTAACCTAACGACCAGGTTGATAACGTGATAACCAGGTAGAGACATCACATCATCGACCCGCGCGTACTACAAGAGCAAACCGTGCTCAGATACCAAGCTGACACGAACCATCCCAATCCCCCGGGGATTAACGCAGGATGTGCATGCTCCCGTCTAACACGAAGTGTCAGACAAGGGATAACTCAAACCTCAGCCCGTTCGGGGCTTCTTGAGCGTGCTAAGATCGGTGGAAGAGTGTGATGTCTCGGTCATTGCTATAGCCTGCATCCGTGATCAACCTGAAGGGCATTAAAACCATTAAAAACTGTGAGTGGACGAAAAATCAATAGTTTAATAAAAACACATTCCATAAGAAAACCTTTATGCTCTTCACTAAAAAGCATACATGCGTTCGAAAACCGGCAATCAATCAGTTACATAAATAAATCATTGGGGCCTTAGCCCAAAACCATAAATCCAAGTATGTGGGAAATCAGCCCAAAACCATAAGTCCAATCATGTAGGCTACTGCCCAAAACCACCAACACTGAAATACCATTTCATAAATCCAATAAATCTGAAATCCAAATATATCATCTAGTAAATCCATAAATCACGCTCCAATCAAACACCGTTATATACCAATCCTCGGCATCTCAGATGCCTAGCGTCCTAGACGCCTGACATCCCAGACGTCATGTCATGGTCTAAGCTACGCGCACTACCCGGGGTCTAAACCCAAATCAATCTCTGACATCCCAGATGTTTAACGTCCCAAACGTCTAGCAATCCTGCTTCTGAGTCACTATACTGTCTGGTCGCTTCGTACAGTGACCCCTTGCAGGTAATGTGCCATGACTACTCCAGTTGTCTGGCCCCAGACGACTGGAGGAGACAATCCAAATATATAAGGATGGTATATGGAAAACATTTCATAAATCACCTCAAACCGTTCAAAGGGTCTATGCCCGGGTTTTCCATAAAGCCATCATGAATTCACAAATCCGATTTCTCAAATCCAAATCCATTTAGGGTCTCGGAACCTATAAACTACAAATGGGACTTATACCTGATATCATAACCAACAGGGCCTCAAGCCCGATCATGTAAATCAACGGCTGGAGGCCTCATAAAATCAAATGGACTCCAAGTCCGATGGTTCGTAAATCAAATGGGTCTCAAGCCCGATTCCATATTTTCAAATCCAAAACCATTCCATTAAGTCATCATTCAAAACCCAAGCACGTATAAATACAATATAAAGTCGTAAAACTCGAAATACGTGCAAATAAGGAAAACACCTTGAAATACGTGCAAATAAGGAAAACACCTCGAAATACGTGCAAATAAGGAAAACACCTCGAAATACGTGCAAATATGTAAATCACCAATACCACAATCAAATCCAACATAAATCACATATTTAAAGCATATAAAACAGTTATGCATGCATTAATTAGCTGCCGTCTCAATACGTATGCCACAAGCCTTCCCGAGGCTAATTCACCGTCTCCGGAACTTCCGGACCTGCCCAAATCATACCAATGGTCACTAACGGACTCAATTAGGTTATATCTAAAACCTAGGAACAGTACCAGCCCAAGAACGCATCCTGAACACGCTTCCTGAGGCTAAAAACCTCGATTTAACCAACCTAACGATCTCCAATCGCCACGAAACCACCGCCATTAGATTCGTATCGTCGAAACTTAAAAGATGGTGGTGGTCCCACCTCGAGTACTAATCACATGCGCCCACACGCGCCATGTTAACGCTGCTACAATAATGATGACGTCATCATGACGTCACTGATGACAACTAGTTGACGTCATCACTGACAGGTGTCAGACCGACACATGCCATGCTCTGTTTGGCTACTGGTTCTGACAAGTCTGACATGATGTCAACATGACGTCAGTACCATCTTTGACATTCGACCGGGTTGGCCCGAAAACTTGCAACCTGGCCGCCGCGACTCGGGGCTGGACCCGACCAGTTCTTCCTACTCCGGCTACCATTTTCAACGTGATTTTTACCAATCTATTCGTCTAATACGAACTAAGAGGCCCATTGATTCAAAAACAAGAAAAACAGTCATGGTTTATACCTACGATTCAAAACCTGCAGCCCAGAATTCCTCCTCCATGTTCCTCACATTTCCAACCACCTAGATCCACGAAAACAACACCAAACAGCTCGTCTCTATCCCTAGAATCAAACCCAAACCATAAACACGAGTTTTAGCCACCAAACATTCAAGTTTCAACAATGGGTTAAACGGGTCATTCAGGTTTTTTGTTTTTCGGCCTACCTCCGCCGTGGACTGCCGTGAACTCCTCCCCACCGTCACGTCCTAGTCTCCCAGGTCACACACTCACAGTCTCCCTCAGTCAGTCATGGTGACAAATAAAGATGGAGGTAATGGTCATGGTGTTTGTGCAAAATGGGGTGCACAGGTTTGGAGCAATAACATAGATGATGAATGTGAACTTATGATGATGAAGGGTGAGGATGAGAGGGTTGAGAGAGATCTGAACGGTGGGGGTGAGAGATGTGTGAAATGGCTAATATATATATAATCAACCAATGGGAGCAAGATCCATTAAAAAGGAAAAAGTGGCCATGGGATGAGTGACAAGTTGGGATGAGTGACACTTGTCACTCAACCAAGGGTTCTGGGTTATTTTATTTATTTATCATATCCTATTATCTTATTATTATTTAAATTGAATTCCTGGGACATAAGTTTAACCGATTTCGCTCCCGTAACCATAACTTTTTCGTCGAACGTCCATTTTCGACGTGTCGCCTGTCTATGGACTCGTGACATTCCGATCTACGTCACAGTCATCAGTCCTTGTATGTTTGACTCCCTGGATCAAAAGTGAACATTTTCCCCAATTATAAGGGCAAAATGGTCATTTTACACCGTCCGTCCTAATTCTCTCAACTAATCCCCGATTTGTCATACTAAATCCATAATTAATTAATATCTAATCCCGATTTGGCATCTTGCATGCTTGATGTTTTATGAACTAGTTTCGTAGAAAAAACTATGTCGTTGTGAAATTCCCACATTAGCTATCGCCTCTAGGATTGATTTTGGGATTATAATTCTCACACTAATATAGTGGTGTATTGTATTCGGGTGATGGTAGAGTCCGTTTAATTATCTGATGTATTGTATTCATATTCTTTTAAGAATTTATGAATTCGTTTATGGATGGAATTGATTTGGCTCAAATTTTTATTGAGTCATTTTGGCACAAAACCGAAATCGTACCGAATGTAATTAGTACGGTGCGATTCGATATAAATTTAAAATTTTGGAATACCGTATCATACTATACCGATCCGAGTAAAATTAATTAGTATGATTCTAGTATCACTTTCATACCAAACTGTACCGAATGTAATTGGTACGATGCGATTCAGTATCAATTTCAAATTTTGAAATACCGTACCATACCATATCGAACAGAGAAAATTAATTGGTATGATTCAAATATCACTTTCATACCAAATCGTACCGAATGTAATTGATACAGTGCGATTCAATATCAATTTCAAATTTTGGAATATCGTACCATACCATACCGAACTGAGTAAAATTAATTGGTATGATTCTAGTAGATTATTATAATTGATTGGGTCTGCATAAGATAATTGATGAAAGTGAGTATTAATTTCAATGATTTACAATCATATTAATTATAATTGATTGCAGCCACATAAATTTCGGGCATGTTGATCATCGTCATCAAAATATGATTTCATTGTTTTTTTTTTGTATATATAATTTCAACCTCTTTTGTCTTCTGGACCAGATTTGCACCATCAACCCAAGATTTGTGAGTTGGGGTTGCGTATTGAAATGAGGCTTCAATGCCTTACATGTGCATGCATGTATGTTTGGTTGAATCAAACATAATTCACAATCAATTCAAGGCTGAAATAAAGGGCCCTGAACTTTTTAATAACAAAACAAACCAAATGAAATCAGCACCACAAGAGAGCCACTATATACATATACATTGTTCATACCCAAACTGGTTGGCCTAATTAAGGTCCAAACTAACCTGGCACATATCTGGTCGGCCGGCCCCCAGGCAAACCTCAGATCATGCCAATAGGCCCAGGACGACCTAAGAAGAACATATTTGGTCGGCCAGGCCTATTGACAAGTCATAAATGCTACCCAGGACCACCACAAGACACCTGGCAGCTACTAAGGACAGCACTATTTATCCCACATTGACAAACACCAACAAACACATTCAATGCTACTATAAATACAAGGGCATCCCCCTCAAAAGATAATGACAATTTTGCCCTCACGCTGCCTAAATTGCTACAGTAACACTCCCACTTAAAACTGACTTAAGCATCGGAGACGGTTAGGCTGTCACTACACCGGTGTCCCTTTGTATTCACCCTCTTCCTATGCAGGTCACAATATCCCGAGAGGAGCAACGAAGGAGATTAGCGAGATAAGACTAAATTGATCCATTTCTTGCATCAACAGATTGGCGCCGACTATGGGAATCTGAAACAACAACCCACACTCTCATTCACCAGATCAGCCGTCCGGAATTTTTCCCAGCGCTATGTCGGACGAACGAGACGAAGGAGAGCTTAATCACACCCCATTTCCTCTAGGGAACACAACCGGAAGCGTCCCTGATGCCTAGTGGCAGACACTAGACGACTCGATGCGCAAAGTGGTCGCGCTGAAGGCCCACAATGCAAAAATCGACGCGAAGAACCAACTTTTGACGGAGCAATACGCGAGCACACTTTCCCTTGCAAGGGTGTCCCAACGCGAAGGCCAACCGGGAAAAGAACTGGCCGACCAATTCCTGGCCGAACATCATCAGGCCGACAAGCCACGTGCTGCGCACGTTGTGCTCAAGAGGTCGTCATCAGACCAAGCAAGAACACAACAAAGGCCGAACCCCACCTCTTCTGGACGATTCCTCATCCAGCCAACCAAGGCAGGACCCTCAGGGACCAAGATCTACAGAGATGCCTGGCAGCTGCGGAAGGAACGCTAAGTCATACCGGCTAGGCTCACCTACGAAACTTCGGAAGGAAGGATTTCAGAGCTGCGACACCACAGTTCAACCGACCGCAAGGTCGCCGTCGGAAAGCCGGACCGCGGGGCAAATGACAGGGGTTGCCAGGCAACCCAGAAAGGCGAGACCCACCCGCGGGAACACTATGCAGACGAGGCACTCAACGGCAGGTAGCTATTCCTAGGGCCGAAAAGCAAAAGTTCGCCAAGACAAGAGTCGAAGGCCAACCGAAACAACTACCAATCTGCCTACCAAACTGAGCGCAGAAATCAATGCCCTCCTCAGAAAGCTACGTGCCCTAGAGGCAAAAGAAGATATGAGCAAGGCGCTAGCCTTGAAGAAAGCCAACCCTGGCCCTTTCTCAGAGAGACTCCTCCGCTATCGATACAGAACCGGGGTCAAACCCCTTAAGATCGCCTTGTACACGGGGAAAGGAGACTCCAACACCCACTGGAACAACTATACTTCTGCTCTGGCATACCGGGATGCCTCAGAGGACGAACAATGCCTCATTTTCAGCTCTACCCTCACGGATGTGGCCTTGAATTGGTTTTATCATCTGCCGCCAGGCACTATTGATTCCCTTGAGGATCTATATTCCACTTTCTTGAGCCCGTTCATGATCCAAACCATCAGGTCGTGTCCACGGACGACCTATTCTCCATCAGGCAGAAGGAAGACGAAACAATCCAGAAGTATGCCGCAAGGTTTAGCCTAGAGTACTCTCGCTGCCAGGATACGGACGACAAGGCTGCATTCAATGCCTTCTAAAGCGGCCTCAAGGAGTCTCCCTTCAAGTATGCAGCCCACACTGAGGACTGGGGTAGCTACGCGGAGCTTATGCGCAGAGCCCGCATCACGCTAAAGCCGAATTCTTCCATACTCCTCCAAAGGAGAGTAGGAGCACTCAACCCACGCCTCCACCCACAAATTTGGGGAGGACTCAACAGAGCCCCAACGATCACGGTGGCAATTGCTCCGAGACGGGTAAGAGGAATTGTGGCCAACCCAGAGAAAATCAAGTGTGTTTTCGGCGTAGGCTCGGGAAAGTTTTTAGGATACATGATCAGTCAGCGAGGAATTGAGGCCAACCTAGAGAAAATCAAGGCCATCATGGACATGCAACCCCCTAAAACACACAAAAACATCCAGAGCCTCACAGGGCGAGTTGCGGCACTCACACACTTCATTTCCAAGGCAACGGACAAGTGCACCCTCTTCTTTAAGGCACTAAAGTGCAAAGGCAGAAAGATCAACTGGACGGAGGAATGTAACAAAGTATTTGTGGAGCTCAAGCAGTACATGAGTAGTGCACCGCTCCTAACCAGACCAGAGACGGGCGAACACCTCTTCGTTTACCTCTTAGTATCCACCTCCGCAGTCAGCTCGGTCCTAGTCACTCGGAGAGCAGGAGCCTAGAATCCGATCTACTATGTTAGCAAAGCTTTACAGGATGCCGAAACCCGATACCCCGACTTTGAGAAGTTAGCATTCGCACTGGTGGTAGCGGCACAGCGACTGCGCCCATACTTTCAGGCACACGAAATCAAAGTCGTCACTAATAAACTTCTGACAAGTCCTCTAGAAACCCGACACCTCGAGCAGACTCATTAAGGGGGCCATCGAGCTTAGCGAGTTCGACATTAGCTATGTGGCCAAAACTGCAGAAAAATGACTAGACATGGCTGACTTCGTCGCCGACTATTTCTACCAGCCCACCCAATGCATGCCACCAGACAGCGCCACTAAACCAAACCCCGTATACACCATCAACACCAATCAGACCTGGTTGGACCCCATCAAGGCCTACTTGCAGTATGGTTCTCTCCCTAAGAACAAGCTGGAAGCCAAGAAAAGCATAAGGCAAGCTACTCGCTACACGATTCAACACGACCACCTCTACAAACGAGGATTTACCACCCCGCTCTCAAAGTGTTACGCCAGAACTAGGGGACTACATTCTCCGAGAAATGCACGAAGGCATATGCGAAGACTATTCGGGTGCACGCACTTTAGCACACAAGGCATTCCGTCAGGGCTACTTTTGGCCAACCATGCTCGCTGATGCCACTACTCTCACGCAGCAATGCGACAAATGTCAGCGACATGCCTAGATTCCTCATTTACCAGCTGAACACCTCACCTCCATGCTGAGCCCATGGCCCTTTTCACAGTGAGGACTAGACCTGATCGGACTGACGCCTACGGTCAAAGGGAAAGTAACCTTCGCCGTGGTAGTAGTGGACTGTTTCATCAAATGGGCCAAGGCGAAACCCCTTGCATCAATTACAGCAGCTCAGATCGAGTCTTTAGTTTACCAGAACATCATCTGTCGGTTTGGGATTCCGCACACTATCGTAACCGATAATGGGAAGACATTCGACTACAATTGCTTCAGGGAGTTCTGCTAGACATACGGCATCAAGCTCCTCTTTGCACCACCTGCACACCCTCAGTCCAACAGCTAGGTGGAAGCCGTGAACAAAAACATCAAGTACAACCTAAAGAACATCATCAGTGACGTCCTCTGGTCGCATCGAACCTCGTACAAAACGGCCACAGACGAGACACCTTTTGCCCTCGCTTTTGGGACGGAGGCCGTTGTCCCAGTGGAGGTCGGGGAGACATCATATCGTGTCATCTCGTACGACCCGAACACCAACAACCAGCAGATTACACTCAACCTCGATCTCCTGGAAGAGAGGCGTGATCAAGCCAACCTGAAGAATATGGCTTATAAGCAAAGGCTGGAAAGATACTTCGACTCTAGGGTTCGACACAGAAGTTTCAGAGTAGGGGACTTGGTTCTCCGCAAGGTCAACCTTGGCACCAGGGACAGAGCAGCCAGGACTTTCGCCCCAAACTGGGATGGACCATACACTGTATCGCGAGTATGCCAAGAGGGAACACACGAGCTTCAAACTTCTGCAGGGAAGACACTTCCACATCCCTACAACGTGGACCACCTCAAGTACTACTACAGATAAATTGTTGTAAAACACTACAAGGTGCATAGCCCACGACCACTTCTTTGTAATCATGTTCTGGCATCCCCAGACTAATCTATGAATGAAATTCACTGATAGTCGTTTTTTCATTCTCAAAATTCTCTTTCCTTAAACCCTTTTCGAAGGGCTACGCTCTCAGCTTGTGTCCCACACTACGAATATCATCGGTTAGTAATGGCCGACACTTCACCTGGTCCCGTTGGTCATTCACAAACTCCAACCTTATCGGCCTCTATTTGGAAACATTAAACCACAAACCGATAGTCTATCCATCGGTCTATCTTAGCCTCTATACTTGTTTCCTACTTTGGTTAGAATGCGTGTTTATCTGTTCATCTCACTTTACTAACCGACTCCTTAGGCTGATACACAGATTCGAGTGCCTACTCATTTTAGTCATAGTCAGATGCACTTGTACCAATTTTTCAAATCTAAACTCGCATTTATACTAGTACGCATCAATTGCCAAAAACAAAACAAATCTTATTCAACATAAAGTTCATATTACACGGGCCCAAGGCGTGCTCCCTTCCTTCCACATCCCGCTTCATATCTAAGGCTAACTGGCATGTGATTGGCCTAAGGACACCTCCTAGACCGATCGGCCACCTCATCATGCGAGGGTCCGCGCAAGCTGACCGACCGAGGTGACGACCACTCACCTTGGCATCCAAGCAGCATGTGATCGGCCTAAAGGACACCATCTAGACCGATCGGCCACCTCATCGTACGAGGGTCCGCGCAAGCTGACCTACCAAGGTGACACCCACTCACCTTGGCACCAAACGGCATATGATCGGCCTAAAGGACACCACCTAAACCGATCGGCCACCTCATCATGCGAGGGTAGGCGCAAGCTGACCGACCAAGGTGACACCCTCACCTTGGTACCAAGTGCCATGTGATTGGCCTAAAGGAAATCTTCTAGGCCGATTGGCCACCTCATCGTGCGAGGGTCCGTGCAAGCTGACCGACCAAGATGACACCCACTTACCTTAGCACCAAGTGCCATGTGATCGGCCTAAAGGAAACCTCCTAGCCTGATTAGCCACCTCATCGTGCGAGGGTCCGCGCAAGCTGGCCGACCAAGGTGACACCCACTTACCTTGACACCAAGTGCCATGTGATCAGCCTAAAGGACAACTCCTAGGCCGATCAACCACCTCATCGTGCGAAGGTCCACGCAAACTGACCGACCAAGGTGACACCTACTTACCTTGGCACCAAGTGCCATGTGATCGGCCTAAATGACAACTCCTAGGCCGATCGGCCACCTCATCATGCGAGGGTCCGCGCAAGCTGATCGACCAAGTTGACACCCAATCACCTTGGCACCCAAGTGACATGTGTTCGGCCTAAGGAAACCTCCCAGACCGATCGGCCACTTACTTATGGTCCGTCCAAAACCAGATTTAACTTCACTCTCCTTCAGTTTTTTCCCCTCCTTTAAGAGCTTGGGGGACTGGCGACTGGCATAATGTACACAAAGACAGGCCGACAATACAAGCCCTTAACCGAGGCAATCCACCTTAGTCAACAACTTGGGGGACTTCTATTCATACCCAAACTGGTCGGCCTGATTAAGGTCAAAACTAACCTGGCCCATATCTGGTCGGCTGGCCCCTAGGCAAACCTCAGATTATGCCAATAGGCCCAAGATGACCTAAGAAGAACATATTTGGTCGGCCGGGTCTACTGACAAGTCATAAATGTTACCTAAGACCACCACAAGACACTTGGAAGCTTCTAAGTACAGCATCATTTATCCCACATTGACAAACACCAACAAACAAATTCAATGCTACTATAAATACAAGGGCATCCCTCCTCAAAAAGTAATGACAATCTTGTCTTCACGCTGCCTAAATTACTACAGTAACACTCCCACTTAAGCATTGGAGACTGTTAGGCCGGCACCACACTAGTGTCCCTTTGTATTCACTCTCTTCCTGTGCATGTCACAATATACCGAGAGGAGCAACGAAGGAGATCAGCGAGACAAAACTAAGTTGATCCATTTCTTGCATCAACATACATAATAAACAAAGCTAAGATTCCAAGAAATTAGGATGCGTGGTATCCTTCTAGGCTATGTCCATTCGCAAAAAGAAAAAAGAAAAATTGCCAAAACCGTCAAGTTTTGTTGCGCTTCAAGCCTGTTAGGTTGGCTTGTAGCCTTCTGGGTTGCTGGGCTTCTACCTAAAAAAAAAAATCAAAGGGCTTCTGGCCTTTGGTTTTATGTCCAATTTGCCTCCTCTTATACACAGTTGACACGATCCCGCAAAAAACATGCCCATTTGGGCAGATGAACATCATCATCATGGTTCATCACCAACATAATCATCATCTTATCGTATCATAAGATCATATCAACATCATATTCATCATGTCAACATCGTATAAACATATCTTATAGCATCATATCACCATCATATATCGTTCATATCACCATCATATATATCGTTTATATCATCATATCATAGCATATCATCATATATGATCAAACCTGGCAATGAGAACACATCTGATGTCGTCTTCGTTTGATGATCGCTGGTGCGAGGTGCGGCTCGACCGTTCGACAACTCTCCAAGAACCATCACCGATCGGTATGACAAGAAGACGAATCCAGTGCCGCCCGCAAATGACCCCATTGAAGAGCCCACGAATGGCCTGCGACCATCTCTGTTGATGCCTCCACTTCTACTCTCATTCAATTCTTCCACCGCTACTCTCTCTGTCGATGCAAACAGCCCAAATTTCGAACGAGTTTGCTGCATTCCCGTTTTCTGGATCTTGAGACGAACGTGAGGATCCTGGCTATATGTGATCGGTGGTTGAAGAAAAGACAGCATCCCACTGAATTTTAACGAGAAAGAACCTAAGCAATTGGATTTTACTGATGAGAAAACGAACAGGAAAAAAAAAAAGGCTCTCCCTGTCTACCACCTAGATTTTGAATATTACTGGATTTTGGGAATCTTGCTACCTTAGAACTACCTTTAACAATTGGATTTTGGTCTTCTATTTTGTTATAAAGTCAATCCTAATTTTCTGGATTCTGGTGCGATTGCTCGGTGGCGAGCAAAGGGGGGCGATGAGCTCCTCTCTACTCTGGTGGGTATATGTGATCGAGATGAAGGATAAATGATTATGGGATATAGGAGGATAAAATACATGTCGATGTCTTCATGATTTTTTACCAAGAGTTTTCCAGCCATGACCATCTCTAATCAAGAACTGGTGCTGATAACGCGTTGCAAATACAATAAGAGAAACCAGATGGAGACCAGATCAAAAAGGTTCTATTGATTCATCAGCTTATTTAACCACTACCCCAGTATAGAATCAGGGTTATGGTTTAGTACAAGAACAAAATGACCTATCTGACCTTCTATCCTTTACATGTAATAGCCGCAATATATACATTTATTTACAACACAATTGTATTATTTTCCTTAATTTTTCTATTCAGCTCTGATTAAACCCCCCGCAGCCCCTTACAACTCACCAGTTCACCATATACCTCCTACCCTTTAATGGTGTAATATAACACAAGTTTACAGAAATCCTAATGAAAGACTGATAAATTGCAGAGTGATTTAGTACAGAAGTTTATACAAATAAGTATATTATTGGCGCCAACAACACTCGTATTATTGTACTATGTACACAAGGTCATGTGGTTGCTTACCGTCTTTGTATAGGCCATAGTTTCCGGCTGCAATCTCCACTTCAATCCTCTTTCTTCCCATTCTGTTTATCTCCATCTTTGGCACTTGTCCCTTGGCGCGTGAAATGTGATCTCAGTCCAATCCAGCACTGGTAATAATCAGGATCGATGAAGGGGGAGTCAAGATCCCATGTGCATATTTTGGGGATCAAACATGACTCAAACATAAAAGCCAAAGTATTACTGATTCTGAAAGGTCCTGCCTCATTTCCATGCGCAATGGTAGCCTGAGAGTCCAACATAGTCATATTGTTAAACAAGAACTGATCATTGAGCACTTCTGGACATCGTCTAAATAAACAAGTGAAAAGCCAGTCTATTAGCGGAAAGGATAATTTAAATGAAAATGCAGTTAACCACATCAGTTCAATGAAAATCAACCCTTTCTTTTGTTAATAATTCAGGGGCTTGTTTGGTGGATCGTATTGGATTGGATTGGATAGTTATTAAACTTCAAGGTATTTTGACGGTACAAGTGCATCTTTTTTCACTGTTAGGGGACCGGAAATAGAAGAAAACTTATCCAACACAATCCCGTCACAATGTAAAATGATTCCCTTCTACCTTCAAAAAACATTGAATGTTAGTAACTTAGTTATACGATCCAATCTTCCCCACCAAACGAGACCTAGGGAAATTAAACTACTCGCGAAGAAATGCGGGAACACTCAATGAGAACACAACCAATTATTATGAAATGTGATTGACCAAAATAATTAGTCAGTTGTGTCTGTGTATACATCATAAGAATAAAACTATCCTCCATGCATAATTTGATCCATAATAGAGCTCTATTGCAATTCCACTCTAGGATTCAAACTTTAGAGCAGGGATTCCAAAATAAAAAAACATAATAATAATAATTTCTATGTGCTGAAAAATGAAACAGGGAGAAAAAATAGCATCATACCTCATATGTTGTGGTATCAGGACCGTGAGGAGTCATGCAGCTATGAAGGCTTGCACCTCCTGGAAGAAACCCATCAGCTTTCGCCTGAATACAAGAAAACAAATTAGTTTCTTTGTGCTGAAACATATAGATGATTCTCATATCATAGCACACAACCATAGCCAAACTAAATAACTAAATAGTCTCCAGGAAAGTAAAAGAACAATAAATATAAAAAATAAAAATGGAAAATTTACCTATCTATTTTGATGATAACTTTTGTTTCATCTCTTAGTATATAAATACTTTTTTATTTAAAAAATATTTATGACGCAGGTTCTTTCTCCATGTACTTGTTAGTAGAAGTCTTTCCTTCTTTTTCATCCTAAGTTCAGTTTCAAAGCAGAAGTTATGTAGAGCTCCTTCAAACCCTCAAGTGAAATAAGCTATGTTAATATTAGATAATTAAAAGTCAACATGTTCATCAGTTCATGGCCGTACCCCATATCCACCGTGAATGAGGCCCATAAATTCGCTCATACAATTACGATGGTAGTATGGAGGTCGGAATGTCTGTTCAGCAACCAACCATCGTGGAGGGAAAATAACAAAATCAAGTAATGCAACACCAGGTTTATCAGTTGGTGCTGTCAAAACTGCACCATGATAATAATACAATATCAGTCAAGATAATATACAAAAAAGTTCTATTGACAATGAAAAATATTGTCTATCAAAAGCAGAAAATATGTGGGAAAAAAAAATGCCACATTTCTACACACCTGTATTTATTGATGGATCACCATGATCAAATAAAACTGTATTAAAAGGGCAGAAAGTAGTCAGATTATACTGCAAGAAATAAAAATTCGATAGTAGTCAGGTCCCCGGTGAGTGAGGGTACACAATTCATAATCCTATTGAGAATTGCGTTTTGATAAACAGCTTACTGTGATACAAACATCCGATCACAGTAAAAAATAAAAAATATAAAAAAAATTAAAAGAAACAGAAAGAAAACAGGACAAAACCTCCAAACATATGAACAAAGGAAAAGTAACAACAACAATATCACTTACCTTATATGGTGAGCAATTTCCATGCCAAGCAACTACATTGAAGGGAGATGTTTGGGGGTGATGTGAATTTATGCAGCCACCCAAGATATGAAGCAAAGGGTGTATTTTGGTTGGATATTCTTGGTGGAGTCCGACTTGATTTTGTATGGGTGTTGGCTGGAGTTTCTTGATTTTTGGCTGGATTTTTCTTATTGTTTTCGGGTGGAAGATGATGTGGGTTTTGGGAGAAATTTCTTGGAGAAGTTGACTGGATTTTTTATGAAATGTTGCTTGGATTTCATGAATAAAGGGGCGGCCACGGTCTTTGGCTGTTGATTTTTCATAGAAGGTGCGGCCAGAAAGGAAAATATGGAGAAGCTGTTTGCTTTGTGCGTTTTGAAGTTTTGACAAATACAACTTAGAGGACACGCCAAATACATCATCTATCACATCAGTATATATTATATATACTTGAATAATTGTTGCATCAGGAGCAAGGAAAAATGGCCAAACCTTTTTCATGATGCCTAAAAAGTTTAAACGTAATATATATATATATATATATGTAGTGTGTGCTGACAATTGATTGATTGGAGTAGTTTCATGTAACTTGGAAGTATCAAGCTCTACTTTTGACCCTATGACTTGAGACAAGTTGTGATTTGAAAAGGCTAGGAGAGAAAAAAACTTTTTCTCACTTTATGCATGTAGGTTTCGGTCATAAGGAAACATGTAGCTGAATTTCTCTTATCAATTCACACTAAGTACACCACCCATCACATAAATATATGTGTATATTATATACCCACTTGCATGATGGCTGCATCAAGACCAAGGAAAAATGGCCAAACAACTCTTACCATGACGCCCAAACGTTTTTACATGTGTGGTGGGTGAGTTTTTATGCAATTTGGAATCAAAGTGCTATACCTTGTGACCTTATGGCCTAGACAAGTTTTGATTTGGGAAAGGCTAGTTGGTAGCTATTTTTTCTAGCTATTTTCGGCCAATTTGGCAAATTATGACCACATTTCAACTAAATTGGGGTTGGGTTTATATTTTTACTAAACCTAATTTTCTTCGACCCAACCCAAGGCTTGAAAAAATATGGACGTCGGCCGGGTTTCTCATCAAACCCTCACCCGGCCTCGATTGCCAATTGGTCGAAATAAGGGATAAATCAAGCTAGATAATGTCACCCTAGAATCTTCCGGAAACGAAAAGGTTTTAATTAAATCTCAATCAAGTATTTTGATATCAATCCAACTTGGAAAGATTTCGGAGGCCTGACTTAGAAAGATTTTGGGAGGCCTGACTTGGAAAGATCTTGGGTGGTCTCGATTTGGAAGGATTTCGAGTGTCTCAACTTGGAAGGTTTTTAAGTAGGAGGAGTGGAGGCCAAGCATGGCCAATTCGTGGGTTGGCTAAACCCTATAAATAGCTAAGGTGAAGAAGAGAAATAGACATCAACATCAACACACAAGCTTACTCTTATCTTGCACATTTTCAATCCTTAGACTAGATTTTCATATTCGAGTTCTAGTTAGTCAAGTTCTTCATTTTTCTAGAGTAAGTTTATTGTTCGGAATACTTTCAATTATTTTGTTTTAAATTCAAGTTCATTTTTATTTAATCTTTATTTTGATTCAAGTTCGTTCATTAGCGTTCGTTTAATAACTTCAATTAATTGTTTCGTTAATTTTAGTTTATTATTCTTGTCTTTAATTTTAATTATTGCTTTTCTTTTAAGTATCAATTTATTACATTTACGTTTAAGTTTATTTTCTTCAAGCATAGTTAATTTTCTTACTCAATTTAATTATTGCACTTGCATTTCGTTTACATAATAAAAAAAAATAAATATATACAAATTCAAAGCCTAAACACCCTCGACCCCGAGGGAGTGAAAGAACCCAGGCCGAGAGGAGGTTCCTTGCTCAGCCGCACAATCATAAGGTTAGAAGTCGGCCTTAGGGGAGCACCCAATATTTACAATTCCATTCAGGCCATTTGGTGGCCGGGTGGTGGCACGCCTGCGCATTTATTCGAAGAAAGACCAAAATCCCTTCTAACGGTTTGATAAACCAAATCGAGGGAAACATATTTTGGCACGCCCGGTGGGACACACTAGGTTTTGATATTGCATGGTCGTTGGCACTAGGGGGAATCCTAGAAACGACCAAGAAATCCAGCCGCCGAATTTAGTAGTCGGGCGAAGGAGAAGAAACATGGTTGGAACACTCCCAACGTCGACCCAGCCATTTGGTATGCCAACTTCTCAAGTAGGCCATAGTGGCCAATTACAAGTCGGCCGGACCTCGGCCGTGACAACAGATACAAGTTCAGTAGAGGTTACCCGCGGCCCTTTAGAGCCGGTCCTCCAGCCAAATCCGCCGACCTCGTTGGATTTTCAACAATTAATTCGAACGTTGGAGGTGACCAATCGAGCGACCAACCAGCGGCTTGACGAGCTCACTACTGAGATGAACAACCAGAGGCTGGACGTTCGCAACCAGTTCGCTCAGGTGAATGATAGACTCGGTCAACAACCTGTCCCAAATGGACACCCAACGGCCCGAGGCCAAGTAGGTGCTCAAGCCGAGAATTTTGGGGCGAATGAACAACTTGGAAATAATCCAGTGGGAAACAACCAGGGTATGAATATCCCAAATCACAATAATCTCCCGGGTTGGAACAATCAGTTCGGGCAGAACCCATATCAAGCTTTTCACCAGGCTCGACCGCAGGCCAACCTAGCGGCCGGGGGCAACTTTGCTGGCCCATACATAAATCAGATTGCAGGCCTAGGTGGTTGGGGAAACCATGGAGGAAATCATCTGAATGGCCATGACAACGGACCCGGCCAACAAAGGGCTCTCGACCGGGGTGTGGTCGAGCAACTGATCCAGGAGATGGTTCCTCTAGCTAGGAGAGTCGGGCGACCTGTGTACAGGAGGCCGTATCCTCAACATTTTGACACTGAAGAATTTCCACGTGGTTTCAGAGTTCCTGATTTCGCCCTTTTTTCGGGTGATGGACTTCAATCCACGGTGGAGCATGTAGGCCGATTCACGGCTCAATGCGCGAAGATAGCTCACCGTGAAGGTCTTATGTTAAGACTTTTTCCAAGTACACTCACGGGGATTGCGTTCACCTGGTATGTGAATCTACCACAGAACTCCATTCCGAGTTGGGCGACCATGGAGCAAGTCTTCCATGAACAATTTTATCGACCCGAGCCAGAAGTGTCCATGGCTGACTTAGCCAAAATGAGACAAAATTTTAACGAGTCGGCTCAGGAATTCTTGGCCAGGTTCAAGGTGGCTAGGACCAAATGTATGGTCTCCATGCCAGAACATGAATTCGTCAAGCTGGCTCAAGGAGGACTTTCTTTAGACCTTAGGAAAAAGTTTGAAGGAATGTAGTTTCGTGATATATACGATCTCCTTTTAAGGGTTGACCGATACGAGGGTCTACTAAAGGAAGAGCAACAGAGAAAACGCCAAATTTCTCGGCCATCCTTTTATAAAGATACTCCCAAGCCGGCCACGGTTAGGACAACATCGGTTCACGCCGTAGAGGTGGTTGATGAGGAGCCAACTGGCCAGTTGGAGGAAATCCTATCTGAGGTGGATGATGAGCAGGCCGAAGTAAATCTGGCTGAAATGTTTATTAATGGGCCGCACATGTGTAAGGCATTGTCAAAAGCCACCAAGGACCAACAGCCGACATCGGCTCAGGTCCCAGAATGAAGAGATTCCTATTAATATGGTCACATTACCATCATTCTTTGAAGCCCAACCCGGACAACCCAACATTATAGCTGGTGATGTTTTGGACGAGCTAGAGCCCACGATGCTAGTAGGTGGGTCGGAGGAGCCGACCATAGAAACGAAATTTGTGACACCCCGTGTCGAGCTTAATGAGCCGCAAATTTACATTTCAAATAAGGAAAAAATGAATCCGGGGAAAATTTGTTATGAGATGCCTACTAAGAGGATGTCAACCCACTTGAAACCATTATATGTGTGTGCTCATTTCGATGGGATTCCAATAAGTAAAGTGCAAGTGGATACCGGGGCGACCGTGAACATCCTCCCAACTTCAATTATGAAGAAGTTGAAAAGAAGGATGGATGAACTTATCCCGACCGAGACGACGGTTAGTGGGTTCATAGGAGCAACCAACATAACTCGAGGGATCCTCCCTCTTGAGGTTAGAGTTGGGGGCAAGGTCAGAATGACGGCTTTCTTTGTGGTGGAAACTAGAGCTCACTTTAATGCTCTACTGGGCCGGGATTGGATCCATGGAAGTATGTGTGTGCCATCGTCTCTCCACCAATGCCTCAAGTTTTGGCATGAAGATGGATCTACCGAAATGGTTGAGGCCGACTCATGGCCATTCATGGCTTCAGCTAATGCAGTAGAGGCCAAGTTCTATGATGAGGATATTGGTCCTCTTTACTTTATTGGATCAGACAAGAACGGCCGACCTACGGGAGTCTCGGCCCAGAAGCTAGTCGACTTGGGGGCACACGATGCACAAGCCGACGGAGAGCGGCCCACAGTTGCTGATTTTTTTCATTCTTAATGAATAGTACAAAAAATATGGAGGATGAAAGGAAGGCCGCGGTGGAAAGCACTTTGAGACGGCTGTATGGGTTTTGGGCCGAAAGAGCGACTGAACATGGGTCATCGGCTGACTTGGTGGAATTTCTCCAAGAAGGCCCGGAAGAGGATGCTCTTGAAATTGAAGAGATGGACTTAGCACCGGCCAAGATAGATGATTCGAAGGTCGAAGTTCAAGACCCTTTGATAGAAGTAAATTTGGGGACGGAAGAGGAGCCAAGGACAATCTACATTAGTGGCCTACTGGAGCCGGGTCTACAGACCAAGATGGAGGAATTGCTTCGGGAGTTCAAGGATTGCTTTGCTTGGGACTACACCGACATGCCCGGGTTGAGCCGAGACTTGGTGGAACACCGCTTGCCTATTTCGGAGGACTTCAAGCCATTCAAGCAACCACCCCGCCGGATGGCGGCGGAAGTAGAGTTACAGGTCAAGGAAGAAATTGTAAAACTTCTTAAAGCTAAATTCATTAGGCCAGCTAGGTATGTTGAGTGGCTTTCGAATATTGTACCTGTTAAAAAGAAAACCGGAGCAATAAGAGTTTGTGTTGATTTTCGTAATTTAAACCTTGCTACTCCAAAAGACGAGTATACAATGCCTATGGCCGACCTCATAGTTGATGGAAACATGAAATTTTATCTTTTATGGACGGACATTCCGGCTACAACCAAATTTTTATAGCCGAAGAAGACGTTCACAAAACCGCTTTTAGGTGTCCAGGGGCTATTGGTACGTTTGAGTATGTGGTAATGCCTTTCGGCTTGAAAAATGCTGGGGCTACATACCAACGAGCCATGAACGCAATCTTCCATGACATGATTGGTCGAAATTTGGAAGTCTATATTGACGACGTAGTGGTAAAGTCTGAATCAAGGCCAAGTCACTTAGATGACCTTCGAACGGCCTTCGAGAGAATGAGGAACCATCAATTAAGGATGAATCCCAAGAAATGTGCCTTTGGGGTCTCAGCTGGGAATTTTCTCGGTTTTCTGGTGCACCAACGTGGAATTGAGATTGATAAAAATAAAGTCAAAGCCATCATCGATGCACCATCCCCAAGAAATAAGAAAGAGTTGCAAAGTCTTCTTGGCCGGATAAATTTTCTCAGAAGATTTATCGCTAACTCGGCCGGAAAAATTGAACCATTCTCTTCTTTATTAAGGCTCAAAGGAGAAGATAAGTTTCGATGGGAAGAATCCCACCAAAAAGCCTTCGACTCGATCAAGGGCTATTTGACCAGACCACCAGTGTTAAATCCCCCAAAGCGAGGCCGTCCACTTAGACTCTATATCTCGGCCGCCGAGAATTCTATTGGTAGCCTACTAGCCCAAAATAACGATGAGGGAAAAGAGCAAGCCGTGTATTATCTAAGTTGAATACTAACGGCCACCGAAAGGAATTATTCTCCTATTGAGAAGCTTTGCTTGGCATTGTATTTCACGGCCACTAAGCTTAGGCACTATATGTTGCCATCCGTGGTTCATATAATCGCCAAAACTGATTTAATAAAGTACATGCTTTCCCGGCCTATTATTAGAGGCCGAATTAGAAAGTGGACAATGGCTCTAGCCGAGTTCACTTTTCACTATGTACCTCAGCAAGCCGTGAAAGGTCAAGCATTAGCCGACTTTTTGGCTTCTCACCCAAGTGTGGATTGAGAGCATGGAGAATGTAGAAATTAATAACATCACTTTAATCCCATGGCAACTTTACTTTGATGGATCTCGGACAACAAATATGTCTGGAGCCGGGATTATTGTTGAAACTCCGCTTGGTTTTAGAACGCGTTATGCTTTCCAATTTGATTTCGAATGTTCTAACAATGAGGTGGAGTATGAAGCTTTGATTATTGGGTTGGAAATTCTTCGTGAAATGAGGGTCACCAACATATTGGTCATGGGAGACTCCTTATTGGTTCTAAAACAATTATCCGGAGACTATAAAGTATCTAGCCAGAATCTGTTGGCTTACCACACAGTGGCAATGCAACTATTGGATTATTTTGATGAGGTGGAGTTGAAGCACTTACCAAGGGATCTTAATTCGCAGGCCAACGCGATGGCTCAACTGGCCTCTGGGGTTCAAATTTCGGAAGGACTTTCCGAAGAAATGTTCAAAGTAGAGAAGAGATCTTTACCCTCGGTCACCGAAAGAGGGATTCCTTTAGAGGTGTTGGTATTGACCGTCGGCCAGGACGATTGGAGGTACAAAATCATAGAGTATCTGAAAAATCCAAGCGTCCCTTCTAATCGACAAACCCGAGGAATGGCTCGTAATTACGTCTTACGGAATAACGAACTCTTTCGTATAGGCTTTGATGATTTGTTAATGATTTGCTTGGGTAAAGATGATCAATTCTTGGCCATGGCCGAAATCCATGAAGGGATTTGTGGAGCTCATCAAGCCGGGATTAAAATGAGGTGGCTTTTGAGAAGACATGGCTATTATTGGCCAACAATCCTAAAAGATTGGATTGACTATGCTAGAGGGTGCCAAGCGTGCCAAAAGCATGGCCCAATCCAACATGTCCCGGCCGGGCCAATGAACCCGATAGTAAAAGCATGGCCATTCAAGGGTTGGGCGATGGACATAATTGGCCAAATCCACCCAAAGTCATCCAAGGGCCATGAATATATTTTGGTGGCTACTGACTTTTTCACTAAGTGGGTGGAGGCAATCCCATTAAAGAAGGTCACTCAAACTGAAGTGATAGAGTTCATAGAAAAACACATTATTCATCGATTCGGGATGCCGGAGTCCATCATGACGGATCAAGGCAAGGCCTTTACAGGAACAACGATTGAAGCGGCTGAGACCAACTGGGGTTTAAGGCTAGCACACTCTACACCTTATAATCCTTAGTCCAATGGTCAAGCCGAGGCCAGTAACAAGGTCATCAAGGGAATATTAGAGAGAATGATTGAAGAAAATCCTAGAGATTGGCATTCACTTTTGTCCAACACCTTGTGGGCTTACCGAACTTCAAAGAGGGCGGCCACCAGGAAAACTCCATTTGCATTGACTTACGGCCATGATGCTGTGTTGCCGCTTGAGATGAATGTAAAGTCTTTGAGGGTAGCACGCCATGCTGAATGGAGTGAGGATGAATACAACCAAGCCATGTTTCAAGAGTTGGATGATTTAGATGAAGTAAGGTTGAATGCCTTGGACAAGTTGAAGGCCCAGAAGGAAACGGTGGCCAGAGCTTATGATAAAAGAACTAAGGCCAAAAGTTTTGGTGTAGGAGACCTGGTGTGGAAAACGATATTACCGGTGGGAACCAAAGATCGTAGGTTCGGTAAATGGTCTCCAAATTGGGAAGGACCATTTTTAGTTCACCAAGTGTTAGGAAAAGGGGCCTATAAGTTGAGTTATTTGAGTGGCCGAATTCATGATCTCCCAATAAACGGCCGATATCTTAAGAAATATTACCCTACGTCTTGGGAGATGGCAGCAACCAACTAGAAATAAACTTTCAATTAATATAAATGTGTATTGGTTGTGGCGCATCATGTATTGGGTATGTTGAATTCAATGTCCAATGATTGGAGAAGTCGGCCAAAAATTGGTGGCCAGAAAGCTTTGAACATAGACTATTCAGGGTAGTCTAGTGGCTACAAAAATATGCCAATAGATGGCAAAATGACTACCAAGTCAAGAAAAATGGCTTCATAGTTTACAAAATATGGTGGCCGAGTGGAAAATAAAAATAGACTAGTGGGCCGGGGTACATATTTAGTGGCTAAGGAAGTGAGACCGCAATATCAACTTGAGGGTGGCCCAATGGTGATCTCCACGAGCTTTAGTGGCCAAATGTACTTCTCTTCTAGAGGTAACCTCTTTGACCTATGCCTTTTTAGCCATGAGTCGGGTCTCGAGTGGCTGGGTGGCTTGGTACCTATCACATCTTTCCTTGAGGAGGACTTGCTTTCTGGCATCTAACTCCCGCATCTCATTTCGGAGTTGTTGACTTCGCTCATCAATAGTAGCAAGCTCACGATCACTATGGCGGCCGAACTCAATTGTGTCCCTGAGAGAAGTCTTGATGGAAGCAACTTCACTCTCCAAGGCTGTGCCCACTTCAAGCTGGGAGGATGACTCAAGATAGCTTGGAATAAGGTTCTCCAACTTAGTCATGGAAAACACTACCGTCTCTGATGTGGATGGATCGGTCAAGGAGCTGGATCCTGCCAAGTTTTCAATGGCGGCTTTGAATTGGCTGAGGTCGGCCTGGGAAGCAAGGGAGGAAAGGTCCCGCTCAAGAAAGCCTCGGATGGTGGCCTCGGCTGTGGGATCTCGCTCCGATACGACTGCTAGAGTGGTAACCGGTGGGGGAGAATCCTCATCACTCGCAACTAGTTGCTCAAGTCGGGAGAAAGAAACAGGCAAGGTCGAGGCGGATGTCTGCATGACAAAATGAAAGAGGTTAGATTCTATAAACAAAATATTCAGTGTACATGCCTACTTTCTTTTCTAAGAGAGTATGTAAATTTACCGGGCCGAGTAGAGGCTCGATAGCACCGCATCTGGCCGGGTCACCACCTAGGACAAGCGTATGGCTCTCAGGCCCAGCTGGGTCTCCTGAAGCAAGTGTAGGATGCGTAGTCACCACCTGTGGTAACAAGCGTGGGTGGGTGAATCTCACATTCATATACAAAATATTTACGGGCATAAGTTGGCGGTTCATACCTCATGAGTAGGGGATGCTAACCCACTGAGAGCAATGGAAGCAGGAGTTGGAACAATAGCCTCTAAGGCTGGCTGGGCGGCCAAGGTGGGAAGCTGACTAGCGGCATCCACCTAATTCGAAGGTATATTGAGAATCCGAAAATCAGAAATTGAATGAAAGAAATACAAGTGTCGCTCACCATAGGAGAATGGGGATCGGTTCTATTAGCATCACTTGGGGGGGAAGCTGTTTGCAAAGGTGGGCTAGGCCCGTGGGTAAACTCCTCAGCAAAGGTCTCTGGCTCGGGTTGGCAAGGCTGTTGAATGGTCTCCTCAATGATGGTCTCCGGGTCCAAAGCACCACTCTATGATAAAAGGGGAATGAGTGGGAAGTGCATGATATTTTTAGAAAATAATGGTAGGATGAAGTTAACTTACTTGGCTCGGTGCGAATGACGCTGATTCGGCCACACCATCGTCGGCCAGCTGCAAGACACGGTTTGCATTCCCAACCTATGAGTTTGATGTTTAGAGAACATAAGTAATCACATAAAATAGTTGTGTGGTGCAAAATTTAAAAATCACAAAGTAGTGGCGTACCTGAAGGCCAGAGGCTGAGCTGGCCGAATGAGTTCCTGTGGTCGAGGCCGAAGCTTTAAGCGGCCTGGGGGCATTTGAGTTAAGTTTTGGACGTTTAAATGATTTTCTCGGCCTATTTTCTTCATTCCGAGTGGAATCTTCAGTGGCCCCTTAAAATAGGAGTAAAAATTGGGTGAAGCTGAAAGAAGAAAGTATTGCAAAGAATTCAAGTAAGATGGATCATACCTTGGGTGGATGGAGATTGTCTCTTCTTGCCTTGGCCGGTAGGCGGGTGCTGAGCAGGAGAGCCGGTGGCTTTGGTTTGAGCTTCAAAAGACCAATCCAAGCAAAAGTCACGATATTGCATGGAAAGATGCCAAGGAGTTCAAAAAATATATGTATAAAAAAAAATCGTACAAATACCTTTGGAGCTTGAGGCCGCCGGCTTAGGGTTGGGTCGCCTAGGGAGAGCAGGGCAAGTCTTAAAAATCCTCGTGGAATGGACATCATACGGCTTACTAAACCAGGTAGCCGATAGTCTAGCCCAAAAGTTAAGAAACTCCTTGAGGCAACCGAAGTCTGGAAGGCGACTTTCAACGTCAAATTCGTCAAGTTGAAGGGCTTGGAGGCTATCAACATGCTCAGCATCTTTTGCTTTCTTAAAAGAAGTTCTCCAAGCTGATAAGAGGTTTTCAGACTCTGTAATTGGGCTCGGGACGGCCTGAGCAAACCCAAATTGACGACCCACAGCTGCTGGGTAATACAACTCAGAACCACACTCATAGTTGTTTGATGGGCTGGCCGGGAGGCCAAATGGGATGTCTCGGGTGACGAGGATGCTGGCCCATAGTTTCTTGTGTTCATCAACAACATCGTTTATGGGAATAGTGTCTAAGCTTAGAGCTAGATAGCTAGGGTGACGTCGGGCTAAACAAATGGAGAATTGCTGAGCTGTCCTATCCTCACAATGGTATAAAAATTTTAAAGCACTCATCTACACTATGGTCTGGTAAAGGAAGTGAAAGTAGGGTGCCACCAAGGAGTTTGTCATGGGCAAAGTTCGGGGTCGAGGGCCCTAACTCAGGGAAGTAAAGTTGAAGCCAGAGTTGGAAAACCCATAATGGCCCAGAAACGTTGGCCAACATGGGTGTAGGGTGGACAATATTGGCTAGTGTCCTATATAGGTAGCCCAATACTACGGGTCCTAAAGCTACACGTTGGCCATCCGCGAGGGCCTCGGCCAAGGGTTGAACATCTTTCGTAACCGAGAGAGATAAGGGGCAGAAGAAAAACTTACAGAGCCAAAGTTGCAGAAAGGTTACATGCTCCACCCGAGAGACTCCATTGGTGGGTCGCAGTGGTGACCCGAGAGTATCGCCATCAAAGCCATAGTAAAAGTTTACCCAACCATTGTAGGCCTTAATGTGTTTTTCGTAGTTCAGTTCGAGCGTTGGGTCGGGGAGGCTAGCTGCTGAATAGTACACCCCATGTGGACGTAGGCCGAGCATAGCGGCCAGGTCAAGTAAGGTTGGAGTCATCATCCCAAAACGGAGCTTCATGCAATTGTTGGGTGAAGACCAAAAACATAGCCCGGCTTGAATGAGTGCACGGTCACATGGGAAGTGCTCGGTCGCACAAAGCTCCAACGTATGAGAGATCCCAATTTCATCCCAAAACTCACCCAACTTCGGCTTGAGTGCTTTGTACCAGTCACACCATTTTTTTCCTTGAGCGGGTGGAAGACTTGTATGGGATGCGGCCGGGGGAGGATTTTGTGGCTTCGACCCGGCCGACTTACATGATGACCCAATCGGCCAGCTTTTGGTTGGCTTGGGAAGGCCCCATTGAGAAGGCCAATATAGGTTCTCACGTAAGAACAAGGGGGTATCGTCCCCACCCTCCTCTAAAACCTCCAAGAAGCCGGGTGGGATTCTTGAGAAATTTGGTCCGAGATGAGAGCCAAGACGGTCGGGCCACATGTGATGGAAATGATCATCCAAGTCGGCCGGATTTTCATCCATGATTTTTTGGATTTTCCTATAGTGGCTAACCACATGTTTTGGGGGCATTTTTTCCCTACAAAAAACACCAAAAACTCATGAGCCAAAGAGAATTTTGGATTCAACCAAGTGAGTGAAAAATTAAAAAGAAAAGGGAATGTCAAGAACACCAAGAACATCAAGAACCCCATATCTTCAACCCGGAAATTCAAGCCCCAAAATCAACCAAAAACCATGCATTCATGCCAAAATTAAGTGCAATCTACCTCAAATGTTACTTGGGGTTGCTTCTTGAAGAAATTTGGGGTAACTTTTGTTAAGAAAGGAGGGATTTTGGAAAGGGCCAAGAGGGAGTTCTTGAAAACCCCAAAATGGCTTTGGTTTGAATTTTGAAATGAAGATGATGCTTTGTATTTATAGCCTCAATGGAGAAGATGAAGTGGGCATGGAAGGTTAAGAGCCAAAATTAAACTAAGTTTAATACCCATAACTACAAAATTAAATGCACAAATTGAAGACAAGAGTTTGGGTGTTTACCTCATCAATGGGGTTGGGGAAGAAGCTACAATTTCAATTGCCCACCCTTAGAATTCGAATAGCCAATTGAAGGGGGCAATGTTTGGGGGTGATGTGAATTTATGCAGCCACCCAAGATATGAAGCAAAGGGTGTATTTTGGTTGGATATTCTTGGTGGAGTCCGACTTGATTTTGTATGGGTGTTGGCTGGAGTTTCTTGATTTTTGGCTGGATTTTTCTTATTGTTTTCGGGTGGAAGATGATGTGGGTTTTGGGAGAAATTTCTTGGAGAAGTTGACTGGATTTTTTATAAAATGTTGGCTGGATTTCATGAATAAAGGGGCGGCCACGGTCTTTGGCTGTTGATTTTTCATAGAAGGTGCGGCCAGAAAGGAAAATATGGAGAAGCGGTTTGCTTTGTGCGTTTTGAAGTTTTGACAAATACAACTTAGAGGACACGCCAAATACATCATCTATCACATCAGTATATATTATATATACTTGAATAATTGTTGCATCAGGAGCAAGGAAAAATGGCCAAACCTTTTTCATGATGCCTAAAAAGTTTAAACGTAATATATATATATATATGTAGTGTGTGCTGACAATTGATTGATTGGAGTAGTTTCATGTAACTTGGAAGTATCAAGCTCTACTTTTGACCCTATGACTTGAGACAAGTTGTGATTTGAAAAGGCTAGGAGAGAAAAAAACTTTTTCTCACTTTATGCATGTAGGTTTCGGTCATAAGGAAACATGTAGCTGAATTTCTCTTATCAATTCACACTAAGTACACCACCCATCACATAAATATATGTGTATATTATATACCCACTTGCATGATGGATGCATCAAGACCAAGGAAAAATGGCCAAACAACTCTTACCATGACGCCCAAACGTTTTTACATGTGTGGTGGGTGAGTTTTTATGCAATTTGGAATCAAAGTGCTATACCTTGTGACCTTATGGACTAGACAAGTTTTGATTTGGGAAAGGCTAGTTGGTAGCTATTTTTTCTAGCTATTTTCGGCCAATTTGGCAAATTATGACCACATTTCAACTAAATTGGGGTTGGGTTTATATTTTTACTAAACCTAATTTTCTTCGACCCAACCCAAGGCTTGAAAAAATATGGACGTCGGCCAGGTTTCTCATCAAACTCTCACCCGGCCTCGATTGCCAATTGGTCGAAATAAGGGAATAAATCAAGCTAGATAATGTCACCCTAGAATCTTCCGGAAACGAAAAGGTTTTAATTAAATCTCAATCAAGTATTTTGATATCAATCCAACTTGGAAAGATTTCGGAGGCCTGACTTGGAAAGATTTTGGGAGGCCTGACTTGGAAAGATCTTGGGTGGTCTCGATTTGGAAGGATTTCGAGTGTCTCAACTTGGAAGGTTTTTAAGTAAGAGGAGTGGAGGCCAAGCATGGCCAATTCGTGGGTTGGCTAAACCCTATAAATAGCTAAGGTGAAGAAGAGAAATAGACATCAACATCAACACACAAGCTTACTCTTATCTCGCATCTTTTCAATCCTTAGACTAGATTTTCATATTCGAGTTCTAGTTAGTCAAGTTCTTCATTTTTCTAGAGTAAGTTTATTGTTCAGAATACTTTCAATTATTTTGTTTTAAATTCAAGTTCATTTTTATTTAATCTTTATTTTGATTCCAGTTCGTTCATTAGAGTTCGTTTAATAACTTCAATTAATTGTTTCGTTAATTTTAGTTTATTATTCTTGTCTTTAATTTTAATTATTGTTTTTCTTTTAAGTATCAATTTATAACATTTACGTTTAAGTTTATTTTCTTCAAGTATAGTTAATTTTCTTACTCAATTTAATTATTACACTGGCATTTCGTTTACATAATAAAAAAATATAAATATATACAAATTCAAAGCCTAAACACCCTCGACCCCGAGGGAGTGAAAGAACCCAGGCCGAGAGGAGGTTCCTTGCTCGGCCGCACAATCATAAGGTTAGAAGTCGGTCTTAGGGGCGCACCCAATATTTACAATTCCATTCAGGCCATTTGGTGGCCGAGTGGTGGCACGCCTGCGCATTTATTCGAAGAAGGACCAAAATCCCTTCTAACGGTTTGATAAACCAAATGGACCAAAATCCCTTCTAACGGTTTGATAAACCAAATCGAGGGAAACAGGAGAGAAATCTTGTTTTGCAGTAAAAAGTTCACCGCCAAATGTCTGTATAATAATATAACCTGAACAGCTAATCTCTTCAAACCATGCCTTGGGAACAAGAAAATCCCTTGGAGCAGCGAGACCATTAGCTCCTACATGTAATCAAAGTCACATTCTCACTGCCTATAGGTAATGGAAACACTCAATACAGTAGCCAAGAATGACATGATTTGAGTTTCATAAACTGCTATTCTCCACCTCATAATGTTAATGAGTAACAACTGAAAATAAGAGATGAGGACACAGGGTATGTACCTATTGGACCAAGATCAGGGAGTTGAAAATGGGCGCCGAAAACTTCAGCCACATAACCACGTGAAGGGCCATCAGGCAGATCAACTGCAAAAACGAAATCCTTGAGGTAGCACAGCAATTTCACCAGGAGAAATTTGCAATTTTCCACATTCTGTAGTGATCCAGAGCCCTACATAAAGCCGAATAGACCATCACAAACAATTCCTTTGACCATTGCACAGCTCATACTTAATCTAACAATGATGACCATTAATTTCTTCAGATTTAAAACAGAATTAACATATAATAAACTTTAGATCAACAAAAACATAATGACATGAACAAGAAAATGAAGAAAAATCAAAATCTAAGCACCCAATTAACCAGGAGGTGCAAATTATCAATCAACATTCATCAATACTTACTTCCATTTTGAGGTACAACCAAGAAATCACCATCGGGATTGCAAACGGCGCAATCATCCATTGATCTGTTGGCTGTGTACCTAATCACGACAGACAAAACAGAATAGCCTCATTTTCCAATCAAAGATCCAAAAATGCATAAATAAATAAAAGAGTTTCAATCTTTAGAATCTTGAACACTTTTTTCTACATGGGTAGCAGAGTGTAGAGTACCAATTACATGTGAATAGCAAAACCATGGCGAAGGAAGGAGCTCCCAGCGCCACAAACAGTGTACAACCCTTCAACAAAGTCGGTGGAGGTATCGGGTATGTCGACCGGCCTCCACCGAAGCTGAGTCGGCGTGGTGGAGCTGTTCGAGTCGGTGAACTCGGAGATAAGCTTCTTGTTGCCCGGCTCGATCGGCTTAAAAAGGCTCGTGGGTAACGGAGGGCTTGACGCGGTAGAGCCAGGTAAGGAGGTTGAGCTTGCGAGGGGAGGTGAAGGAGGTGCCGGAAATTTGCTCAGCGTAGAGGGTGTAGGGGCACAGGAGGGGGCTGCTCTGGGCATGGGGGAGAGCTACGGGAAGAGCTTCGGAGGAGAAGTGATTGTAGAAGCCGGACTGGTATTGGAGGTTGGTGACGGAGGTGGAGCAGGAGGAGGAGGAATCTGGGGCGTCGGTTTTGATGACCGGTAGCTGAGAATCCATGGCGAGGATTGGATGGAAGTTTATTTTAAATTGAACTGAATTGAATTTTGAATTGATCTGATTTTCAGCTGTTGTTGCTATTCTTCTTACATTTATAATATAGAGAAAGCAGAAGAGGCGGTGATGATGTCACATTGACCCTCGTCAAAATGGATGGAGGGTCGTGTTGGGAAGGGTGAAGCTATTTTGGAGGGAATCACCTTTCTGGATAATTGTCCAAATTGAAGACAAAATATAAACCTTGTTTTACATTTTTAATTTGCGAAATTTCTCATATGCCTTAATCTGTATATTTTTAATATTATTATTTAATTACATCTAAATATTTATGTGTACGGACATATCAATGCAGGCACGAATTTAGGATTGAAAATAGAGGTGAACTGAATTTATAATTAAGAATAGAAGATGGCTAAATTATAGCCAATTAGTTTAGTAAAATAGTATTTACTAGAAATTTAATAAAAAAATTCTTTGAATTTTTCATATTTTTTCACATTTGAGGTGGGCTAAAGCCCACCCAAAAAGCTTCTGGGTCTGTGCCTGTATCAATGGTTATGTATATCAATTAACATCGTTTAGGTGTATACATTCATAAAAAGTTCATTCTTTGGCTGTACTAGGGTTAGGGTTTTAGGTTTTGGGTGTACGTGAATTTCTGCAAACTATGCGCGACGGCTCTGCTGGTTTTACCATTAAGCTTCCTTGGCGGCTTGCTTCGTTTTCCAATGGTCCATGTGATGTGGTGAGTGGACGTTGGTGATGTTGTTCTATGTTCTTTGAGTTATATCTCGGTGGTTTGCAGCTTAGCATACGATGGACTCTCTCTATGGTTAGATGGCCTCCCAACTTCCAATTTTGGTGGTAGAGAATGACGATGATTCCTAGTGGTGGGCTGACTATTATCGTACAAACTTTTTGTAACGACCCTAAAATTCAAAAAAGTTAATTCTGAGAATTTTAGAAGAGAATTGATGTTTTTTACCCTTATTTTTGTGCGGTCAAAAGTTGACTTTTTGTTCATAGTACTTTTTGGACTTTTTGTGAGGACTGTTACATAAGCCTTGGAGTCCTGAATCCGTAGAAAAACGGTGTAACGACCCTTCCCGTAATCATGGGAATACCAGAAGATTAATGAATTTTAATCGAGGATTATCGGATGATTTGTGGTGGAATGACGATTTTGCCTCTAGAGAGGGAAAATGTTGACTTTTGACCCGAAAGGTCATTTGCCCGTGGACTAAGGTCCATTGCGTAGATCACGGGATGGTGATTACGTAGACATGCGACATGTCGATTTTGAACGTCGGAAGGTTATTTTACGGGTCAAGGATTATTTTAATCGATTTTTACGGTCCAAGCTTTATGAGGCAAGTTTACTTTCAATCTTTTGTGGGCCTAGATATTTGTCTCCAGGATTAATGGATGAGTGAAACATGTCACTCACCGACTAATCCTTATCCATTGCACAAATATCCTTTCCTTTTTTGTTTCATCCACGTGAAAACCCACCCCTACATCTTTCCATCAACTTCTACATCTATGGATTCAATGTGAGAAGGAGATAGTGAGGCTGAGAGGCTGAGAGAGACAGAGAAGGACGCTGGTGAGAGGCTGAGCCACAGTGGCTAGCTGGAAAACTCAGAAAAATAAGTAACCCATGGGCTTGAGTTTCAGATTTGGATTTTGGACTATGGTAATGGTGTTCTAATCCCATGGTTATGTTCTTTGAGTCTGTGTGAGGTTGTAGGGATAAAGATGGACGATTTTGGTTGCAAGGATGAGCGTTAATGGAAGCTCGAAGGTGGCCGTGAAGGTTCAAGCTGTGTCAGGTGATTTCCAAGCATGTTCTTCATGTTTTAAGCCTATAGATCAGTTCCTGGGTGAGAGGTGATCATTTTGGTTAAAGAATGGAAGGTTTTAGTTGAGAATTGATGGAGAACGGACCTAGTCAAGCTTACAGGTCGAATGACCCGTTACAGGGTCTCGAATCGACCCTTCTAAAGGAAAGAGACAATGACATGGCATGCCACATCATCATTGTTAGGCCACATGGAAAGTCATGTGGGGCCATATGGCAACCTATCAGAGATTGTCAGAGCCTACGTGGCAGGTGATGTCAGCATATGACGTCAACATGTGACACGTGCCACGTGTCAGGTGGTGACACGTGGCACCGACAGGGGGTTGCCACATGGTAGTTGTTAGAATTTGTCAGGGCATCAGTTGTCAGGCTGACGTCAGTAGTTGACATCAGTGTTGACCACCATTGACCTAACTTTGACCAGCGCGTGTGGGCAAATGGGTACGAATTTTGAGGTCAAATTAATCTTGTTGGAAAGTTTTTGACGTCCTGAATCTAATGGTGGTGGTTTCAGGTCGATTGGAGATCATTTGGTTGGTGGTTTGGAGGTTTTTCTCCTCAGGAAGCATGTTTAGGACGTGTTTTCGGTTCCGGGGTTTGTGAGGGTTTATTGTATGGACTTGTATAGATTTTTAGTGACCCTCATGTATGACTTTGACAAGTCTGGACGTCCAAGCAGCTTCGGATTGGCTTACAGCTCAAGTTTTGAGTGAACGGTGGTACATGTGAGTGGACTTTTGTTTTCCTAACTCTATGCATGCATTTTTATGTGGTTTTTTTTTATTGATTTATAATGATATTTTCTTGATGATTGGTTACATATGATTCATGTGGATTTCTTGGGACCTTTTATGAATATTTAAGAAAAATGATATTAAAACCTTTTGTGAGGAAATTGAGTTTAATAAACCTCAAATCCTCAATGAGTTATAGGGAATGGGTTTATGCTTATGATTACATGTTTATATGATTTTGACGGTATTTGCTAAAATGGGATTTGACATGACTTTCTGACTATTTTAATGGCTTGTTTTAGAGGTTTGATGTGACTTTGATATTAACAAGACCGCACCCGAAAAGGGCATTGATAACCATGCCCGGTCCTGCTCCCGCCTGTCAAGTCGACTGAAATTCCCAACTTACCCTCAATGCTTGCCAAACCAGGGATAGCCACACGCGTACTTACTCATGCCTCTGTCTCTCGATCAGCCTCGATCAACGTGCCACGACCTGGAGGGTCAATAAAAACCAAAAGGTGTGAGTGGACAAAAATAAATCAGTTTACAAAACAGTTATAGAAAACGTTTCTACCCTCCACGTAAAACCAATGCATGCATTCGAAAATCATTTCACAATTCTTTTCATTTCCAACATTCGAAAAACCGTGTATGAAAATCAAAAACATTTTCCTTTTTCTTAACCTTCAGGTTTAGCCCGCAATCAAACACAGGGCCTCAGCCCAAAACCATGAATCAAAACCAAGTACACAGCATAATCTAAAATCCAATAACCACATAAACCGAGCCACTGCCCAACACATCCGAAACATCAGAAATTAACAATAAATCACAAGTCAATCAGTTTGCTGGATATCAAGTGCGCCCGAGTCTTTAAACTCAAAACCATGCGCATAATCAGGCCTTCCCGGGATATCAACGAGCCTTTAAACTCACGAGCCTTTAAACTCAATCTGGGTCTTTAAACCCAATTTTGGGCCCGCCCCCCGTCATCAATTAACCGAGTCTTTAAACTCAAAACGTGCTCCAGCGATAGCACCGGGTCTTTAAACCCAAAACAATTTTCAACGGGTCTTTAAACCCAAAACAGTTGTAAATCACAATAAAACTCGGGATCCATTGTGATCCAAATTCCAAATCCAATCCGAAACACATTTTTTTTCATAACAGGACTCATGTACTCATGTCTGAATTTCCACTTTCAAATCCCCAAAATCTTACTTCACCAAACAAAATCATTCATCATCAAACACGGGGCATGTATAATCAGATCAAATCACTTTTATTAACCATTACCCATTCCTGAATTCGAATTCGCAATAATGATTTCGTAAGCCAGCATCCGGAAACATCATCCCGAACCCAAACAAAAAATTCATTTACAAACTTCCGAAAACCGAAATCTCGTTTTTCAAAATTACTTTTATGCCCCGAGCATCAAGCCAGAAATCTCCTTTTTCAAAATCCGTTTTAAATCCTTGAAAACACCTCATTTTCAAATCCCAAGGTCCAAAACATCAAAACCACAATCAAAGCACCAAAATCACGGTCAAACCACAACATACTCGAAATCTCGTAAAACGTGAATAACCGTGAAAAACCTCAAAATCTGTGTCAAAACCGTAAACCATACTCACAATCGCAATCCAACATCTTAAAAACATAGTACGCACAAATCACATAAAATCATTCATTAAACCATCATCAAAACACAAAAGAACCCTTAGTCTCGAAATACGCGCAATTTCGTTTGCATATAAAAAATACATATAAATACGAAAATCGAGATCATCAAAAATCATAATCATAATCATAGAAATCATAGAAATATTTATGCATGCATTACATTTTGAAAGCAACGTCCACTCACACACCGTCCTTAGTGCTCGGTTTCGCGCCCCATGCGTTCCCGTAGTTCCCGGCATTTCCCAGAAATCTCGAATCCTATCCAAAATCACTTTTCATGGTCACTAAGGTCTCAATTAACAACATACTAATTTCCCATAATTTTTCAGGATTTTTCGATATAATTTAACTTAAGGCCCTAATTTCCGAACCTTCAAAACTATCCCGAACGACCTCCGATCGACTCGAACTTAAAATAAAAGATGTTAAATAGACTGAAAGGAACAATTCTCTAGTTGACCGTGCTCAGAAACTGGGTCTCACGCGCCGTCACGCGCCGCCCAAAGTGGCTGCGCGTGAAAGCCACGCGCTACTACAGTGACATTCTACAGTGTCACCATCTTCACCCGCATGTCTGCTAAACGGGTCTTCAACCCCCGACTCGACCCGGCTAATTAACCCTCAATTATAACTCGATTCCCTTCGTTTTTTATCCTAACATCTTCTCTAACCATTTAATTTCAGTTTTGTGTCATTGTTTAACCTCGACATGGACTAAATCGATCAATCCAAACTCGAACAGTCGAATAGGCCGACGTCTGTAACTCACCCAACTTAGCCTCATTTTCAAATTAACTTCGCAGGGAGTATACTAGGATCCAAGGTGGAATGACAAGGATCGATATGAGGTAGTTGGTGGAGACCCGCAGTTTCGATGTGTCCCTTTGTTGAATGAATGTTTGGATGTAGAAATAGTTGAGGGGTGTCGTGTGGATCCTAGGTGGATCTAGATTGGGATGTCGTGGACTTTGGACCTGGTGACGATCTAGGATAGTGGTGATACCAATCGGGTGACGTAGTGACAGAATGAATCATGATCGTTTTGATCAGGCTAGGTGACGAGCCTATCGCTCTGTCATAAATATTTGGATTTGGGTCTAGTTGGACGGAACTTCTTTTCGAAGATAATCCGTACTCGAGCGAGTTGGAATGGTTATAGTTGACTTGAGGATTTGACTCGTGAATGATGGAATTGGCTTCATTTCGAAGTCAATTGAATGTGACATGGTAATCGTTGAGCGAGTATCTGACAGGTTCGGAGTTGGTGCGCCTCGGTAGATGTGAGTGAGGTTAGATGCCCTTTTGGCATGACTGTACACGCCTTGGCGAGCGTGCTTGGATTGGTACATTTTGGATGACGTGTTTGGGAGTCGATGTTGTGTCACTGGTCGGTGACCATGGAATTCAGAATGGACGATAAGTTGGAATGAGTGATTTGTCTAGTAGGGGATTGGACAAAGGAACCCCAGGATTAAACTGTGAGGGACCATGAACCTTGTAGTGGACCTGTTGGAGGATGGATGTACGTACCCTATACGATGTACGCGAATCGGTACTGGACAGGCCGAGTGGTACCTGGCGACGATACATGGGAGGCATCCAGTGGTGTGTGGTTGTACGTGTTGGTAATCGGCTTAGTGCCGACACCATTGGATTTGGTTGTGAGCGTGAACTGGCCAGAGTAATTTTGTTGGTTTAGTGATTTTAGGAGCAGGTGCTCTTAGCCACGAATGGCTAGCGAAACCCTGGTATAGGAATGTGTGATCACTTCTGGGCAAGCATTCAATGTGTTTCAGTTACACCACCTGATTGCGTAAGATGACGGTGTACGTATGCTCAGGTTGAGTGAGTTGGTGATTAGTATAACTACTAGTGGCTTTGTGTGATGTTATCACGTCTTGACATTGCCAGCGTCATGGTTTGCTGAGGGAGTTGACAATTTTGGACATTGAGCTTGATAAATGTCGCTGGATTGGGCTTACCCTGCGAGATGAGAATATGTTGTTGGTTTTACGCTACATTGAGTGAGTCGTAGTACGAGGTGATGACACCGATTGGCTGATGATTGGAGCTTTACTAACCTTAGTGGTGATCAATTTCACTCGAGGTGGTCGAGTGTGGTCGGTACGACGTGAGACTGTGATGGGACCTCTGAGTACATATGAGTTTAGCTGGTGTACGAGTGTACACGTGTTGCGAGGTCAAAATGTTTTCCACGAGGTGGATGTGGAATAAGGGTAATTGGGATTTCGAGAATGAACTAATTTAAGGAGGGAATAACGGTTGAGATTAGATCGGTTGGAATTTCGAGGACGAAATTCTTTAAGGGGGAAGATTGTAACGACCCGTCCCGGAATTCGGGATTAGATTAGTAACTAATCATGATTAGCGGGGTTAATCGGTGATTATTTAGGCGAGATCGGGCGAACGATGCAAAATGACCGTTTTGCCCCTAGTAATGGGTAAAAAGTTGACTTTTTATTCGGGCGGTCAAATGGACTTTGACCGATGATCGTGACGTAATTTAGGACGTCACGAGTTCATAGAAAGGTGGCACGTTCGATTCCGAAGTTCGAAGTGAAAGTTATGACGTTTGGAAGTCCAAGGTCATTTTCGTAATTTGGACGAAAAGGGGGAAAACGTTGACTTTTTGACCGGGAGGTCCAATGGCCGAGGACCGAGGACCTTTAGGATGGTCTCGATGCCCTGAGTCCGTAGACAAGTGGCACGCGTCAATCGGAGTTCGGATGACCAAGTTACGGGTCTAGATGCGTGAGGGGCATTTTGGTAATTTTTCAAATGAGGGTAAAATGGTAATTTTGGCTGCTGCTTGTGAGACAGCCGTGTATGGTGCTGGGTTCTTTTCAGAGAAACAGAACACGGTGCAATTGTTTATGGAATCAATTGCTTGGGTTGGGTGCTAATGGACTGAACAGGGAATTGTTTAATACTGATAACATAGTGCTAGGCGTGCTGGGAATTGTTTATTACAGTTGGATGTTTTGGGAAATGCACGGGTACACGATGCCGTGATGGTGTTTTGATTTTGGAGAACAGATTACCTTGTGCATCGAATTAATTTAACTGAGTGTGGGAACAGAGTTGGAGGTGGCTGTGCACAGTGTGTTAGTGGGTGTAAATCGGGAATTGAAGCTCCTGGGTGATGTTGGAAATGGAGGGGAACTGAGCACGGGAGGATTATTGAAATGGTTTTGGGTCTGTGCGGTAAACAAAATTTCAGAGGAAGCCAGGGAGATTCCCAAGACTTGTTTGCTGCACGGTTTGAAAACAGAGAGAATAGTGGACCTTGGGAAGTCTTTGAGGATCATTGTGGAGAGGAAAGAACTGAAGGACGAGAGAGAAAAACAGAATTGGGAAAACTGGGAAAACGGAGGGAAAATCCAATTTCGAACTGCAGGTCAGCCCAAACCAATTTGAGGCTCAATTCAGTCTTCTGGGACTTCACTTAGTCGATCCAGATCGTGACTTTGAAGCTGGAAGGCCCTGGAAGCCATGGACAAGGACGGCAACACTTCAGAAAATTCGAGCTTGGAGTCGTGGATTTGGAGGAGGGTTCTGATGGAATTAGTCACACAATCCTCTCTAAGGTAAGCCTACGATGCTCCCTAACTGTTCAATTGAGGAAATGGGTAATTGTGTGGTGAACGAGGACGTTGAACCGTGATTAGAACATGAGGTCAATTGATTTAATTTTTGGCCGTGACGATTGAAATGGATGTCACAGACCTTTAATTAAGTTCATTTCGATCCTAATTGAGGGTTCAATTGGGGGAAACTAGTTGATTATCGCAAGGATTTGGCTGGGTCGTCACGCGGGTTAAATGACCCGTTTAGTTGCTAGACGGGTAAGGACGATGAACAATGCATGTCACTGTAGCAGCGCATGGGTTTCACGCGCAGCCTCTTGCGGCGGCGCCTGACAGTGTGTGGGACGGTTTTTCAAGGTGAGTTCAAAACGACTTTTATCTTATACAATGTAACGAACATTTTAGTGTTGGTTTTGAATTTATCGGACACCGTTTCGATGTTGTTCTGAGGGTCCGAAGGTTTAGGTTACTTTTTTTAATTAACGATTAATTCCCGGAAAATTATGGGAAATTAATATGATGTTATTTGAGACCTTAGTAACCCTGAAAAGTGATTTCAGACAGGATTCGAGATTTCTGGAAAATGCCGGAAATTACGGAAACGCCTGCGGCACGAAACCGAGCTTTATGGACGGTGTGTGAGTGGACGTTGCTTTCAAAATTTAATGCATGCATAAATATTTCTATGATTTCTATGGTTATGATTATGACTTGGGATGATTTCGATTTTCGTATTTATACGTATTTTGATATGCATACGAAACTGCACGTATTTCGAGACTGTGGTTCCCCTTATGTTTTGGTGATGGTTTCATGAATGACTTCATGTGATTTGTGCGTATTATGTTTTTAAGATGTTTGATTGCGATTGTGAGTATGGTTTATGGTGTTGACACAGATTTCGAGGTTTTTCACGAATTTACATGTTTTACGAGATTTCGAGTATGATGTGGTTTGATTGTGATTTTGGTGATTTGATTATGGTTTTGATGTCTTGACCTTAAGATTTGAAATATGAGGCGTTTTCAAGGATTTAAAACGGATTTTGAAAAAGGGGATTTCGGGCTTGATGCTCGGGGCACAAAAGTAATTTTGATGAACGAGATTTCAGTTTTCGGAAGTTTGAAAACGGATTCTTGGTTTGGGTTCGGGATGATGTTTCTGGATGCCGGCTTACGGAATCATCATTGCGAATTCGAATTCGGGAACAGATGATGGTTTGTTGAAGTGACATTTGTGAAGTAAGATTTTGGGGATTTGAAAGTGGAAATTCGGACATGAGTCCTGTTATGACAAAAATGTGTTTTCGAGATTTGGAATTTGGATCACGATAGATCCCGAGTTTTGTTGTGATTTACAACTGTTTTGGGTTTAAAGACCCGTTGAAAACTGTTTTGGGTTTAAAGACCCGGTGCTATTGCTGGAGCACGTTTTGAGTTTAAAGACTCGGTTAATTGATGACGGGGGCGGGCCTGAATTGGGTTTAAAGACCTGGATTGAGTTTAAAGACTCGTGAGTTTAAAGACTCAGTTATTGTGATACCCCCGAGGCCTATTGATTATGTTCTGAGTTTAAAGACTCGTTGAAATCCCGGGAAGGCCTGATTATGCGTATGATTTTGAGTTTAAAGACTCGGGCGCACTTGATAACCAGCAAAATGATTGACTTGTGATTTATTGTTAATTTCTGATGTTTCGGTTGAGTCGGGCAGTGGCCCGGTTTATGTGGTTGATGGTTTTGGATCATGTTGTGTATTTGGTTTTGATTCATGGTTTTGGGCTGAGGCCCTGTGTTTATGATTGCGGGCTAAGACCCGAAGGTTAAGAAAAGGAAAATGATTTTGATTTCATGCACTGTTTTCTTATGTTGAAAATGTAACTGATTGCGAAATGATTTTTTTATGCATGCATTGGTTTTACGTGAAGGGTAAAAACGTCTTTTTGTAACTGTTTTGTAAACTGATTTATTTTTGTCCACTCACACCTTTTGGTTTTTATTGACCCTCCAGGTCGTGGCGCGTTGTTCAAGGTCGATCGAGAGGCGGAGGCATGAATAAGTACGCGTGTGGCTATCCCTGGTTTGGCAAGCACTGAGGGTAAGTTGGGAATTTCAGTCGACTTGCCAGACGGGAGCAGGACTGGGCACGATTATCAATGTTCCTTCGGGGGCGTTCCTGTCATTTCGGGTACTCAATCCATTTTGCAACCACCGCATTAGATGGTGCTGACAGAGTTGAGAGAATTGAGGGTTCAACTATAGGATTTAGTGGAGTTGGGGTTCGTTTGACTTATGATTTATTCTTGGGGAGCCCTAGTGTCGTTTGTGCGGAAGGTGGATCGCACCCTGAGATTTTGGATTGATGATCGGCAGCTAAATGAGTACATAATGTGGAACTAGTAATTGTTATTGTGGAAGTGTTTAGTGACCCTTCTTCATTTTCCTGTAACCTCTGGATTCTATGGATGTATAAGCTTGTAAAAGTTGAGCTGGTTTAAGGAGTGCTTGATTGTGGGAAATAGTGTGGATCTTTACAGTAGCTACCAATAGATATTATTGGTTGGTGAAAGAGACTTCTCCATGTCTACCTTTTTGGCAAAACTTCTAGGTATGCTTGCAACATGGTTGCAATTGCTCTTGGTTTCAAAGGTCGTTTAAGAGCGGATGCTAAGTTGCTTGATGTTGATATGTGTAATATGGATTCTTATTCACACATGCGTCAGATGAATTTTGATGTCATCATTTTTGAAGGCACATGAGGGATACCGAAGCCTAGTCTTGATTACCCTTAGGGGATGCAGCGATATACCCAGTGGAGTGAGTATCAATGTCGGTAGATCCGTGTTGGTATTATGGGTCATATTATTTCTACTGAAAGGACTAGTATGGGTCCTCGGAGGATTGAGATGGTTTTGGATTGGCATCAACCAACCATGGTAACTGAGATTTGGAGTCTCTCAGATTGGTTGAGTATTACGGGTGGTTGGTAGAGGATTTTCCCGTGATTGCAGCCGTTGTCGAGATTGACTTAAGAAGGAGTCAAATTGGTTTAGATGGTGCACTTATGTTGAACCTGAAGGTTTTTGCTTATGAAACTAGATGGTTAAGATGTCTTAAAATGACCTAGTTTACCCATATTTGGGAGCTTGCTGCAAAGGTGCATATATAGAAAAGTTTGACTCATTATCTCCTGGGGTGATGTACATGATCTTTATAGATCATCTGAACCTTATGTGTTGGTACTCTGAGGGAGTTGAACTCGAGGCAGGGGAGGCAGATAGAGCTGATAGACTGACAATGACGATAAATTTGTATATCATTCAGGAAATGTGAGTATAGTCGTCAATGCCTCGAGTAGGATGTTTGGAGGCTCATTATCTCTCATGCATACGGTTCATCTACCTTGTTCTCAAAGCTCCAAATGGAGGGATTATTGATACGCAAAAACTAAGCATTAAAGTAAACACAAAGTCACACTCAACACTTAAGGAAACATATACAATTAAAAACCTTTTTTTGTAGATTGTAGCATTGGTAAATAGGGATCGTTCTGGACTGGGGATTGAGGGTACCTGTAACGACCCGTCCCAAATTTCTAGATTATATTAGTGACTAATCACGATTAGTGAGGCTAATCCGGGATTAGTTGGGCGAAATCGGACGAACGATGCGAATTGACCGTTTTGCCCTTGGTGGTGGCAAAACGTTGACTTTTCAATCGGGGGGTCAAATGGACTTTGACCGATGACCGTGACGTAGTTCGTGACGTCACGAGTTCATAGACAGGTGGCACGTTCAATTCCGACGTTCGAGGAGGAAGTTATGACGTTTGGATGTTTAGGGGCATTTTGGTAATTTTGGATAAAAGGGGTCAAATGTTGACTTTTTGACCGGGAGGTCCGATGGCCAAGGGCCAAAGACCGTTGCGTAGATAAGGACGATACGAATCCATAGACAGGCGGCACGTCAAATTCGGACGTTCGACGGCGAAATTACGGTTCACAAAAGTTCGAGTGCACTATTTCACGAAGTACGAAACGAGTTCACTTTTGGACTCTAGTGGGCCCAGATATTTGTCTTGATGCCCAATGGATGAGTGACAAGTGTCACCCATCCAATGGACACCAATTTCATTCATGCATCAAACCCCTTAACCGTGCATCCATTTCTCCCATTTTTCCCAAACCAACCCGATCACCATTTATCACCCAAACACCAAACCCTTCCCTTGTAACCATAACTGAGACCAGAGGGTGAGAGAGGAGGACTAAGGACGGCAGCTGGTGGCTGGAACCGCCGTGGGGGGTGGCGGGAACCCAGAACCCGAGCGAGTACCCGGTAAGCCCATTTTCAATTTTTGCGTGGATTTTGATGTTATGGATTGATTTGGACGATTGGTTTGAGTTAAATAGGTTGCTAGGGAGTTGTTAGAGGAGTTTTGGTGGTGGTTGGACGTCGGGGAAGCCCTGGGAGGTTTCGGGAAAATTGAACCGTAAGGTTCAAAATTGAACCGGTCGGATTTCGAAGATTTTAGGTAGTTTTGTTAATTGGGTTAGATAGGAAATGAAGAAATAGGAATTTAGGAATTGGAATGGAAGCAAACGGACCGAAAATGAGGGAGAAGGAGACCTGGACCGATTACGCCGGTCCAAGTTGCAGGAAAAACCGGATCGGACCGGTTCGGACCGGTCTGACCGATGTAGGGGATGACTGGTGACGTCATCCTGTTGACGTCATCATGTCAGGGATGACGTCAGCATTGTCAGGTCTGACAATGTCAGCTGACATGTCAGAAAATGGGCCAATAGGAGTGCGACACGTGTCACATGTCAGTGCACAGTCAGCACTGACATGTCAGTGCACAGTCAGCACTGACATGTCAGTGCACAGTCAGCACTGACATGTCAGTGACGTGGCCCAATTAGGGGCTGACACGTGTCACAGAGTGAACCAGTGCCGTGATGACGCGTGGCACATGTCAGACTGCCACGTGGCACTGACAGCACAGTGACGTGGACCAATGGGAGCATGGCACGTGGCACCTGTCAGAGTCTGACATGTCAGACCTGACAGCTGTCAGATGTCGTCATGCTGACGTCAGCGATGACGTCAGCAGGTACTGTAGCTGGCGCATGAAGCCCACGCGCAGCCACTTCAGGCGATGCGTGAGGGCGCGTGGCTGGGAATCTGGGGAAGGTTCCAACATACGAAATCTTCTATTCGATGTAACGAACATTTTGGGACTGGTTTCGTGTCGATCGGACACCGTCTTGATATGTTTCGGGGCATCAGAAGGTTTAGGTTCGGTTTTAAAAATAGTTAGAAAATCGAGAAAATTACGGGGCTTTGGTAGGAGGTTAATTAAGTAGTTAGTAACCTTCTATTACGATTTGGACAGGTTTGGGAGTCCCGGTGACGATGATCGGCTCGGGGAGCCATATGGCACGCAAATTGAGGCGGCAGCTCGGACGGTCTGTGAGTGGACCTTGTTTTCTAAATTGGTGCATGCATAAATGCTTATTATATGTTTTATTACTTGTTTGATGATGCCATGGGTGCATTTGTGTGTGGTTACGTATAAGCACGTATTTCGAGGTTTCGGCCTTATACGGTGCTTATACGGGTCTGTATTTCTTATTGGTTTTAATGAAATAACTTTGGATTTATAAAAGGATAAACTCGGGTATGAGACCTATTTGGTTTTGTCTCGGGCATATTACCCCAGATTTCGGGCACGGTGCCCAGCTGATGTCATATGTTCGGGCACGAGACCCAGTTATTTTACGGTTTATGATTTCGGGTCAGGGACCCTAGATAGATTTCCAAGTTCATGACGGTTTATGGGAACCGGCATGAACTCTGGAAAGGTCATTCCGGTTCTTGACGGTTTATGGGGACCGGCATGAACCCTGGTTATGTTATTACGGTACATGACGGTTTATGGGAACCGGCATGTTACCTGATTATGAATATTATGGATCATGACGGTTCAGGGGAACCGGACATGAATGTTTATGTTATGTATATATATGTTCATCTACCTTCCTTTACATGTTCTACATTCTCCTCCGGGAGGGTCGTTGGCCTGGGTGGACCCCGGAGTAGTCACGGAGCACCGACTGAGTGGAGTCACCCCCTAGTTGGGTTCCTTACTCTCAGGAAGGCTATGGTTACTATTACCTCGAGTAGGATCAGTGGTCTGCGGACATTGACCTTGACTTTGAGAAGACTCGGATTGAGACCTGGGTAGCACGCGCGTAGCTTTGGATACCGTGACAGGATTGGTTGTGTGACTTATATGTATATATGATATATGATATGATATATGAGATTTGGATATGTGGTGTGCACAGGTGTGCATAGGATTTGGGCAGTGGCCCGTATGGTCGTTTTCATTGTGGTCCTTTCGACCTTGGTTTATATCTGCTTTGGGCTTAGTCCCACATATGGTTTGTTTTGGATAAATGGATGGTTTTCGAATGCATGCATGCTTTTTAGTGAGGGGTACAAATGTCTTCTTATTAAATATTTTTATAAACTCTTGTTTTGTCCACTCACAGTTTTTAATGTTTTGACTGCCCTTCAGGTTGACATCGGATGTGGACTGTAGCAGAGACCGAGATATCACTTGTCTCCTTCGGATCCTGGCGTACTCTGATTGCCCGGGAGGGCAAAGGTCGGAAATATCCCTTGTCTGACACTTCGTGTCAGACGGGAGCAGGGTCATCCCGCACTAATCCCGGGGGGATTGGGATGGGTCCTGTCAACGTGGTATCAGAGCATAGGATTGCTCGTAGGATGCTTATCAGAGCCTGGTTGCTCATGTTACTCTGAATTCCAGAGCGTATTTTATGCATTAGTCCGTACGCTGGTCGAGGATGTGATATCTCAATGGGCTACAGTTGGTGATCAACCTGATAGTTGGGGTGACGGTATGATATTTAGTAGGACTGTATCGAGAAATGTTTTGGTTCGACATTTGATGCCGGGGTTACCATAGTTCTGTCAGGGTTGACAGTCTGGAACCCTACGAATGGTGAACGTAGTATTACGTTAGAGTTTTGGATCGTGAGATGGTTAATTGGGATCCTCTTCACGTTGCCGTAGGATCGGTTCCGACTACTGGTTGGGAGTTGTGACTATCCGATGATCGGATTTGATTGAGTTAGATGGATTTACTACTGTCGGCAGTTAGCAGTCGGATTCGAGGAATCCTAGTTGGATTGACGTCTTTTCGATGTCCAGACAGCGGAGTCGGTTAGATTGTGGATTGTACTGCAGTTGGTAGCTTGCAGTTGGGTTCAGAGTGACCCTAGGTGTAATCGTGGAACCCTACTTTTGGGCGTATTGTAACAACCCGTTCCGAGAATTGGGATAAGTAGAGTGATTAAGGTGTGAATAGAAAGGTTAATCAAGGGTTAGGTGGTCCCGAGGGGTCCGGGAACTTAGAATGATGATTTTGCCCCTGGGTTGGGCAGAAAGGTTGACTTTTATTTTGGGTGGTCAAGTGGGGATTGACCAGTGACCAGGACGTAGTTGAGGACGTCACGAATCCGTAGGCAGGTGGCACGCCTGATTCCGACATCCGTGGAGGAAGTTGTGATGTTCGGAAGGTCGATGGCATAACCGTAATTTTGGAAAAAATAGGGGGAAAAGTTGACTTTTTGAATAATCGGGCTTTGGTAGGTTGACCTAGGATGGTTAGATAGTTCTTGTCGTCCTGAGTTCGATGACAGGCGGCACGTGTTCATCGGACTTACGAGGTGAGAGTTACGGGTCTAGGAAGTTTCGGTAAAACCGTAAAATGAGTAAAACAGGAGGGTATTTGGTCATTGTGGCACATTGGGATTTGTGTAGAGATAAAAGAATGGATGGCTGGGATTTAAACAGATGGGATGTAGTTGGAAGGGATGGTGACACGTGTTGAAGGACTGGAGGATTCTGGTGGAATCCTGTGTGTTCACGGTCCCAAATAATTGGGGTGCAACCGTGCAGTCCTTCGATACACAGAGAAACAGAGTGAGAGCTTGAGGGGAAATCGACTGATCTGGGTGCAAGGGTGAGTGACTGGTGAGTTGTGAGAGTGACAGTGAAGCAAAGAGGAGCTGCTGGTCGTGTTTTGGCAGTGCAATTGTGCACGGCGGCACGGCGGAGGTGAGGAGAAGAATTGGGGGAAACAGGGAGGCCGTGAACGTTTGGTGGTGGCTACGCCGTGAGGCGGTTCAAATCAAGACAAGGAGAGGCTGAGGAGGTTGTAGGGAGTCCAACGACCACCGTGGAAGGCGGCAGTGCGCACGGCGGAGCTGCAATCGAAGGGTAAGTCTTCCTGCTCTGTTTTTCCGTGGAATTTCAGTTGGGAAGTCGTGACTCTGGGCTGAGAGTCGAGAGGATTGGAGGTTAGGGTAGTGACCAGGGAGGTCCTAGGTGTCGATTTGGGTGGTCGCCGTGACGGGGCCGTACGCGGCGGAGCTCAGTCGAAGAGGGGTTTCTTTTACCCTGTTTCGGCAGTGGACTTCGAACGGTAAGTCGTGACGATTGGGGTTGTGTCGAAGGTCTAGGAGAGTTGGTTTAGGTTCAGTGAGGTTCAGGGAAGCGTTTGGTGACGCCACCGTGAAGGACGGTGAGCTGGGTGGTCGGATCGTGAAACAGAGTTTGGGGAGGTTTGATTTCGAGCTTGAGACGACGGGTAGGAGGCTGTGTCGAGGTGATTGGAGGATGGGGATGCTTAGAGTAAGGTTGGACGAAGCTTTAGGTGAAGAGAGGGAAGGAAATCGTGCAGGCTCGGCGGAGAACCGTTGACGCCGGTTCAGCTGTAGCCTACTGTGTTGAACCGGGTCGACGTGAGGTTGAAGGTGCACTGTAGCTGGCGCGTGGGGCCACGCGCAGCCACTTTGGCCGGCGCGTGGAGGCGCGTGCGGCGGTTCTGGGAGAAACGGTCAACATAGTTTTTGGTCTAGGAGTTGTTGTGAGTTCAATGGAGTTGGTTTCGGGTTAATCGGAAGTCGTTTGAGTGTAGTTCCGCGAGGGTGAATGTGTAGGGTCCCGGGGTTTTAAGTCTTTGGTCCGGGGATTTTTGAGGGCTTTTAGGTGAGTGTTCGTAGACGTGCTAGTAACGTAATTTGACGGTGTTTGACAGGATCGGGATTTCCCGAGGAAGCCGAGGAACGGGCTGGACGTTCGGGACGCGAGTAGGGCTCAGTACTGTGAGTGGACCCTTTCCTTAAACTCGAGCATGCATAACTATTTTTATATACGTGTTTTATAGTTTTACTTATAAATCTATGTTTATTGAATATGAAATGATGATTTTATGTGTTTGCACGTTTTTCGCGAAAAAGACGGTTTTGGCACGGTTTTCGAGAAAATGTTGGTTTTCGGATTTTGATGCCACAATTGGGGATTTCCACCGATAAAGGTTTTCTAATAATGATATATGGGTTATGAAATGTGATTTGTGATTACATGGGGTTTTGGTATGAAAATGGATATTTTCCGGATTTGGGTTCGGAATGACGGTTCTGAATGCCGGAAGGGCTTCGGACCAGTGATTTCGGATTCGGGTTTGGATATGGATTGGTAACTGGTTTTCAAATGATTTTGGGATTGGATTTGCTGGATCTGGTTATTGGGTTTAAAGACCCGGATATATGTGACGGGGGACCGGCCGGATTGGGTTTAAAGACCCGGATTGAGTTTAAAGACTCGGGAGTTTAAAGACTCGGATATATATTGATTTTCCCCCGTAGGCCTTGAGTTTAAAGACTCGGGAGTTTAAAGACTCGGATATGATAAGGCCTGGATTGAGTTTAAAGACTCGGGAGTTTAAAGACTCGGATAGATCCAGCAGGTTTGATCGAGGAAATGATGATTTGGTGGTTATGGTTTTTGATACGGTTTCTGATACTCATATTATGGTTTCTTATGATATTTTATAGTGTTTCTGTTTCTTATGATGTTAAGAATGATTCTTTATAAATGTGTTTATAACTGTTGGTTATGCATGTGGTTTCAAAACGGAGGGTTTAACTGGGTTTTCTTATAAAATGGTTTTGAACTTTTGTACCTTTTGGTCCACTCACATTTTCTGTTTTAATTGCCCTCCAGGTTGTGGAGCTAGCGCGGGGTCTTGACGTCGAGGCAGTGTTCAAGGCATAGAAGTGACGTGAGGGATCCTAGAAGAGTTTAAAGGCTTCTGTGTGCGTGTACTTTATCGGTTTTTATTTTTCTTGTAATTTAGTGCTATGCTCTGTAAACGATAAGGTTGGGATATTTTGAAATTACTCCTACGTTTGACTGGGTTATCAGAGTTTTACTTGAGTTTTGTGTCGGGGAGTCAGACGGGAGCGGGATTTACCTCGGGTTTCGGGGTGAAACCGGGGTGGGTCCTGACACGTATGGTTCGGAAATGTGAGTTGACGAGTGGTGTGACTTGGACGACTATTCGAATTTGGATTCGTTAATCTGTCTAGTCATGTCAGCTTGTGTTGGGACTGCACTTCGCAGTCGGGGTTGTACTTATCGGTTAGACCGAGTTGGTTGTCGAGCTACTCAGTTGTGGTTTGGCACAACTAAGGTCGTGGGCGACCTGGTAGACGACATTTGGGTTAGTCGGAGTACGACTGGTTAGAGTTCGGTTGGACAAGTTATCAAGGTTGGTACTTGTCGATGAAATCCCTGAGTGGGATACAGAGTGGTTAATATGGGCGGTTGATTCCGTTGGATGTGAACCTCGATAGCGATGTCTGGTAGTTAGGTCTGCACGAGTGTGGGGCAGGCGCTACTACCGAGAGTGGTTGTAGTTACGGTTGTTGGGAATCGGGGACGTTCAGGGGACGTTTCCTTATCTCGTATGAGATGTCTGGGTGACTGTACCCAGAGTTGTCGGGTACGAGGGAGGCAGAGTTTCTCCTATACGAGCAGAGGTACGCGATCGTCGCTTGGTATGAGCGGAGATCCAGGGTTGTCAGTTTTGCACCTGGTGTGCCGATGCTGATATTGATACTAGTGTTGATGATAGTACGTTGGCGCTGGTACTAGCGCTGGTGCTGGTGCCGGTGATTGTGATGACGTTGAGTCACATCCGTCGAGATGGGCATATGTTTGGTGTCTGTAGTCCCAGATTGGATCTCAGATAGAGTTAAATTGGTTAGGGGACACGTGGTTGATGTCCAGGTATGTTGTTTCCAATCTTGTTGGAACATCGGAATCGCGAGAGGTTGCGATTGTGGTGACACGAGGAATGCGGGTTTTCCGCATTGATAATGGGTATTTCGAAGTCATTTTGGGCGACTTCTCAGTGTCTACCGTGGTAGATGATGGTAGATGACGATAGAGGATGGTTGCGTCACCAGTACGCTGATCGTGTATTGGTTGGTGAACCCGGGATTTGTTTTGGGTCATCAACGGGAATCGAGTGTATCGAAGTTAGGTGATTGAGATTTCTCATTTTCTGCTTGGTGGCAGAAGATGTTGGTTTACATGGTGTGGTGAGTGCAGCGAGTTTTGGTTGCATTCACGTAGGATGACTTTTGATGTCATCGTGTTGGATCATCCTTGGTTTTTCCTCGGTGGAATGACAAGGATCAATACGAGGTAGTCAGTGAGAATCCATAGTCTCGACGTGTCTCGTTGTAGACTAATCTGTTTAGATGCAGGAAATGGTTGAGGATTTTGGACGTCGTGACGATCGGGGATCGTGACGTTCATGGTCGGTTGACGTAGTGATGGATCTGGATCGTGATCTTGATGATCCAGATAGGTGGAGAGTTTATTACTCTTACTGGGATGTTTGAGTTGAGGATGATGGGACTGAACTTCTTTTCGAGGTAAATCCCATATGGCTTATTACTCGCCTGAGTAGTTGTCCGATGAGTAGTTTTCCGACGTGGTCGGATTTGGGTCAGCCCTGGATGGGTGAGTGTTGTGATTGGATTCCCTATGAAGTCAATCGATAGTGTGGTCGTGATCGGTTGAACAGGTATCCGATAGGTTCGGATATGGTGCGTCTTGGTAGACGTGAACGATATTTCGGGTTTTGGAATCAGATTTCTGGATGACGATTCAGGATTTGATGTAAGAACTTGAAAAAGGATTTCTAGATTTGGGTTTTGAAATCGGATTCTGGGTGACGGTTCGGAATGGTTATTCCTAATACTAGTTTACGGAATGATGATTTTGGATTCGAATTTGGGAAATGGTTAGGGATATGATTTCTGAGTTTGGATTCGGGATTTCTTACGAAATTGCGGATTCGGATTCGGATTTGGAAATGGATAATGGGTCGGAGTTTCGATTTGTCTAATACTGGATTGGACAAATGGACTCTGTAGTAGAAACGTGATTAGCTACAAACTAGGTGGTTGTAAGCTAATTGATGGGTAGGTGGATGTACCTTGTACGTTGTTCGAGGTACGATACTAAAGAGGCTGGTGAGGTCTGGTAGCGGTATTCTGGATATACCAGTGATACGTTGGTGAGCGAGTTGGTAGTCAGATTGGGTCTGATACCATCGGATTAATCGAGGTCGTGAACTAGGCATTGGATACTGTGCATTGGGTCATGGTATTTCTGATGGGTCTAGTTACACGGGGAAGCCCTGGGAGGTTTCGGGAAAATTGAACCGTAAGGTTCAAAATTGAACCGGTCGGATTTCGAAGATTTTAGGTAGTTTTGTTAATTGGGTTAGATAAGAAATGAAGAAATAGGAATTTAGGAATTGGAATGGAAGCAAACAGACCGAAAATGAGGGAGAAGGAGACCTGGACCAGTTACGCCAGTCCAAGTTGCAGGAAAAACCGGATCGGACCGGTTCAGACCGGTCTGACCGATGTAGGGGATGACAGGTGACGTCATCCTGTTGACGTCATCATGTCAGGGATGACGTCAGCATTGTCAGGTCTGACAATGTCAGCTGACATGTCAGAAAATGGGCCAATAGGAGTGCGACACGTGTCACATGTCAGTGCACAGTCAGCACTGACATGTCAGTGACGTGGCCCAATTAGGGGCTGACACGTGTCACAGAGTGAACCAGTGCCGTGATGACGCGTGGCACATGTCAGACTGCCACGTGGCACTGACAGCACAGTGACGTGGACCAATGGGAGCATGACACTTGGCACCTGTCAGAGTCTGACATGTCAGACCTGACAGCTGTCAGATGACGTCATGCTGACGTCAGCGATGACGTCAGCAGGTACTGTAGCTGGCGCATGAAGCCCACGCGCAGCCACTTCAGGCGGCGCGTGAGGGCGCGTGGCTGGGAATCTGGGGAAGGTTCCAACATACGAAATCTTCTATTCGATGTAACGAACATTTTGGGACTGGTTTCGTGTCGATCGGACACCGCCTTGATATGTTTCGGGGCATCGGAAGGTTTAGGTTCGGTTTTAAAAATAGTTAGAAAATCGAGAAAATTACGGGGCTTTGGTAGGAGGTTAATTAAGTAGTTAGTAACCTTCTATTACGATTTGGACAGGTTTGTGAGTCCCGGTGACGATGATCGGCTCGGGGAGCCGTATGGCACGCAAATTGAGGCGACAGCTCGGACGGTCTGTGAGTGGACCTTGTTTTCTAAATTGGTGCATGCATAAATGCTTATTATATGTTTTATTACTTGTTTGATGATGCCATGGGTGCATTTGTGTGTGGTTACGTATAAGCACGTATTTCGAGGTTTCGGCCTTATACGGTGCTTATATGGGTCTGTATTTCTTATTGATTTTAATGAAATGGCTTTGGATTTATAAAAGGATAAACTCGGGTATGAGACCCATTTGGTTTTGTCTCCGGCATATGACCCCAGATTTCGGGCACGGTGCCCAGCTGATGTCATATGTTCGGGCACGAGACCCAGTTATTTTACGGTTTATGATTTCGGGTCAGGGACCCTAGATAGATTTCCAAGTTCATGACGGTTTATGGGAACCGGCATGAACTCTGGAAAGGTCATTCTGGTTCTTGACGGTTTATGGGGACCGGCATGAACCCTGGTTATGTTATTACGGTACATGACGGTTTATGAGAACCGGCATGTTACCTGATTATGAATATTATGAATCATGACGGTTCAGGGGAACCAGACATGAATGTTTATGTTATGTATATATATGTTCATCTACCTTCCTTTACATGTTCTACTATCTCCTCCGGGGAGGGTCGTTGGCCTGGGTGGACCCCGGAGTAGTCACGGAGCACCGACTGAGTGGAGTCACCCCCTAGTTGGGTTCTTTACTCTCAGGAAGGTTATGGTTACTATTACCTCGAGTAGGATCAGTGGTCTGCGGACATTGACCTTGACTTTGAGAGGACTCGGATTGAGACCCGGGTAACACGCGCGTAGCTTTGGATACCGTGACAGGATTGGTTGTGTGACTTATATGTATATATGATATATGATATGATATATGAGATTTGGATATGTGGTGTGCACAGGATTTGGGCAGTGGCCCGTATGGTCGTTTTCATTGTGGTCCTTTCGACCTTGGTTTATATCTGCTTTGGGCTTAGTCGCACATATGGTTTGTTTTGGAAAAATGGTTTTCGAATGCATGCATGCTTTTTAGTGAGGGGTACAAATGTCTTCTTATTAAATGTTTTTATAAACTCTTGTTTTGTCCACTCACAGTTTTTAATGTTTTGACTGCCCTTCAGGTTGACATCGGATGTGGACTGTAGCAGAGACCGAGATATCACATGCCTCCTCCGGATCCTGGCGTACTCTGATAGCCCGGGAGGGCAAAGGTCGGAAATATCCCTTGTCTGACACTTCGTGTCAGACGGGAGCAGGGTCATCCCGCACTAATCCTGGGGGGGATTGGGATGGGTCCTGTCAGTACCTAAGCATGATTATCGTTTGATTGGTTAATTGGGGGGTAAAGATTGATTTTAAAGTCCTAAATAATTAAACTAAACCTAAACTAACCTAATCTATTATTTACATGTAATCCACTCATTCTTTACCAAACTCATTCATGATTTATATCAACTTCAAACCTACGAAATTCTATAACCTTTGTTCTACGAGATAATTGCATATTTTTAAGTACGTGCATGGAGACATTCACGCCGCACTTTCAGTGATCTAGACTTGCAAACACCCCTCTGTCTAGTCAAGCATTAAGTACCAACATACAAGCATAACAAAAACTAAAATATTGGAACACATGGAAGATTATTGAAATTAATACAAAGCATAAAACCAAGGATAATTTTAGAAATCAATCCATAAGTGAAGATATTCAAGCACAAAAGATAACTACAAAGTAAAAAGGTCGTGTTACACTTTTTCTCTTCGGGACACCCTATGGATACAAAGTGATTGTACACTCTTTGATGAGACACTTGGAGACACTCCTCTATGCCACAGATGAAGGTTATAAGAGGTGGGATATGGTGTAATTAGATTTTCACATGAAATCTTGAATTTATTGAAAATGAAAAATTGGTTTAAGTAGAGTTTTGATACAAATAATGAGCGACGTTTTACAAATAACCTAAGCCTCTCTATTTATAAGAGAAAATTAATCCCCAAATAAATAGGAGTTCACAATTTAATTCTAAAAGGAAAAGGATTAAACTAATTAATAATGAAGTCCTAAAAGAAAAAGGTATCCTAAAAGTCCTAATTAAAAAGTAATCTAAATCCTAATTAAAAAGGTAGAACAAATCTTAATTAAAAAAGGAAATATAAAACCTAATGAAAGAAGGAAAATTGGAGTTGCTTGCTAGAATAGTAACAGGAAATGGATTGGTGGAAAGCTGCTAGAAACTGCAGTGTAATTCGGCAGGTGCTGGTCGAACTTTGGGATTCATTTTGGCGGTTCATAGCTGATCAACGCGTTAGGAGAGGCTGGAAAAGAAATTTGATTGACGCACGCCGACGACGTAAGAAGGGCCTCAAGATGTGTGCACTGCAAAGAAGAAGAAACGTTCGGTACAAGTGCGCCGATCTCATTAGCTGGGCATCGGTAGACGCCTTGCGAAGCGGTTTCTGGGTAGTCATTTTGGATTCGGTAGGTTCCTACCGAATGCTTGAGTTATTTTTTGTGGTCTCCTTTCATTTCATCATAACTTTTTCGTTACAACTCCGATTGAGGTGATTCTTTCACTTAAATTCTCGTAATTCCGTGCTCTATCTAGTTATGCACAATTATCACAAAAGATATTATTTTCTACAATTGTTTGGTATTTAAATATTAAAAGATAAGTATAAAGGGTATAAAATGATGCTTAATTCACGGCTTATCAATTGTGCTGGTGGTAAATGACGGTAGAGAGTTATTGGGCAGTGTTTCTATGGGAAGTATATTCCTGGATTAGAGGTTTATAACACAGCTTCATTATCCGACCTTTCATATCATCAGGATGGAGGTCGAGGTAAGTAACCGACGAGACTTTTCACTCAAGATTGGTACATCTGGGAAGATGTAAATCAATTGACCTTTGGAGTTAACCAAGAGTTGTATTGGTTAGTGAACTGGAGGGTTTGTCTTGGGAATTATCAAGGAGTACGTTTTGGACATGTCTCAAGTGTTGGTCAGGTGACCAGGAGAACTAGGCGAGGATTTTGAGATTAGTGTGCGTTTTTCCGGATCTGGGATCAGACAGATAGGGTCCATTTTCGAGCCATGATTGGCATGGTAGCCATACGATAATCAGACTGGATTCGAGTTTGACTGTTCCTTGAGATGTTTGGACCAGGTGTCGAATATTGTGCGCTATAGGGAAGAGGTTATATCAAGTTCAATTGTTGTACGGGTTTTGAGCTCTAAGCCATGATTTTTGGTAAGAGGAACCCTAGTGAACGATGACTTGTGATTGCTCAAACTAGTATGAGATTGGTGTGCATTTGTCCTAATGGACGATGATTTTTGATTTCTCAAACTAGTTATGAGTTGCACCTGCGTGGTTGTAGGTAAGGTCGACGAGTGACGATGCCATGAACGACTCTTGGGAGTGGTTTTTTGGAGTTCCAGTGGCAGTTTGACCCCTCACATCTTAGGTACAGACATTGAGGTTGAGCCATGATTCAGCATTGACTATTGGATTAGAGTTGACATTGGGGGATGTTATGTTCTTGTGTGTGATACGCTAAAATTAAGCATTAAAGTAAACACAAAGTCACACTCAACACTTAATAAAAACATATGCAAATTAAAACCCTTTTTTGTAGAATGTACCATTAATAAGTAAGGATTGTTCTTAATCGAGGATTGAGGATACCTAAGCATGATTATCGTTTGATTGATTAATTGGAGGTAAATAGATTTATTTAAAAGTTCTAAGTAATTAAACTAATCTAAACTAACATAATCTAATATTTACATGGTCAACTCATCTTTAACCTAACTCATTCATAAATTCTATTAACTTCAACCTATCAAATCCTCTAATTCTAGCCTTACGAGTTATTTGCATATTATCTTAAGTACGTGCTCAGGGACAGCCCGACATACACTTTTAATGAATTAGACTCGGTGACAGCTCGACATATCTAAACAAGTATTAAGCACAAACATACAATCATAACAAAAACTAGAATCATAAAACATATAGAATATTGAAGCAATACAAATCATAAAACCAAGAATAAATTAGAAATCAGTTCATAGAAAAAGATATTCAAGAACAAAAGATAACTATAAGGTAAAGAGGTCGTGTTACACTTTTTCTCTTCGGGACACCCTATGAATACGAAGTGATTAGGCACACTTTGGTGAGATACTCAGGGACAGCCTGACTATTCCACAGATGAAAGTGTAGATGATGAAATATGGTATAATAAACCTTGCACGAGAAATCTTGAATTTATTGAAAAGGGAAAATTGGTTCAGTAGAGCTTCGGTACAAAGAATGAGCGATCCTTACAAATAACCTAAGCCTCTCTATTTATAGGAGAAAATTAATCCCCAAATAAATAGGAGTTCACAATTTAAATCCTAAAAGGAAAATGATTAAACTAATTAATTTAAAGTCCTAAAGGATAAAGGTAATAAAAATCCTAATTAAAAAGGTTTCCTAATTAAAAAGGAAACAAATCCAAACTTGAATTGGACAATTATTCCACTAGAAAGAAGGGAAATGCTACTGGAATTGAACATGGAATAGTTTCGGTGGAAGCCCACCAAAAATTGGGCTAGAATTTGGCGGCCAACGGGCTGGTCAACACGGCATGAAGGGTCTAAAGCGGTTCGGTGGACGCTGGCCGAAACGGCTTCAGCGATGTCAGGGGGGGGCGCGCGCTGAAAACAGGAGTGCGAGTTTGGTGGACTCACGCCGTGCTTGTGATGCCCTCTTCGGTACGCGCTCGCCGAAGGTCGCTGTTAGGAATTTGTATGCGCTAGCCGAATATTCTTCTGGGCTGCCATTTTGGATTCGGTAGCTTGCTACCGAATTTCCTTGCCTTTTTCAGTGGATTCCCTCCATTCGATCATAACCTCTTCAATCTAACTCCGATTGAGGTGATTATTTCGCCTAAATTCTCGCAATTCCGTTCTTAATCCAATTCTGCACATGGCTCACAAAATAGATTATTTTCTACAATTGTTTGGTATTTAAACATTAAAAGATAAGCATAAAGGATATAAAATGATGCTTAATTCAAGGCTTATCAAATACACCTACACTTAGACTTTGCTAGTCCCTAACAAATACCAAAACAAACTAAGAATGGACAACAAAATTATTGTTTTTTTTTTCTTTTTTTTAAAACCACTAAATTTAAAACAATTAAGCCCTATTTTCTTTTCAGCACAACTAAACCTGGATTGATTCCCCCACACTTGAACTTTGCTAGGCCCTAGGAAAACGAAAAACAAAGAAAGACTCAAAACAACTCTAAAAGCCCTTAACCAAATGTCTCAAAATTTATTATAAGTATATGGCATTATGATATCCAACAAATATGCATAGGGAATTAAAGAGATAATAGAGATATAATCATGCTATGAACAAGTAAGACTTGGAGAAAAAAGTGGTGAAATTAAGTTTATGCATGTGTCGAACAAGTCAAGATCACTTCACAATGGATGCACTCATTGTGTTTCTCTCATGAAATATGGTTTCACTCAAAGATATGTGTAAGAATAGTGCACATATATCAACAATAAAAGAACTTAAAAAATGTCATATGATTAGAATGAATTACTTGCACAAATGAACCCAAACCATATGCTTACTCACACAACTTACTCCACAGATCAAAGGCTACTTATCTCATGGATCGAAAAGGTCTTTACTTATGGGTTGTAATGGGACTAGGGCTAAGGAATTCGGATTTTTGGATATGTGATGGTAAAGAACATTCCAAAGACTTAGTCATCGCACCAAAACTTAATCAATTTCGAGCACATTTTCCTCCAAAGCATCACCAAGAGCATATGGGAGCCAAATATCATCTTGTAATCAATCCAAATACTTACATTCAAAACAAATTGCCGAAGAGCTTAATTTGTTTTTCTTTTGAAACTCTTTCTTGCTCTCATATGCATTTATTTATTTTTTTCACTTTTTTTTTCTTTTTTTCACTTTTTTTTTTCTTTTTTTCACTTTTTTTTGTTTGCTTTTTTTTTTCTGCAATCACACAATACATCAAGTAATTTGGACAAGCCTATTCCCATACAAACATCATCACCTTGAATAGAACATTTTCATGCCATCTTCATATATGCTAGCTTCGAAATCTTCAACCAAGTCTTTAGAAGAAGGGTAAAGATACCTATACTAGGCTAAGAGTTTAGATATGCATGGTAAAGAAAGAAAATGCTATACGTAGTGTAACGACCCATCCTGGAATTCGGGATTAGATTAGTAACTAATCATGATTAATGGGGGTTAATGGGTGATTAGTTGGGTGGAATCAGACGGACGATGCAAAATGACCGTTTTGCCCCTAGTCGTGGGTAAAACGTTGACTTTTAATTCGGGCGGTCAAACGTACTTTGACCGATGACCGTGACGTAATTTGGGACGTCACGAGTTCATAGACAGGTGGCACGTTCGATTCCGACGTTCGTGGTGAAAGTTATGACTTTCGGAAGCCCAAGGGAATTTTCGTAATTTGGACGAAATAAGGGAAAATGTTGACTTCTTCATCGGGAGGTCCGATGGCCGAGGTCCGAGGACCGTTAGGAAGGTATCGATGCCCTGAGTCCGTAGACAGGCGGCACGCATCAATCGGAGTCCGGATGACCGAGTTACGGGTCACGGATGATGTGGGGCAATTTGGTAATTTGCCAACTGAGGGCATTTTGGTCTTTTTACACGGGGTTACTGTAGCACCACCGTGGGAAACCGGCCTGCACGGCCATGCCGTGAGTGTTTTGACCGTGCAAATTGTTTATGTGAATTGAGGTAGTGGGAGCATAACTGAATGGTGTGAGCAAGTTGCAGGCACATGAGAGTTTAAAAATGGCCATGGGCTCTGTGTGCGGGAAACAATTTTATAGAGACTTCAGAGTGTCTCGCACGGGTTTCTGGCCGTATTGATCGATTAACTGAGTGCCATTGAGTCTGGGAATTCATTTGGAATCATTTAGTGAAGGTGAGACTGAGAGAGACTGAGAGAAACCGTGGGAAAAACCATTTCGGGTTTTTGGGAGAAAAATCCAGAGTTTAATTTCTATGGTTTGTTGGACCAATCTAATCAGTGAGTGAGATTCCTAGGAGTGTGTAGAACACATCCATATCAAAATCGACGGCAACCAGCCACGGGTGAGCTGGGACGGTGACGGCCGTGTGCAGAGAATTTCAGACGTTTTGGATGGCTACTTACAGGTAAAAATTTGTTCAATTGATCGTGTTGTTACGTTAGTTTAAGTCTTCTTATGCTCCTGTATGGGTTAATTGGATAATGGAACTGTTTTGGGTGAGTTCTAGACGATGACCCGTTCGACTGTTCTGGTCTGGGTTGATCGATTTGGGGCATGTCGAAGTAATTAAAGGACTTAGAACTCTAATTGAATGATTATAGAACATGTTAGGATCAAGAACAAAGGTAATTCATTAAGAATTGGGGGTTAACTGGCCGGGTCAAGTCGCGGGTAATAGACCCGTTTAGCAGATGTGTGGGTGAAAGAGACGACACTGTTGCTACAGTGCTGGGCGCGTGGCCTTCACGCGCAGCCACGTTGGGCGGCGCGTGACGGCATGTGTGAGGTCATCTCCGGTCACGGTTAACTGAGGTTTTCTTCCTTTTAATGTTTTGAACATTTTTGATTTAGAGTTCGAGTTGATCGGGTGTCGTCCGGGATAGGTTGAGGGTTCGGAAGTTAAGGCCTTAAGTTAAATTATGTCGAAAAATCCGGAAAAATTATGGGAAATTACTATGTTGTTAATTGAGACCTTAGTAACCCTGAGAACTGATTTTGGATAGGATTCAAGATTTCTGGAAAATGGCGGAAATTACGGGAATGCATACGTCGCGAAACCGAGCCTTAAGAACGGTGTGTGAGTGGACGTTGCTTTCAAAATTTAATGCTTGCGTAAATATTTCTTTGATTTCTATGATTATGATTATGACTTGTGATAATTTCGATTTCCGTATTTTATACGTATTTTTTATATGCATACGAACTTGCACGTATTTCGAGATTATGGTTCCCCTTATGTTTTGATGATGGTTTAATGAATGATTTATTATGATTTGTGCGTATCATGTTTTAATGAGGTTTCGATTTCGATGGTGAGTATGGTTTACGGTTTTGACACGTATTTCGAGAATGTCACGGTTTTGCACGTTTTACGAGATTCGAGTATGTTGTGGTTTGACCATGATTTTGGTGATTTGATTGTGGTTTTGATGTCTTGACCTTGAGATTTGAAAATGAGGTGTTTTCAAGGATTTAAAACGGATTTTGAAAAAGGAGATTTCGGGCTTGATGCTCGGGGCATAAAAGTAATTTTGGTGAAACAGATTTCGGTTTCCGGAAGTTTGAAAATGGATTCTTGGTTTGGGTTCGGGATGATGTTTCCGGATGCCGGCTTACGAAATCATTATGGCGAATTCGAATTCGGGAATGGAAAATGATTTAATAAAGGGATTTGGTATGATTGTACATGCCCCATGTTTAATGATGATTTGATTATGTTTTGTGAAGTTAGATTTGGGGATTTGAATGTGGAAATTCGGACCATGAGTCCTGTTATGACAAAAAAGTGTTTTCGGATTGGATTTGGAATTTGGATCACGATGGATTCCGAGTTTTGTTGTGATTTACAACTGGTTTGGGTTTAAAGACCCGTTGAAAACTGTTTTGGGTTTAAAGACCCGGTGCTATTGCTGGAGCACGTTTTGAGTTTAAAGACTCGGTTAATTGATGACGGGGGCGGACCCGAAAATTGGGTTTAAAGACCCGGACTGAGTTTAAAGACTCGTGAGTTTAAAGACTCGGATATTGTGATACCCCCGAGGCCTATTGATTATGTTTTGAGTTTAAAGACTCGTTGATATCCCGGGAAGGCCTGATTATGCGCATGGTTTTGAGTTTAAAGACTCGGGCGAACTTGATATCCACCAAATGATTGACTCGTGATTTATTGTAAATTTCTGATGTTTCGGTTGAGTTGGGTAGTGGCCCGGTTATGTGATTGATAGTTTGGATCATGTTGTGTATTTGGTTTTGATTCATGGTTTTGGGCTGAAGCCCTGTGTTTAGGATTGCGGGCTAAGACCCGATGGTTGAGAAAGGAAAAATGATTTTGAGTTTCATACGAGTTTTCCTTATGTTGGAATTTGATATACGGGTTTTCTTATGTTGAAAATGTTAACCGACTGCGAAATGATTTTTGTATGCATGCATTGGTTTTACGCGGAGGGTAAAAACGTCTTTTTGTAACTGTTTTTATAAACTGATTTATTTTTTTCCACTCACACCTTTTGGTTTTTATTGACCCTCCAGGTCGTGGCGCGCTGATCGAGAGGCGGAGGCATGAGTAAGCACGTGTGGCTATCCCTGGTCTGGCAAGTACTGAGGGTAACTTGGGAATTTCAGTCGTCTTGCCAGGCGGGAGTAGGACCGAGCACGGTTAACAATGCCCTATTTGGGGGCGGTCCTGTCACGTAGGCTTAAAGGGGCAAATTAGGGGTGTCGTAACTCATGCATAAAAAAGGGGACACATGGGTATTTGGGAAAGTGGTGGAAAACCTAGGTGCCTTCAATCATATCCACAACCAAAGTATGTATTGACAATAAGCTTTACAAATTAACATGAATAAGTTCTAGCAATCTCTAGTTCATTAAAACTATTGCAAGTAATCATATGAGACATGTATAAGCTATAAATTATTTACACTCAAGAAAGAAAGAACATATATCTCAAAAATTCACAGGGTTAAATGTGATTCAAAATATAATTCTAACATGCGAATTCTGTACCAAGTTTTACAAACCATATTGACTATAAGTCAAAACACTCAAAATATCTCAATTATCACAAGAATTCCAACAAAGTGATATGCAAATGCCATAATATTCTTGTTTTGTTTCAATTCATCATTGACTAGTTAAGTGCATCCCAAGACTCTTAAAAAACAAAGGCTTAAAACACACAAAATATTTTTGGTTTTTTTGGGGTTGTGTTTCGAATTTTTTCTTTGATTTTTTTGAAATAAGATTCAATCAAATCGTAAACAACACCCCTCACCCACCCCCCCCCCCCCCCCCCCCCCCCCCACAACACTTAAATTTGACATTATTCTCAATGTTTGAAAATGAAAGTATAGAATCTAAGTAAGGAGAAATGATTCACGAAAATAAAGTAATAAAGACAAAAGGTAACTAATATTAAAGAGGGTGAAGGGTGTAAGAAAGAAAATCTCCGTTTGATGGCTTCTCCACTTCTCTGTCATTGGGTTGCCTCCCAAGAAGCGCTTGAAGTTTAATGTTCACAGCCTAGATGAAGAACTTCAATCAACTCATACGATGCGAGGTCTATACACCCGTTCGAACTCCACATCTTGCTCACCAAATGCCTCTAGGTAAGGCGTCAATTCATCTTGAATTTGAGGGTCAAGTTCACGCGCGATCTCTTTGAAAAGGGCGTTCCCTATGTCTAGTTCATGGACCTTAGATTAAGTGAATTGCATATAGAGTGTTCCTTCAAGAGACTTAGGTGAGAATATGTACATGAAGAAAGAACATGATAAAGAAAAGAATATACACAAAATAGGATTGTATGTACACAGAACAGGTTATATACAAGTGAGGAGCAAAGAAGTATAAACAATTAAAGAGTATGCAAGGTAGAGTGACGAAAATGGCATGCAAAGGCATAAGTTCCAAAAACGTCCAAATTAATGCAACACATAAAACCGTAGGGAGGGTATGTAATCTACCAATACAATAGATAGAGTCTTAGAGTGACATGAATAACTTTCTCACTTCGCTTCTCATAGTACTTTCATGGGCGTACGTCCTGCACGTACATATAAATGTATTTCAATCCCCCTTCACCATTCAACGTTAATCATGGCCAGTTGGGATAGATGTAATACGAGAAGAAATGACTAATTTCGAGAACACCCCGAGGCTAACCTGGCCAGGGTATATACTCCATTGGAGTCCTCTTTCTTAATGCCTCACTTGTCACAAATCATAACCCTCATAGAGACCATAACCAATCGATGGAAGTTTTTAAAATAAAGGTTTACCAAAGCCAAGTGTTTACAACGTCCGCCCCACCTCATGTCCATAAATTCGAGTCTATGTGTGTGGTGATGAAATCCACACATCACGAAGGTTTAAGGAGAAAGTAAACAAAATGGGTGCTACCTGATCCTGAAAGGAAGCTTTTGAAGAGAACAGTTTTGAGATTCATGCAACTCTAAAACATTTAATAGGAAACAATTTTTTTTTTGAATTTTTTTGAATTATTTTTTTTAACTTTTGGAATTTTTTTAAAAATAAATTTACAAAGAAAACGTTTCTAACAAAAAGTATTACAATTTATATACAAGTATGAAGATATGTACGAATATAATATTTACATTATGAACATATATACATAAACGAAATCATACAAGAGATTATTTCAATCCCCGACAACAGTGCCAAAAATTGATACGTTAAAACTAAGTATTAAAGTAAAAAAAAAAGTCACACTCAACACTTAATAAAAACATATGCAAATTAAAACCCTTTTTTGTAGAATGTAGCATTAATAAGTAGGGATCGTTCTTAACCGGGGATTGAGGGTACCTAAGCATGATTATCATTTGATTGATTAATTGGGGATAAATAAATTGATTTAAAAGTTATAATTAATTAACCTAATCTAAACTAACATAACCTAATATTTACATGGTCAACTCATATTTAACCTAACTCATTCATGAATTCTATTAACTTCAACCTACGAAATCCTTTAATTCTAGCCTTACGAGTTATTTTCATACAATCTTAAGTACGTGCTCGGGGATAGTCCGCCATACACTTTCAATGAATTAGACTCGGGGAGAGCCCGACATAACTAATCAAGCATTAAGCACAAACATACAATCATAACAAAAATCAGAATCATAAAACACATAGAATATTGAAGCAATACAAATCATAAGACTAAGAATAATATTAGAAATCAGTTCATAAACCAAGATATTTAAGCACAAAATATAAGTATAATGTAAAGAGGTTATGTTACACTTTTTCTTTTCGGGACACCCTATGGATACAAAGTGATTGGGCACTCTTTGGTGAGACACTCAGGGATGAAGGTGTAGAGGATGAAATATGGTATAATTAACCTTGCACAAGAAATCTTGAATTTATTGAAAAGGGAAAATTGGTTAAGCAGAGCTTCGGTATAAAGAATGAGCGACCTTTACAAATAACATAAGCCTCTCTATTTATAGGAGAAATTTAATCCCTAAATAAATAGGAGTTCACAATTTAAAACCTAAAAGGAAAATGGTTAAACTAATTAAATTAAAATCCTAAAGGATAAAGGTAATAAAAATCCTAATTAAAAAGGTTTCCTAAATAAAAATGAAACAAATCCAAGCTTGAATTAGACAATTATTCCACTAGAAAGAAAGAAAATGTTACTGAAATTGAACATGGAATAGTTTCGGTGGAAGCCCACCGAAAATTGGGCTGAAATTCGGCCGTCAACGGGCTGGTCAACGCGGCATGAAGGGTCTTAAGTGCTTAGGTGGACGCTGGCCAAAACGGATTCAACAATGTTAGGGGGCGCGTGCCGAAAACAGGATAGCTAGTTTGGTGGACGCACGTCAAGCTTGTGATGCTCTCTTTGGTACGCGCTCACCGAAGGTTGCTGTTAGGAATTGGTAGGCGCCAGCTGAATGCTCTTTTGGGCTGCCATTCTGGATTTGGTAGCTTTCTACCTAATTTCCTTGCCTTTTCGGTTGTTTCCCTTCATTCGATCATAACTTCTGCAATATTACTCCGATTGAGGTGATTTTTTCGCCTAAATTCTCGTAATTCCGTTCTTAATCCAATTCTGCACATGTCTCACAAAATAGATTATTTTCTAAAATTGTTTCGTATTTAAACATTAAAGGATAAACATAAAGGATATAAAATGTTGCTTAATTCAAGGCTTATTAGTGTGTACTGTGGATGGATTATGGACGTGGACTTGCACATGGGAGCCTCAGCTTGGCGGTGGTATTGGTTTTCCACAGTTTTAGACTTAGGCCAGTTTGAATTTCAGGGTCAACATTATTTAAGGGGGGTAGATTGTAACGACCCTTCTGGTAATTACGGGATTACCTGGAGATTAATGATTTTTAAACGAGGATTATCAGACGATTTGTGTTGGGATAACGATTTTTCCCCTGGAGAGGGGAAAATTGTCAGGACCCGTCCCAAATATCACCTCGATACCTGGGACGAACCCTGCTTCCGTCTGACAATCACACTTAAAGTACCAAAATAACCTCAACACAACCATAAGCATAACTATCAGACATGGGAGTAAATAAAATACAACCGTAAGTCAGAGCATAGTTTATACAAAGCAGACACAAAATCCTACTAGGGCTAATCTCGCAACGGAAGGACGTCGGAAGCTCTATGCCTCGGATCCTGCCTCAACGTTTACCCCAACGCTATCAACACGACCTGGACGGAAAATTTAAAACAAAAGGGTGAGTGGACTAAAAGAAATAAAAGTTTTCAAAAACCGTTTAACATCAAACTAGGGTTAAGAAAACCAGAAGATTTTTCCCTCCGTTTTAAAAACATGCATGCCTAACGAAGTATAAAAAAAAACACATCATAAAACAGTATCATCAATATGATAAGATCGTATCATAAAACCAAATCCACATATATCAAAGTCCGATCAAACCTGCTGGGTCTATCCAAGTCTTTAAACTCAACCAGGCCTCTAATGTAATCTGAGTCTTTAAACTCCCGAGTCTTTAAACTCATTAGGCCTACGGGGGTAATATCGTAAATATCCGAGTCTTTAAACTCCCGAGTCTTTAAACTCAATCCGGGCCCGTCCCCCGTCAATCAGAATCCGGGTCTTTAAACCCAATATCCAGATCTAGCAAATCCAATCCAAAACCAATTGAAAACCAAGTCTCAATCCATATCCAAACCCGAATCCGAAATCATCGGTTCGAAGCCCTTCCAGCGTTCAGAACCGTCATTCCGAACCCAAATCCGAAATTCCACGAAATCCAATTTGAAACCAAAATAAGGTTACCAAAATCATGTCTCAGAATTCGTTATAACCATCAGAACACAATTATAATTTGAAATCCCAAAGTATAGCATCAAAATCAGAAATCTAGCTTTTTCTCGAAAAACGTGCAAAAGCCCGAAAATGTCTCGAAAAACGTGCAAGCATAGCAATCACATCTAGTCATCATTAACAAGCATAAAAACATACTTTAAATCATAAAACAGAAATAAAACAGTTAGGCATGCTAGTAAGAAAAGAAAGAGTCCACTCACGAATCAAAAAGTGTCACTCGCGCTCCGTGCGCTCCTCGACCGTCTCAGTCGTCTCCCATCCTGTCAATAGACACCAAATAGGGTCACAATTACATCAAATATGCTAACCCTAATTTCCCCTAATTTTTGGGAATTTATTCGTAATTTAAACTTAGACCCTAAACCATCCGGATTCCCGAACTATCCCGTCACATCGTCCGATTAACCCGAAAATTGCACCAATGGATTCCTTAGAACATTTAGAACCAAAACCATGTTGGAAGTTTGGCCGGAATCCTCCCCACGCGCCGCCCAAAGTGGCTGCGCGTGGGCCTCACGCGCCTGCTATAGTGCTTCTTCAACCTCGAGTCACCCGGTTCAACTGTGTTGAACCGGCGTGACCGGTTCTCCTCCATTCCTCCACCAATTTCCACCATTTCAATCCTGTTAGCTGCGTATAGTTCCTAGCAATCTATTACCATCCTAAAACCTAGAAATCGAAGCCCAATACCCATCGTCTTCAACCTGGAACAAAACTGCCTGTAAGCTCTGTTTTGGCCTCCGGCCACCCAGACCTTCTCCCGTCACGGCGACCATCCTAGACGACTCCTAGGACCTCCCTGAAGCTCACCTCACTCACCAATCCCCTCGACTCAAGCCCTAGGTCCATGACTTTTGAAAATAATAAAAAGGGGAAAACAGGGGATTCGGGTTATACCGTCGATTCCTCATCCGCCGTCTGCACCGCCGCGTGTCACGGTGCTCGTTGAGTCCCTTGCAGTCGTCTAAGCCTCATATTGCCTTGGATTGAGCCACCACACGGCACAACCACCGCCTCAGTCCCACGGCTCCTCTGTTTCCTCAGAAACTCAACCTCACCTCCTCCGTGTCTCCGTGCACGATCTCATTCCCAAAACTCGATCACCAACCTCCTCTCTTCTTTCTTTCACTCTCACAACTCACTAAATTCTCACACACACCCTAAATCGATCACCCACTCTCAATTTCTTCCTCTCTGTTTCTGTTGCTCAACCCAAAATACACGGTTTGGACGAGAACAATATGTGGCCGTGTGTAGTTTAGGCTGTCCTAGAACCCTCTAGTTCTCTCCCACGTGTCCACTTCCTATGGACCAAAACTAAAATATCCCAATCCACTATTGCCACTTGTTCTGATCTGATTGGGCATAAGGGAAAAGACCAAATTGCCCCTAGTGTTAATAATTTACCGTTTTACCCTCGAACTTTCCAAACCCACAACTATTCCGTCCGACGTTCGATGACAGCGTGCCGCCTATCGTTGTACTCAGGATGTCAAGACCTATCTAACGGTCCTCGGTCTACATGAAAATCACAAGTCCACTAAAAAGTCAACATTTTCCTCGATTAGTCAAAATTACGGTAACGCCCTCAATCTTCCGAACATCATAACTTTTTCTCCGATTGTCCAAATCGGACCTGCCACCTGTCTACGGACTCGTGACGTCCTAAAATATGTCACGATCAATCGTCAACACTCATCCAACCTATAAATCAAAAAGTCAACTTTTGACACACTATTCACAAGGGAAAAATCGTCCTTTAATACAAATCCTTTTACAAAATTACATTTATACCCTTCCCAAAGGTACGGGTTGTTACAAAAATGTTAACTTTTGACCCGACATGTCATTTTCCCATGGACCGAGGTCCATTGCGTAGATCGCGGGATGGTGATTACGTAGATAGACGACACGTTGATTATGGATGTCGGGAGGTTATTTTAGAGTCTAGGATTATTTTAATCGATTTTTGCGGTGCACGATTTAGGAGGAAAGTTAACTTTCATTCTTTCGTGGGACTAGATATTTGTCTCCAGGATTAATGGATGAGTGAGACTTGTCACTAACCCACTAATCCTTATCCCTTGCAAAAATATCCTTTTCTTCTTTGGTGCATCCACCCGAAAACCCACCCCCACCTCTTTCCATCAACTTCTTCATCTATGGCTTCAGTTTGAGAGAGAGAGAGAGAGTGAGGCTGAGAGGCATAGAGACACAGACAATGACGGTGGTGAGAGGCTAAGCCATAGTGGCTGGTTAGAAAACTCAGAAAAATAGGTAACCCGTGGTCTTGAATTTGAGATTTGGATTTTGGACAATGGTAATTGTGTTCTAAGCCCATGGTTATGCTCTTTGAGGCTGTACAAGGTTGTAAGGACAAAGATGGACGATTTTGGTTGCAACGATGAGCGTTAGTGGAAGCTTAAAGGGGGCCGTGAAGGTTCAAGTTGGGTCAGGTGATTTCCAGGTATATTATTCATGCTTTAAGCCTATATATAAGTTCCTAGGTGAGAGGTGATCGTTTTGGTTAAAGAATGGAAGATTTAGGTTAAGAATTGAGGAAGAATAGACCAAGTCAAGCTTACGGGTCGAATGACCCGTTATAGGGTCGCCGGTTAACCCGTCTGAAGGAAAGAGACGATGACATGGCATGCCACATCATCGTTGTCAAGACACGTGGAAAATCGGGTGGGGCCACGTGGGAATGACTCGTTACAGGGTCGCAGGTTGACCCGTCTGAAGGAAAGAGACGATGACGTGGCATGCCACATCATCGTTGTTAGACCACTTGGAAAATCAGGTGGGGCCATGTGGCAACCTATTAGGGATTGTCAGAGCCTACGTGGAAAGATGAAATCAGCAGATGACGCCAACATGTGACATATGGCACGTGTCAAGTGGTGACACATGGCACCAACCAGGGGTTTCCATGTGGCAGTTTTCAGAAGTTGTCAGGGTATCAGATGTTAGGTTGACGTCAGCTAGGTTTGACATCAACATTGACCCAACTTTAATCAGCGTGTATGGGCGCATGGACACCAATTTCTTGGTCAAATCGAACTTGTTCGAAATGTTTCGACGTCTTGAATCCAATGGTGGTGGTTTCAGGTCGATCGGAGATCATTTGGTTGGTGTTGGAGGTTTTTCTCATTGGGAAGTGTGTTCGCGACGCATTTTTTATTCCGAGGTCTATGAGGGTTTATTGTTTGGACTTGTATATATTTTTAGTGACCCTTAGGTATGTCTTTGATAGGTTCGAACATTTCGGACGCTACGGATTGGCGTACAGCTCAAGTTTTGAGTGAACGGTGGTACGTGTGAGTGGACTTTCGTTTTCCTAACTCTATGCATGCATTTTTATGTGGGTTTTTTTTTTATTGATTTGTAATAAGATTTGGTTGAAGATTGGTTACATATGATTCATGTGGATTTCTTGAGACCTTTTATGAATATTTAAGAAAAATGATATTAAAACGTTTTGCGAGGAAATTGGGTTTATTAAACCCCGGATCCTCAATGAGTTATACGGAATGGTTTTATGCTTATGATGTCATGTTTATATGCTTTGACGGTATTTTCTAAAATGGGATTTGACATGATTTTATGACTATTTTAATGGCTCATTTTACGAGGTTTGATGTGACTATGATATGATGTCAGATGTTATGATGATTGTGATGATGTGAGATGTGCTTGATAATCCACTAGAGATGCCGATTGTGATAGATAATCTTGGACGTCGAGCCAGGCTCCATCATTCTCGAGACTCGGGCTCCGTCATTCATGAGACTAGGACCGTTCCTCAGACATTGAGTCTGGGACTCCGTCATTCCTGAGCTGGTCCACACTCGGACGTCGAGTCTGGGACTCCGTCTTTCCCGAGTGACATTCGCTTACCGATAGTACACCTTGATATGAGGATTCAACATCTGACATCGAGGTTGATATGATTGGTTATTTGATATGGTTGTGTTGGCAGAATTTCTTGGGTGTGGATTTGGTATGACCTTCTATGGGGCAAGTTTTTGCATTTCTGATTTTCTAAATATTGCACCCATTTTGAAATTGATGTTTTAATCATAAATTTTATGCATGCATAGCTTTCTTAAAAGGAGGGTTTAATGATTGATTTCGAAAAATGCTTTTCCAAGCCTTTTTTTTTGTCCACTCACACTTTTTATTTGTTGCGGCACCCTCCAAGTTGATCGCGGACATGAACTGTGTGAAGGTTGAGGCATCACGGAGAGTGCGTCCTCTTATCATACTAGTTAGTATATTGTAATATCCCTGGTCCGACACGTGGTTAGGATGTTTACTTAATCCCGAGGGTATTATGGCCTTTTACCAGGTCGTGTTAGACAGGAGTAGGTCCTCCCACGTTAATCAAGGGGAATTACAAGGAGTGTCCTGTCAAACGGCATGCCAAAATTGAATTGAGACGGAATTATTACGATTCTAAACTATTCAAGGGTATTTTTGTAATTTGAAACATGGGCATTTTGTTCTTTTTGTTGCCATGATGAGTCATTACTATGATTTTATGAGAGGGTGATATGCGTGACCATTTAGTTTGGGTTAGTGGTATGTTTTTGTGTTAGCCAGGTATGTCCATCGTGCTTTGTGTGTGTGTGTGTGTGTGTGTGTGTGTGTGTGTGTGTGTGTGTGTGTGTGTGTGTGTGTGTGTGTGTGTTGTGTGCGCGCGCGCGTGTGTGTCTGTGTGTTTTTGTCATCCAAGAACCAAAACTCAAAGCTTTTGTTCCTTGAAACAAAGTGAAGAGAGACACATAGGGAGGGAAAGAGTGAGAGAGAAAAGGAAAAGAAAGACGAAAGAAAAACAAAGAAGGAGGAAGAATAGAATGAAACTAAGTTTGAAAATCCGAATACCCAATTTGTACCCATTGGAATTAATTTTTAGTTTGAACATTAGAGGTTTGAATTCAAAGTCCCATACGTGATTTCTAGACTTAGATGTTCATTCCTAGCTCAACTTCGAGAGGTTTCAGACACGGGAAGTACTCGGGGACAGAAGTTTGAAAATTGGATGAAAACCTATGAATCGGGTTGTGAAATCATGGTGATGATTTTCTGTTTTGAGTTTACAGAACTATTTCTAGGTAGGTTTAGAAGCATTTTGCTTCTTAAAACGTGAGAACTTGGCAAGATTTTCGGGCTTTTGGACCGAGTTGGAGTTGCCAAGTCGGACCCGAAATACAGACCAGCGAGAGGTTAAAGACAATACCACTGTAGCATCACGTGAGACCCACACACAGATGGCATGGTCGACGCATAGGAGCACGTACTTTGTCATGTCTGGGTGCGATCAACATGAGTTTTAATTTTTCTCGATGTTATGGACATTTTGCCACAAGTTTTGAGTCAATCAGACATCTTCTCAGCGTAGTTTTGTGTGTCCAAAATGTTGTGTTTACATTTTTAATATGTATTTTATCCTGTAAAATTAGGAAATTTTAATGTGAGATTATTTAGGACGTTAGTGACCCTTAATGGTGGTTTTTGACCGGATAGAAAACTCCTAGGATTTCTGAGGAACATATTGTAGAAAATTGAGCTGCTTGGACAATTTGTGAGTGGACATTTATTTTATAAATTGTGATGCATGCATAGTTAAATGTTTTGAATATTTATTACATGATTTGAGTTCCAATGATTTACATAATGATTTGAGATGATTTTCTGGGTTTATTAACTAGTTTATGGACACAGATTTTTTGGTATTGTAGAAACTATATTTTGAGCTTAGGTCCGATTTGGAAATAGTATTTTGACTTGGATTTGGAGTCCAGGAACAGTTTTGAAACTAATGCCTTGGATTCATAATCAGGATGCCTTGGATGGGTAATCCTCAGGATGCCTCAGATGTGTAATCCCCGGGATACCCCGGATGTGTAATCCCTTAGTTGACCTCGGACGTGTAGTTCTCGAGTTGACCTCAGCCGGGTAATTCTTGATATTTGAGTATTCAGTTGTGTTAATTCTGATATTATGTCCATATATTTTCACGTGATTTGGTAGACATGGATTTTGGGAAGTGTGGACCACAAGCTTCTGTTACATATTATGATTTGTGGGTCTGGGGGTTGATTTAATTGGATTTGGTTTGGAATCCGGTGATTTATGTGTTTATATTTAATTATGCATGCATATTTTTATAATTGGAGGGTAAAGTTTGTTTACAAAATATTTTTTCAAATTCTTATTGTGTCCACTCACACTTCCAATAGTTTTGTTGACCTCCAAGCCGTTGAAAGATGATTGGGGCTGATCTAGAGGTGGAGGCATGATTAGGACATGAATACGGTTATCCCTTGTTTGACAAGTGTTAAAGGGCATTTTTGGAATTTCGGTTGATCTATCAAATAGGAGCATAAACATGCTCACTTATCAAAGCGTTTTCGGGAGGGGTCCTGTCACCTTTCAACATGGAGGCCCTAATAAGCACCCTTAAAAAAATTAGGTACGTTCGTGCTTCCTTCTCAACAATACCTATATGGGATGCTAGGAAGTTTTTATTCTCGTTTGATTCTAAAGGAGACCATAGGACGGTGTTGCAGGGATCCCATTGGTCATTTGATATGGTTCTATTTGTTTTGACTGCCACCAATGGTTTTACGACCTAGGGGAGGTGTGTCTTGGGGTTCAAGCCTTCTAGATCTATGTAAGAAAGATAACATTCATCTTTTTAACGCTAGCACTGGCTAAACGGATTGGCAACCACATTGGCCGGTTTGTGCGTGTTGATGAGGGTAGTATTGGTGATACCTTGGAAGCTTTCTGGGTCTCTGAGTCTAGTTGCACGTTTCAAAGCCGCTCTGTCATTTTATCACCTTGAAGCTACTCTCCTCCGAGCCTACTACAAGGTATGAACTCGAGTACGATCGCCTCATTTTCTTCTTCTTAAAATGTAGTCAGCTAGATCATTTGATTGCTTCATGTGCTTTGGTGTCTCTTTCTATTGAGGGGACGGAGCTTTTCGGTTGGTCGAAAACACTGAACAAGTAGGTGTAATTCATTCAGCCAAAGAACCTGGTAGAAAATCAAATTTTTGGGTTGACAGCGCAGGCTAAGGGTTTGTGTCCTGAACAGGTGGACGCATCTAACATTACGAGGGCAGTGCAATCATTTGGGACTGTGTTTGGAGGGTTGGTTGAAGGAGAGTAGGGGGTTGCTATAATCGAGAAGGATATAGTTATGGGTGCTTTGAAATGCCAGTGGGTGGAGGGTTCGAAACCGCTGGTTGGTCTTGACAGCTTGTTGGGCTATAACACAGTCCATTTTCGTGGTGCATTTTCCTTATTGGAAAAAGGACCACTAACAGGACCCGACCCTAAAACACTGGAAAGTCACTCCTCGACCTTCCTCCCGTCTAACAAGTAGTCCAAAGCACCGAAATTATCCTTAATCCTTGCCAGACAATGGATACTGGAATTTTTGCCAACTCATACATCCGCCTCTCGCGTAGCCTCGATTCTCGTACAACGTTCCTAAACGGTTTCAAAAGCAAAGAAAAATGTGTGAGTGGACATAAAAAGAGTACTCTTAACATATAGTTTCAAAAACATAATCGTAAAACACAAGTAATCTTTACCCTCTGTTTTACAAAAACTATGCATGCATAAGACAAGTCAATAAATCTCAGTAACACAGAAGAATAACACGAAAACTCAAAGATCATGCATACCACAGAAAAATGCAATAATATCAAAAGGCCAACTAATCATAGAACTGTATCCAAATACCACAGCCAAAGTCACACAAAGTCGAACCATCCTTGATGCCTACATGCCAAATCATCATATCATAGATGCACTATCGATAGGATACATCACTCGGGAATACAGAGCCCAGCTCGACGTCCGATTTTGGAATGACTCGGGAACTATGAAGCTCAGTTCGACGTCTGAGTCACAGTCCATGTCTCAGGAATACAGAGCTTTACCTTGACGTTTGAGACAACTCATCGTTCTCGGGAATACAGAGCATTTCTTTGACGTTTGAGACTACCCATCACAATACCGGTCTCGAAAGTACAGGGTGTTATCTCGATGTATGAGATCATCCCATCACAATGCCAGTCTCGGGAATACAGAGCATTAACTCATCATCTGAGACGACCGAACCAACATGGCATCCCGTGGAGGTTTTTCACAACACACAATCCACATGTATATCCAGAATCACATCACAAATATCACGGCAACATATTCTTAGAATTCATATCAATTCCAAGACCAAAAAGAAAACCCAAAATAAATCCAGAACACAAAATGTATGAATTTCTCGTCAAATGTGCGCAAAACAGTATCAGTAAAACCATTAAAAAATCACCAGAAACACAACATGAGCACAACCTCGTAAAATGCACAATTAAAATAATCGATAAAATTATTAAAATTCATATAAAATCCCAACTAATCAAATATCATCAAAATCACATAGAAAACCATTTAAATCAATTAAATATACATGCATTATAGTTTTAAGAAAGAAAGGGTCCACTCACACTCGGTCAAAGCAGTCCGATAACGACTTGCACGCTTTTTCGAAATTCTTAGAACCTTTTCCACCTGTCATAATTCACTTTTAGGGTCACCAAGCATTCCAATTAGCTCACACTTTAATCCCATAATTTTTCGGGATTTTTAAATGGATTTAAAATCAAACATAAACCTTCAGACAGTCAAAATTGTCTCGAGACATCAAATATATGAACTTTCATGTTGACTATAATTTGAGAAGGACCGCAATGCGCCCTCATGCACTGCATTTCTTCCCTGCGTGTGGGCTTCATGCGCAAGTACTGTTCATCGCCATCATCCTCGCATTAGATCTGGTTTCCTACAAACCAAGTCGTCCGACCCGACGACCATGACCCGGAGCGAAAACCAGTTTTTCTTCATCTTTTTACATTATGTAAGTGTTCATAATAATCCTAAAACTTCCAGGAAGAGATCCGTGAACTTAAACTCAAGAAACACTCACCAGAAAGCACAGTTCCAGCTCTTACACTTCAGCCATGGCTCTCAGTCCATTACTACTGTGTTCCTATGTCGAAACCCTCATATTTTTTAGCTCAATAAGATGGTAAGGACTCATTTCATTAGCTAGGACTCTTAGTTTCGATTTTGAAGACCCCAAACCAAAACTAGTGCTTCACGACCATGGTCGAAACTTCACGGCCACGAGTGAACATGATAGGATCCAACCCTAAAAACACCGCGATAACTATACATGGGCCCTACTCCCGTCTAACAAGTAATCCGTATTTCAAAAATTCCTCTAACACTCGTCAGATAAGGGGTATCCATACTCTCGCTACTCATGCCGTTTCCTCTCGCACAGCCTTAAATCTCATTCAATGGCTCTAGAGGGTTTCAAAATCAAGAAAAACTGTGTGAGTCAACAAAAATAAATATTTTCAAAAAATAGTTCGAAACATAATCTTTTTACCCTCCATTTTACACAACCATGCATGCATGAGAAAAATTCATAAATCTTGTTAAAACGAATTAGAAATGGGAAATCACGATAACACATATAGGAAAATGAGGAAACTAGAAATACAAGTAACTATCAGAAAACCAACCTTATCAGAAAAGAAGTCAACATAAAGTTAAATCAAACACCGTAACCAATACCTCTACACTAAACCAAGCATACTACATTAACAAATTATACTAAACCAACCAATCATACTGACTAACCCATCCTCGATTCCAAAACCTCAATCAAAACATCATATCCGCACTATCGGTAAGCCAATAACACTCAGGAAAACAGAGCCTCGGTCTGGACATCCGAGTGCTCGAGAAAACAGAGCCTAGCTCTAGACATCCGGGTGTCACCTAGGAAAATAGAGCCCAGCTCTGAACGTCTAGGTGTGGACTGATCCCAAGAAAACATAGCCCGACTCTAGATGTCTGGGTACTAATCCAGGTAATCATTTCAGGAAAACAGAGCCTTGCTCTAGATGTCTGCAACAAATCAACCGCAAAGGAAAACAGAGTCCAGCTCTGAACGTCTGAGCATCAATCAAACCGCAACTTGAGGAGGCTTGTCTAGATACATCACAACCACATATATTCAGAAATCGCATAATCATATCACATCTCATTTTCGTAATCAAACCAAGTTCAGAAATCGGACCAAAGCCCAAAGCCTAAAGCACAAGTATGTCAAACCTCGTAAATCATGTCATTAAAATAATCCATAAAATAATCAAAATCATGTAAAATTCCCATCAAAGATCTGTAATAAATTCACATCGAGTCTAAAGCCACTCCAAAACGCAGTATAAATACAGAACACGGAATATGAGAATTCTTCGTAGAATGTTCATTTTAGATAATTCGTAAATTTACCAAAAATCGAAGAAAAAAAATCAGAACCAATCGAACATCACTAAAATCACAGAGAAAAGTATCTAAAACATGTAAATATGCATTCATAAGAGTTTAGGGAAAAGAAAGTCCACTCACATGTATAGTACACGCGATCGAACTGTATTGCACACTTTACCGTAAAATCCAAGAACGTCACCTCCTATCAAAAATACCTCTGAAGAGTCACTAACCATCGTAATTAACTCAAACTTTAATCCCATAATTTTTTTTGAGATTTTTAAACGATTTTTAAACAACTCCTAAACTTTCGGATAGATAAAACTGCCTCAAGACAATACCTGTTCACCTCCAAAATTGTACCATTAGACTTGTAGGATTGAGAACTAGAAATTTTTTGTTGACCATAATTGAGAGGGACCACCACGCACCCCCACGTGCCACAAATCTTCTATGTGCGTGGCGCTTACTGTTCATTGTCATCAACCCTGAGCACACCCGATTTCCTGAAAATCGGGTCGCCCAGCCCAGCGACCATGACCTGGGTCGAAAACCAATTTTTCTTCATCGTTTGTATGTTTTAAACGTCCAAAATCATTCTATAACTACTCGGGGCTCCTATTCTCATCTCACTACCAGGCCGTGCACGAGGCTCACATCTCGGAGGCATGATAATTTCAAACACATATGAAACCTAAGCTCTGATACCGAGTTGACAGGACCCGTCCCTCAAGTGGTAAGAAGGGTGGATTTGGTCCTGCTCTCGGCTGATAATTTTTGTTAGATAAAGGATTTTACCAATTTAATCATACCAATATTTATTAGTTAGCCAAATTAATTCCACTCTTGCGAAGTTATCGTACACATCCAACTCACTAACCCTATCAATTAGTGAACCTATAATTCGCTTTTGGATCTCACTTTTACTATAGATTAACACCATTTATAATGCCAGTTAGTTCTATCTGAGAATTATTATACTCCTAATCAAATTCAAACGTATATTAATATCATATTTATCTCACAATCATAACCTCGCGTTATCAACATATCAAAACGTCTACCATCATATTTTCATATAACACCATGTCATCATCATAATCAACATCATCTCTCATGGCAACACGTATTCATTATCATACATTATGTTCCATCATATCACACGAACATCATAGTATCAACATCATAATATCATAGTATACATAATATCTTAATTAAACTTTATTTGTATATACATATATATATGTATATATTTCTAATATGCAAAAATTTCACATAATAGTCTACGACTAACATTAAATATAGTAAGAGTACTAATAACAGTTTGTTACAACTTATAGGATGAAAACTTCATAACTATCCTTACGCAAAGCAGACACAAATTGTCTAATTACCTATTTCTTATGTACAAAAATTCCTCAGAACCACCCAAACCTTTATGTTCATCCTAAATCACGTGTAAGGCTTCATTAACATCATCATAAGTCTTAGGTTAAATTCATATAAATTAAGCAAATTAAACATATGAACATATCCACCAATATCACATATGTCACCTTTTCCTCAACATTCAATTCATCATAATTGTAACGACCTGTCCCGAATTCTGGGATTAGATTAGTGACTAATCAAGGATTAGTAAGGTTAATAGGTGATTAGTTGAGCGAAATCAGACGAATGATGCAAAATGACTATTTTGCCCCTGGTCGTGGGTAAAATGTTGACTTTTAGCCCGGGAGGTCCGATGGCCAAGGGCCAAGGACCGTTACGTAGATCGGGTCGATACGAATCCGTAGACAGACGGCACGCCGAAATCGGAAGTCGAACGGGAAAGTTATGGTCACGGGAAGTTCGATTTCACTATGCATGCATTACGAGGAGGGGATGATGTGGCATTATTTGATTGGGCAGACATTTAAGTGGGACCCATGGATGAGTGACAAGTGTCACTCATCCCATTGGTGACTTCCCCAAAAAAAGTGGATCTAAACCATTAAAATATTATTATCTTATTATTTTATAATTTTACCCATCTCTCATCTCCACCCTCTTTCTTCATCCTATCAAATTTTCCTCTCATCCTCACCATTCACTATCATCACCAGCTACCACCTTCATCAAACACATTTCCCTCCTCCCTCCCGGGCAAACCATCTTCCTTCATTTTCTTCAAAAACCAGAACACCCATTTTCCCTACAACCCCTCCAAACCTCACCAAAAGCCTATGAAGTGAGAATGAAAGTGAGAGAGTGACGGGAGGCGTTGAGGAAAGTATTGGTTGCGTCGACCGTCGTGGACGCTGGCTGGAAGGACCAAGATGGTGAGTTGAGTCAAAGTTGGAACTCGGATTTTATTGGTTGTCGTTCAGTTTTAACGATTGGAAATGATTGCTAGGGGTCATACGAGTTCTTTGGGATTGAAACCAAGGAAAACGGTGGCCGAGAACGTCGGCTGAAGGGAGGAGCAGGCCGCGATCACTGTACATAAGTTTCTGGTGAGTTCTTGGTTCGGTTTTCTTGGTTTTAAAATCATAAAAGTGTTGTTGGGGATTAGAGGATAATGTAGGAAGAAATGGGAGTCAAAATGGCTGGGAAACAAGAGAGAACTGTCCGGATCGGTTCGTCAGTTTGGTCGAACCGAAAAAACCAAGGGAACCGTGTGACGACCAGAAAATTCAAAAAAGGAAAAGTTGGAAAATTGGAAGGAAAGGATGATTTTTCCCTTGGTTATTGGGGCAAAAGTTGACTTTTTGTTCGGGACCTTGTTTGGACTTTCCGTAAAGACCGTTGGATATGTCTCGAGACACTGAATCTGTAGACAGACGACATGCGTCAATCGGAGGTCGGATGTGAAAGTTACGGGTCTGCGAAGGCTAGGGGCATTTTGGTTATTATTCAGGGAAGAGCAAAACGGTAATTTGGGACAAGCTTGTGCTGAGACGGCCAAAGTGGTGACTCATCAGAGGGATTGACACCTGCCCCTCACTGGTTTGGATGAGGAATTATCACTTGTTGACATCTGTCACCATAATGGATGAATTGGTGGCAAATTTTCGTTTGAATATTCAAAAAGATAACAACACATTTGTTTGTTGTTTGAGGGATGATCACCATATATGAACGAATTGGAACAAAACCAGGGACAAAGAGATTGAACAGGATATCCAGAGAGGAAAAGAAGGGAAATTGAATGGTGATTGATGGACTTCGAACCCAGCTGGACCCAAACTCAGAAACCATAAAACCCGAAACTTGTTTTTAGGAATTGAGATTCGAATTTTGAGTTTTAGATCAACCTAAGTCGAATTAAGATTAGAGAAAGCTTTCTGGAATCATTTCACATCGAACCACCTCAAAATTGGGATGAATTGATGAAGAAAAGGCCAAGAACTGAAACTTCAAATCTTTTAAACATTCGCGATTAAGTTCGAGTTATGGGAAGCATTGAATGACGAAATTGAAGTTGCAAAACTGTTTAGAATGATGCTACAATGCTCCTTGATGAATAAATTGCAAGAAAACAACTGGAATTGATCGAGATTTAAGGAAGAACAGTGCCCGTGACAGAGTGTAAAACGTGAGATTGAATTTGATTGTTCCAGGTAAGAGTTTATGTAATTAAGGATACAGACCTTTAATTGGATCCATAACGATGCTAATGGACGGTTCAATTGTACAAATCAAGGCAGAATTGAGGGAGATTCAAACGGGTTGGCTCGTGGGTTGCAGACCCATTTGCAAGGGAAATGGGTAGAAGAGACGACACTGTAGCAGGGTACTGTACATGGCGCATGAGCTTCACGCGCAGCCGCTTGCGTCGGAGCGTGAGGGCGCATGCGCACAATTTTCGAGGTGAGGTCAACATGACTTTTATTCTATGCAATGTTCCAAACATTTTAGCGTTGGTTTCGAGTCGATCGAATACCGTTTCGATACTGTTTCGAGGGTCCGAAGGTTTATATTACGTTTTTAATTCGTAGTTAATTCCCGGAAAATGATGGGAAATGAATAGGATATCAATTGAGTTATTAGTGACCCTTCATGATGATTTTCGACAGGATTTGGGATTCCTGGAAGGTACTAGAAATTACGGAAATGCATGCAGCTCAGAATCGAGCGGTTTGGACGGTTGTTTGGACGGTTATTGGTGACCCTTCATGTGTGAGTGGACGTTTGTTTTCTAAATTATGATGCATGCATAGTTAAATGTTTTACATGATTTATTGCATGATTTTATTTGTGATGATTGCTTGATGATTTGATACGATTATTTATTGATTTAATGATTATTTTAATCGGTCTTTCTTGCACGTTTTACGAGAAAAGTGCAATTGATGTTTGGGCTAGGCCCGGGATTTGAAATGATGTTTTGACTTGGATTGTGAGTTAATTATGATTTTATAGAATATTTAATGATTTATGGAATATAATTTTACGGATTTATGTGTAATGAAATTTTGGGCTTGAAACCCTGTTGTAAATGGTTTTGACTTTAAAATAAAGATTTTGATCGGATTTATGTTTAGTGCCCCAAGATGTGTAATTCCTGAGTAGACTTCAGATGTCTAATTCCCGAAGTGACTCCGGATGTGTAATTCCAGGAGGGACCGTGTAACGACCCGTCCTGAAAATCGGGATTAGATTAGTGGTTAATGAAGGATTATTAAAGTTAATCGGTGATTGGTTGGGGACTTTTATTAGTGGTTAATGAAGGATTAGTGACTCTGGTGCGAAATGATGGTTTTGCCCTTGGAATTGGCAAAATGTTGACTTTTATTTTGAGTGATCAAATGGACATTGACCGATGACAGTGACGTAGTTCGGGATGTCACCAGTTCATAGACAGGTGGCACGTCCGATTTCGACATACGAGGAAAAAGTTATGACGTTCGAAAGTTCGAGGGTACTTTGGTAATTTGGTTAAAAATGGCCAATTTGTTGACTTTTCAGATGGCATAGAATTTTCACGCAATTCGAGGACCATTAGATAAGTCTCGATCCCCTGAGTACAACGATAGGCGGCATGTTGCCATTGGACTTCGGATGGTTTAGGTATTGGTCTAAATAAGCGAAGGGCAAAATGGTAATTTATACAAGTAGGGGCATTTTGGTCATTCTAGTGCATATGGAATGGTGCCCAGAGAAATTGGGACATCTGGTGCATTGGGATTTGCGTCTATCAAATTTGGGACACTTGTCCCTTCTCTGCATAACTGTGGAAGGTCTTCCACCGCCTCAAAAATTGATCATACGGTTTAAATTAAGGAAGGTTGCACGATTATGGAACAGAGGAAAACAGAGAGCTGGGTGACCATGAGAAATCAGCCGTATAAACCCATTAATCTTTATTATTTGTCTGTGGGTTGTGAAGAGAACTTAGTGAGGATGATGAGGTGGTCGTGGTGGCCGTGAACGGTGGCCTTAGCCGTGAGGAACCAAAAAAAGAGGACAGGGAGATCCGTGAGGAACCATGGTTGAACCGTTTTCATACGATCCAATTTGCTTGCTCTATCTGAAGGAGACTGCTAGAGGAAGGTGAGACAAGTCGATTGGTGGCCATGGGTTGAGCCGCCGTGGGCGGTGGCCGGCAAACCAGGCACTGTAAGTAATTGTCAGGGCCTACTCCTAATCCCCCGGGATTAAGGGCTAAACCCCGCTCCCGTCTAGCTTGCGCACGACACGAGGGCCAAACAGACGCCTAACCTCTGTTTGACACGTAAGTCGGACAAGGAAGTTCCGATCCAACCATCTCGACAACTTCGAACTTTCAAGAGTGCGCAGAGTCTACTGTGGATTGTGCGTGTGATGTCTCCATCTCTCTCGACCGACAGCCCGCATTGCAACAACCTGGAGGGTATCGAAAACACGAAAAGACTGTGAGTGGACAAAAATAAAGTTTAAGTTCAAAAACAGTTATCAGAAAACACATACATTTATACCCTCCGCGTAAAAACCAATGCATGCATATCAATTACATGTCATAAAACCGTGTACGAAAAACTAAACACATTTTTCTTTTTCCAACTCCCGGGCCTCTGCCCAAAACCGTCAAAAACCGTTTCATCCGGGCCACTGCCCAAAACATCATCATCATCAAGTCTCAGTGAAAACCCAAAACACATTTAAAGCCACATTCTCATCCATCGAACCTGCTGGATCTATCCGAGTCTTTAAACTCAATCCAGGCCTCCATAATATCCGAGTCTTTAAACTCCCGAGTCTTTAAACTCCCGAGTCTTTAAACTCAACAGGCCTACGGGGGAAATATCAATATATCCGAGTCTTTAAACTCCCGAGTCTTTAAACTCAATCCGGGTGTTTAAACCCAATCCGGGCCCGTCCCCCGTCAATCAATATCCGGGTCTTTAAACCCAATAACCAGATCCAACAAATCCAATCAAAACCATTTGAAAACCATTTTCCATTTCCATATCCAAACCCGAATCCGAAACCACTGGTCGGATGCCCTTCCGGCATCCAGAACCGTTATTCCGAATCCAGATCCAGAATTCATTTCCTTCTCATTTCCGGATCTGAGTCTGCAACCATCATTCCGTAAGCCGGCATGCGGAATAATCATTCCGAACCCAAACCCGAAAATCCATTTCCAAAACCACTTTTCTGAACTGGGCTTCAAGCCCGAAAACCCTTTTCCGAAATCCTTTTTCTTCCTTTGAAATCAACTCGTATTTCGAATCCCAAAATCAATTTAGAAAAACCAGGTTCAAATTACGATACTTATCAAAACCTCGTAAAATGTGAAAACCGTCTTTTTCTCGATAAACGTGCAAAAACCGTAAACCATCACAATCATAAATCGAATCATAGAATCAAGTATAGAAAACATATAAAAACACATATGCATGCATCAAGAGTTAGAAAGCAAAGTCCACTCACAGACCATTTCAGTGTCGTCTCGATACGCGCGCACTTACGCCGTCCCCGACCATTCGCTATCCTCGGCTTTCCCGAACCTGTCCAAATCCCAATATAAGGTTACTAACTACTTCACAATACTCATACTAAAATCCCATAATTTTCCCGAACTTCTAAGCGTACTTCAAACGGGACCCTAGACCTTCGACCTCGCGGAACTAACCTCAAACGACTTCGGATTAACCCGGAACCAATTCCAATAGACTCGTCACAACACCTAGACCAAAAACCATGTTGACGATTTTACCAACCGCCACCGCACGCGCCCCCACGCGCCTACCAAAGTGGCTGCGCGTGGCCCTCACGCGCCTGCTACAGTGCATCGTCTTCCTCAAGCCAACCCGGTTCGACACAGTGCCTTCAAATCGAACCGGCGAGGACGGTTCTCCTCCGTACCTGCACCAAAAGCACTCCTTTCTTCACCATCCTCTTCGCCCAATCCTGAGCAATCCAGTCCCCTCACTCAAACACCTCGACACCGTCCCTAACCCGTCGACTCGAGCTCAAAACCAAAACCCAAACTGTCCCCTGTTTTCTACTCCGGCCACCCAAGTCTTCTCCCGTCACAACAACCACCCTTACGACGCCTAGGACCTCCCTGAGCCTCGCACCACTCACCATAACCGTCGACTCAACCCCAGACTGCACGACTTCCCGTTTGAACATCGCGGCAAAACAGAGTATGTACACGGGGAAAACAATTACCTGCATGTCGATCACCGCCGTGCACACCGTCGCGCTCCCTGGAGTCCACAGAGTCGCATGAGCTACCCTTCGAGTCCAATTGAAGCAAAACACAGCCACACCACCACCATGATCTCTCACCCCTTCTCTGTTTCCCTGCGAACTCAAACCTCCCACTCCCCTGATTATCTTTCACGAATTGCCCTCACTTCTCACTCACTGTCTCTCACTCGATCTCCAGTCTCTCATCCACTCACCAGAACACACAACAATCCTTGCACTTGATCGATTTTCTTTCCAACTCACCCTCTGTTTCTCTTGTTCGAACACGACTACACACGGCTGCACAATTTAAACACACACCGTCCACGGCCTAGAAGCCACAAAACACACTGCACGTGTCACCAATCCCTCAAGCCTCACAAAAAAATCTCCTCTCTGCTCAGGACACTTGTCCCAATCCGGTTGAACCAAACCCAGAGTACCAAAAGACCAAAATGCCCCTCTTTGACTCCAAAATTACCATTTTACCCTTAACGTTTTAGACCCATAACTTACACATCCTAACTCAGATAAACACGTGCCACCTGTCGTTGAATTCAGGACGACGAGATTTATCTAACGGTCCTAGGTCAACGTTTCAAAACCCGATCGTCCAACAAGTCAACTTTGCCCCCTAGTTTAACCAAATTACGAAAGTGCCCTCAAACTTCCGAACATCATAACTTCCTCCTCGGATGTCGGAATCGGGCGTGCCACCTGTCTACAGATTCGTGACGTCCTAAACCACGTCACAGTCATCGGTCAAAACCCAATTGACCGCCCGAACTAAAAATCAACAATTTGCCCGAACTAGGGGCAAAATCATCATTCTAGGCTAATGACCCCATCGAGACCAACTAACCCCCGATTATGCTCACTAATCTCATCTTAAACACTTCCTTAACCCCAGTTCCCACGACGGGTCGTTACAATCTACCCATCTAAAAAGAATTTCGTCCCCGAAATTCCACAGCTCGTTCCCAACACTAGGGGTCTCCTACCCGGTAATCAATACTAGCTTAACAAAACCCACTCCTGGGTTTCCTGTCTATCATCTCCACCTTGGGTACCACCACCTACCCCTTCCGGAACCAACTCACATCCAATCTGGTCCAAAGGGAAACCTGTCTACCGGTTCACTCCCTTACGCCCCTCGGCTACTACTTCGACCACTTGTCGGAATAAACCAACAAAGTCCTAAAGGCAAACTCTAGATTGTGGGTTCTCTTCACTTCAATAACCTCATATCGATCAGTTATAATCACTCCTTTCCAATTCCTTCCGTCATCCTTCAACGGAACTCACAAGGGTCCCCAACCATCCCTGTGACCTTCATCCCACCGATGGTACCTGTCCATACCAGCCTAGGGTCATCGAGTATCAGCTGCTCTACTCTAATAAATCAACGACATCCTAACCAGACAACCACCACCTCGGCTGCACCTAGCAGTGCCATCTCCAATCCGGCCGTAAGTCGGCCCAAACCACAAGGACTACGATCCAGTAAATCCACAGGGTACCTCAAATCGTCCTCATCATTCGGGTTACCCAAACCCGCAATTACCACTCCACCCAACTGACCAAAGGTCACCAAGCCAAAACCATCTGGCCCAACCGGCCACCCACAATCGGCCTTCTTGGCCTCCGTATCTTACTAACTCCACGAGCTGCTCTCAGACCCCTCAGGCCGACCAATCTACTCATCCGTAGCTCACCGGCTACCTTCCAGGTTACTTCTGCTAGCGTAACGCCGACCCTTGGTCCATCCATCAAGCACAGCCCGTGCCAACACACTAACCGTTCCGGTCTTAAGCCAATGTATGTCAAATCTTGAACCGTGTATCAAGCGACTAGCACCCTCAAACGATGCTATCACTATCGTATCCAGGTTGCTGACGGGTTGTTCTACATCGAGAAATCACATCCACAGTAGCATCACATCACCCAAGTCGACAAACCAACAACTCTCGGAACCAAACCTTACGCAGAACACACAAACCTCGCTCTGATACCAATTGTCAGGGCCCACCCCTAATCCCCCGGGATTAAGGGCTAAACCCCGCTCCCGTCTAGCTTGCGCATGACACGAGGGCCAAACAGACGCCTAACCTCCGTGTGACACGTAAGTCGGACAAGGGAGTTCCGATCCAACCATCTCGACAACTTCGAACTTTCCAGAGTGCGTAGAGTCTACTGTGGATTGTGCGTGTGATGTCTCCATCTCTCTCGACCGACAGCCCGCACTGCAGCAACCTGGAGGGTATCGAAAACACGAAAAGACTGTGAGTGGACAAAAATAAAGTTTAAGTTCAAAAACAGTTATCAGAAAACACATACATTTATACCCTCCATGTAAAAACCAATGCATGCATATCAATTACATGTCATAAAACCGTGTACGAAAAACTAAACACATTTTTCTTTTTCCAACTCCCGGGCCTCTGCCCAAAACCGTCAAAAACCGTTTCATCCGGGCCACTGCCCAAAACATCATCATCATCAAGTCTCAGTGAAAACCCAAAACACATTTAAAGCCACATTCTCATCCATCGAACCTGCTGGATCTATCCGAGTCTTTAAACTCAATCCAGGCCTCCATAATATCCGAGTCTTTAAACTCCCGAGTCTTTAAACTCAACAGGCCTACGGGGGAAATATCAATATATCCGAGTCTTTAAACTCCCGAGTCTTTAAACTCAATCCGGGTCTTTAAACCCAATCCGGGCCCGTCCCCCGTCAATTAATATCCGGGTCTTTAAACCCAATAACCAGATCCAACAAATCCAATCAAAACCATTTGAAAACCATTTTTCATTTCCATATCCAAACCCGAATCCGAAACCACTAGTCGGATGCCCTCACGGCATCCATAACCGTTATTCCGAATCCAGATCCAGAATTCATTTCCTTCTCATTTCCGGATCTGAGTCCGCAACCATCATTCCGTAAGCCGGCATGCGGAATAATCATTCCAAACCCAAACCCGAAAATCCATTTCCAAAACCACTTTTCTGAACTGGGCTTCAAGCCCGAAAACCCTTTTCCGAAATCCTTTTTCTTCCTTTGAAATCAACTCGTATTTCGAATCCCGAAATAAATTTAGAAAAACCAGGTTCAAATTACGATACTTATCAAAACCTCGTAGAATGTGAAAACCGTATTTTTCTCGATAAACGTGCAAAAACCATAAACCATCACTATCATAAATCGAATCATAGAATCAAGTATAGAAAACATATCAAAACACATATGCATGCATCAATAGTTAGAAAGCAAAGTCCACTCACAGACCATTTCAGCGTCGTCTCGATACGCGCGTACTTACGCCGTCCTCGACCATTCGCTATCCTCGGCTTTCTCGAACCTGTCCAAATCCCAATATAAGGTTACTAACTACTTCACAATACTCATACTAAAATCCCATAATTTTCCCGAACTTCTAAGCATACTTCAAACGGGACCCTAGACTTTCGACCTCGCGGAACTAACCTCAAACGACATCCGATTAACCCGGAACCAATTCCAATAGACTCGTCACAACACCTAGACCAAAAACCATGTTGACGGTTTTACCAACCACCGCCGCACCCGCCCCCAAGCGCCGACCAAAGTGGCTGCGCGTGGCCCTCACGCGCCTGCTACAGTGCATCGTCTTCCTCGAGCCAACCCGGTTCGACATAGTGCCTTCAAATCGAACCGGCGAGGACGGTTCTCCGCCGTACCTGCACTAAAACCACTCCTCTCTTCACCGTCCTCTTCGTCCAATCCTGAGCAATCCAGTCCCCTCACTCAAACACCTCGACACCGTCCCTAACCCGTCGACTCGAGCTCAAAACCAAAACCCAAAATGTCCTCTGTTTTCTACTCCGGCCACCCAAGTCTTCTCCCGTCACAACAACCACCCTTACGACGCCTAGGACCTCCCTGAGCCTCGCACCACTCACCATAACCGTCGACTCAACCTCAGACTGCACGACTTCCCGTTTGAACATCGCGGCAAAACAGAGTATGCACACGGGGAAAGCAATTACCTGCCTGTCGATCACCGCCGTGCACACCGTCGCGCTCCCTGGAGTCCACAGTGTCGCATGAGCTACCCTTCGAGTCCAATTAAAGCAACACCTAGCCACACCACCACCATGATCTCTCACCCCTTCTCTGTTTCCCTGCGAACTCAAACCTCCCACTCCCTTGATTATCTTTCACGAATTGCCCCCACTTCTCACTCACTGTCTCTCACTCGATCTCCAGTCTCTCATCCACTCACCAGAACACACAACACTCCTTGCACTTGATCGATTTTCTCTCCAACTCACCCTCTGTTTCTCTTGTTCGAACATGACTACACACGGCTGCACAATTTAAACACACACCGTGCACGGCCTAGAAGCCACTACACACACTGTACGTGTCACCAATCCCTCAAGCCTCACACAAAAATCTCCTCTCTGCTCAGGACATTTGTCCAAATCCGGTTGAACCAAACCCAGAGTACCAAAAGGCCAAAATGCCCCTCTTTGACTCCAAAATTACCATTTTACCCCTACCGTTTTAGACCCATAACATACACATCCTAACTCCGATAAACACGTGCCGCCTGTCGTTGAATTCAAGACGACGAGATCTATCTAACGGTCCTAGGTCAACATGTCAAAACCCGATCGTCCAACAAGTCAACTTTTCCCCCTAGTTTAACCAAATTACGAAAGTGCCCTCAAACTTCCGAACATCATAACTTCCTCCTCGGATGTCGGAATCGGGCGTGCCACCTGTCTACGGATTCGTGACGTCCTAAACCACGTCACAGTCAACGGTCAAAACCCAATTGACCGCCCGAACTAAAAATCAACAATTTTCCCGAACCAGGGGCAAAATCGTCATTCTAGGCTAACGACCCCATCGAGACCAACTAACCCCCGATTATGCTCACTAATCTCATCTTAAACACTTCCTTAACCCCAGTTCACGGGATGGGTCGTTACAGTAATGGTTTCAAAAATTTCATATCGGTTTTACACAGTTATAGGATAGTTCTAACTATTGGGATGCAGTTCTGGATGAATCAACTTAGAGAAAATTGGAGGCTAGAGATGGTCAGACTCGTGGAGAGCCATGGTTGTAGAGCACAGGTATGATTTTGGATCAGGAAGGTATATTTCTGGTCCTCATTTTGATGTTTTAAATTGGTAAGAAGATAGATAACATTAAGACTAAGTTTTAGGAAGAAGAAAGGATGGAATCGGACTGGAAAAAAGGACAGAATTGACCGTGAACCGCCCATTCCAGTTCGGGTCTGGACCGGGTAGGCCTGGACTGGTTCGAACTTGGTTTGCCTGAGAACAGATAAGATGAATAGTGCGGCGCGTGAGGCCCACGCACAGCCCCTTTGGGAGGCGCGTGAGAGCGCATGGCACACCTTTTGAGGGAGTGGTCAACATATGAAATGATGTAATCGATGTAACAAACATTTTGGCACTAGTTTCGAGTCGATCAGACATCGTCTCGATAGGTTTCAAGATGTTCGAAGGTTTTAGGGCTCGGCTAAAAATAGTTAAAAATTCGGGAAAATTACGGGGCTTTAGTATGAGCACTATGAAGTAGTTAGTGAACTTATTATGGGATTTGGATAGGTTCGGGAAAGCCGATGATAGCGGATTAGCCGGGAACAGCATAAGCGCGCGCGTAGCGAGGCAGTGGCGAAATGGTCTGTGAGTGGACTTTGCTTTCGAACGTATGATGCATGCCTATATGTTTTATATGTTTTCTATACATGATTCTATGATTTTGATTATGATCGTGATGATTTACGATTTTACACGATTTTTGAGATATTTATGGAATTGCACGTTTTACGAGACTTCAATTTATATGGTGATTCGATCATGGTTTCGATGATTGATTTCGGGATTTGGAATTATGATTTGATTTCAATGATATAGATTTCGGAAAAGTGATTTTGGGCTTGGAGCCCTGTTCATGTGATTTCGATAAACGAGATTTCTGTTTTGGAACTTGATTTCGGAAATGTGGTTTCAGATTTGGTTTCGAAACATGGAAAGGAAATTCTGGATTTGGGTTCGGGATGATGGTTCCGGATGCCGGCTTACGGAATCATTTTTGCGAATTCGGATATGGATTTTCTATGCTTTTCACTGTTGAGTGAAAAATGGTTATGGGTTTAAAGACCCGGAAAAAGAAAAAGAAAAACCGCTGGATCTGGTTTTGAGTTTAAAGACTCGGTTGATTGACGTGGGGAGGGCCCTGGATTGATATGTTTTGAGTTTAAGGACTCGGTATATGTTTTGAGTTTAAAGACTCGGTTATGATACCCCCCGAGGCCTGTTGATTGTGTTTTGAGTTTAAAGACTCGTTGATATCCCAGGAAGGCCTGATTATGCAGATGGTTTTGAGTTTAAAGGCTCGATCGCACTTGAGATCCAGTAACTCGCATGATTGATGTTTTCACTGGTTTTCAAAGGTTTTGGGCAGTGGCCCAGATAACTTGGATTTGATGAGTTTTGGGACCGAGTTCCCGTACTTTGAGATTGATTTATGATTTTGGGATGAGGCCCTAGATTTGAATGACGGAATAACGGTATTGATTCGTGTTTTATATAATAGTTTTCATTGATGGTTTTGGATATGGAATGGTTTCATGACATGGATTTTATATGCATGCATTGGTTTTTGCGTGGAGGGTATAAATGATAACTGTTTTCTGATAACTGTTTTTGAACTTATATTTTATTTTTGTCCACTCACAGTCTTTTATGTTTTCGATACCCTCCAGATTGTTACGGTGCTGGTTGTTGCTCTAGAGAGACGGAGACATCACATACGCAAACCACAGTAGAGTCTGCGTGTTCTGGGAAGTTCAGAACTTTAGAACGGTGCGTTGGAAAATCCCTTGTCCGACTTACGTGTCACATAGAGGTTGGACGTCGGTCTAGCCTTCGTGTCATGCGTAAGTATGACGGGAGCAGGGCTTAGCCCTTAATCTAGGGGGATTGGGGGTAGGTCCTGTCAGACCGGATGTGTTCCCGGTGAGGCTGGATGTTTAATTCCCAGCAGATTTGAATGTGTAATTCCCAGAGACTCTAGATGTGTAATTCTCAGAGGAACCTCGAATGTCTAATTCCCGAGTTATGTGATTTGTGATTGTTTTATGAAATGGTTTTATGAACTGATTTTCATATGTTTTGGCTTGGAAGCCGGTGATTCATGTGTTTGACCCTATGCTTGCATGGTTTGATAAACTGGAGGGTAAATAATGTATTTTGAAATGTGTTTTCAAATGATATTATTTTTGTCCACTCACACATTTTATGTTTTTGATGACCCCCATGCCGTGCCACGAGCATCGGGGCTGATCGAGAGGCGGAGACATGAGCAGAAATCGATTCAATCATCCCTTGTTTGACAGGTGCTGAGGGGTAGTTTCGGGACTTCCGTTGACTTGTCAGACGGGAGTAGGACCGGGCGCGGTTATCAAAGTCCAGTTGGGACGGGTCCTGTTAGACCAGGTTCACGCGAGGTTACTGGTGACACTGTAGCAGGCGCGTGGAGGGTCATCTTGGGATGTCATCAACATGACTTTTAATCTATTCGATGTAACGAACATTTTGGGACTAGTTTTGTGTCGATCGGACACTGTCTCGATATTGTTTGGGATGTCCGAAGGTTTAGGATCGGGTTTAAAAATAGTTAAAAATTCCGAAAAATTACGGGGCTTTAGTGAAGGGTTATTTAAGTAGTTAGTAACCCTCTATTACGATTTGGACAGGTTTGGGATTCCCGGTGACGGTGATTGGCCCAGGAGAGCCTAATGGCACTCGTATCGAGGTGGCAGCTCGGACGGTCTGTGAGTGGACCTTGTTTTCTAAATTGATGCATGCATAAATGTTTATTATTTGTTTTAATACATGTTTTTTGATGACATGAGTGCGTTTGTGTGTGTTCACATATTGGAACGTATTTCGAGGTTCCATCCTGATACGGTGCTTATACGTACTACGCTTTGTACGATGGTTTAAATGAAATGGTTTTAGATTTAAAAAGGGATGAACTCGGGCATGAGACCCATTTGGTTTTGTCTCGGGCATGAGGCCCTATTGATGACCTACGGGTCTGGGTCGTGGTCGCGGCGAGTGCTTTGTGCACGGCGACGGACGTTATGACGCTCGCCTCCAAACTGGGATGTGTTCCTTTCGGAGAGGTCATGATGCACGTTCCTCTCTCGAGTAGCCACTAGAGGCTCGAATTCGGAGTGCTGACGGTTCAGGAATCGATTGGTGATGGGTGCACCATGATCTAGTGGTGGTTGCGTTGGTTGATTCGTTCACGAGGACATACCAGGATTGAGGGCGGTTCTGGACAGGTGGTTGGACGCATCACTATGATTGGAATCGTGATTGACCCTGAGATATCGGGTACGATGCCCAGTTGAATCATGTGTTTGGGCTTGAGGCCCAGTTGGTGTACGTTTATGTTTTCGGGTCGGGGACCCTAAATGGATTTCCGGGTTCATGACGGTTTATGGGAACCGGGCATGAATCCTTTGAAAGGTTTTAAGAATGTTTTCGATATTATATATATATATATTCATATTCCTTCCTTTATTTGGATTGTCTGCTCAAGGGAGGGTCGTTGGCCTAGGTGGACCCTGGAGTAGTCACGGAGCACTAACTGAGTGGAGTCGTCCCCGTTGGGTACCTTACTCTCAGGAAGGCTTATGGATTATAACCCCCAGGGAGGGTTATTGATCTATGGACATTGACTTGGGTGGACCCCGGGGAGACTTGGGATTTGAGACCCCGGGTAGCACGTGCGTAGCTTTAGATACCGTGACAAGATTGGTTATGTGATTTATATGTATATGTTATGTGATCAGATTTCTGATTTTGGGCTGAGTCCCACATGGATTTGGGTAGTGGCCCGTATGATTGGTTTCATCTACGATTTTGGGCAAAGGCCCTAATGGTTTGTTAACTGCTTTTCAAATGCATGCATGCTTTTAGTGAAGGGTACAAATGTCTTTCGTGAAAATGTTTTTATAAATTCTTATTTTTTTTATTCGCAACTTTTAATGTTTTGACTCTCCTTCAGGTTGATCACTGATGCGGGCTGTAGTAGAGACCAAAACATCACATACCTCATCCGGATCCTGCGTACTCTGAAGCCCCGAGCGGGCTAAAGTTGGTCGGTCGCAACTTTTAATGTTTTGACTCGTCTTAAATTTACGGGAATTATTGATAATTAATTAAGGATTAATCGAGAATTATCGGACGATCGTGGTGAAATGACGATTTTGCCCCTAGATGGGTGAAAATGTTAACTTTTGACTCGAGAGGTCAAATGCACGTGGACCGAGGTCCATTACATAGATCGAGACGATATGAGGCCATAGACAGGCAACACGTTGAGATCGAACATTGTACATGAAAGTTACGGGTCTAGAATTGTTTTCCATACTATTTACAATTGCACAATTTTCCTGGCGTTTGGCTTGTAGTTATTTAAATGGGATCCAAAATATCTTCTATAGACCAATGGATGAGTGAAAAGTGTCACCCATCCCTTGGTCCACACTTGCATTCATGTATCACACCTTCCTTTCTTCATTTTCATACATCCAATCTGAAACCCACCCCTAAACCATCATCTTCTCCAACTGGTGGCTTGAGAGAGAGGTAGAGAGTGACTGAGAGAGACTGTGAGAGATGGAAGGACGGCGAAGCCGTCGTGGTTGCTTGAAACACGTGAAATCAGGTAAAACCCATGAACGCTTTATGTTTGAATTTTTGAAATTGGTTTGTGGGCATTTTGGATAGTGACTAAAGCCCTGGTTGGGTTCCGTGAGGCCAGGCGAGTGTGTAGGGCCAGGAAACAGAAGGAATGGAAGTCTGGAGTAGCTCGAGGACGACTTCAAAGGCTGGCCGTGAAGGATTGAGCTTCGTCAACAAATTATAGGTATATTTTCGTAGCTTGGTTTATAGAGGTCGAATTCTGGCCTCAAAGAGAGTCGAATGGAAGAAAAATGGAGGCAAACGGTGGTCAGACAGCGGAGATATGACCGGGTCAAGTCGAGGGTCAAAATGACCTATTATAGTCAAACGAGTCGACTGGTCTGGAGGTCGAAGGTGACCACTTCATCCTTATCAGGCCACATGGCCAACTAGAGGGTTAGACGTGGCCATGTATCAACTAGTCAGTAGCTGATATGGCAGTGCCACGTCAAACATGTCAGACCACATGGACTAGTGAGATGGTGCCACGTGGCAACGTGTTGGGAGTTGTCAGGTGATGTATCAACTGACGTGCTAGTCCGCCTTAGACTTGTCAGACCACGTGAACCAGTAAGGTGGCGCCACGTGGCAGTGTGTTAGAGGGGTGTCAGAGTTGTCAGTGACATATGGCAATGATGATGTTAGCAAGTCGTGTCATCATGTGACGTGACACGTGGCACCAATCATGGTGTGCCATGTGGCAGGTTATCAAAGTTGTCAGATGTCATGTTGACGTCAACAGATGACGTCAGTAGTTACGCCAGCTAGCGCTGATGTCAGAAGATGACATCAACGAATGACGTCAGCGTTACTCAAGCGCATTTGAGGTTTGATTGGCACATGTGGGCGCGTGGGCATGATTTTTGAGGTCAAATTGGTCTTGTTTGAAAGGTTTTGACGATCTGAAACCAATGGTGGTGGTTTCAAGTTGATCGGAGATCATTTGATAGGTCATTTAGAGGATTTTAACCTTGGGAAGATTTTTTAGGACGCGTTCTCGTTTCCTGGATAGTTAGGGGGTTTTTTTTTATAGACTTCTATAGATGGTTAGTTACCTTTGGGTTTGATTTGGATAGGTTTGGACATTCCGGAGACGTTGGATTAGCCTCGGATTAGCTTACGACGCGGATTGTGAGCGCTCAGCTTGGATAGTCTGTGAGTGGACATTTGCTTTATAAAATTATGCATGCATAAATTTTTTATATATTTTATGAACATGGTTTGAGATGCACTAATTGTATATGATTTGAATATGATTTGTGTTGATGTTGAGCATTTTCGTAGAAAATGTTATACTGCATGTATTTCAAGATTTGTGTTTTATGTGATACTTTGGGCTTAGGCCGAGTTTTCTACGTATATGTGATTTTAATGATTTGAATGAGGCTTTGATTATCGGTTTTGAATGATTTCATAGAGTTGCGTGAAATTGAGGATTTGATTATCGGTTTTAAATGATTTCACAGAGATGCGTGGAATTGACATTACGGGCTTGAGGCCCAGTTGGTTATTGACTATGACTTGGATTACAATCAAAGATGATTTTGAACAGTGAAATGGTGAAATGGGTTTCGATTTTGGAAATAATATTTTGGGCATGTGTTCCTGTTGGTTTATCTTTTGTCAAACGTGAAACTAAACAATGTTTTCATTTGGAAATGATATCGGGCTTGTGACCCTGTTCTGATTTATGATATGAGAGTTCAGGCTTGTGACCGTGTTTTGGATTTATGAAATGATATATTAGGCTTGGAAATGATTTTGACTCAATTGCGAGTCCTTGTGAACTATTTTCCACACTACCAACCTCTATGATGTGATTGTTCCCATCGGACGTCGTAGATCCCTGAGTGGTATCCTCCAGACGTCGTAGATTCTGGAGAGGTCAAGATTACACTGCCTGGAGGTGCGCATCTCTGAGGGGAGGCTCAGGCTCAGGAGTTTCAAATATGGACATTACCCAGACGTCGATGATCCTGGGGATGCCATCACTCAAACGTCGTTGATCTTGGGTGTATACTCGAACGTAGAATACCGAGTCGCACTTGTTGCATTGATATCGTGACTATTGAGATGATTTGTTGGATATTGGATATTGAGGATTGGTTGCTCATGTTTTCATACAACTCTGAGTGTGAGTCTATGTGTATGTTTCCAGCAAAGGCCCTATTGAGATTATTTATGAGATTTGATTTGCGCAAAGACCCTATTAAGATACTTGATTTGATTTGATGAATGTTGTCACTATTTATTGATTTGAAAAGAAAAATGATTGATTTTAAGAAGGTATTTGAGATACTTGTTTTCGGATGCATGCATGTTTTTAAGTGAAGGGTATAAATGTTATTTCGGAAATTGTTTTCTAACTATTTATTTTTGTCCACTCACAGTTTTAATGTTTTTGATACCCTTCAAGTTGATCGTAGATGCGGGCTATAGTAGAGACCGAGACATCACATGTTGCGTACTTTGGAAACCCCGAGTGGGTTAAGGTTTTATCCCTGGTCCTCATGCGCCAGGGCACTGTTCACTATCTCATTCCTCTCGCGGGTTTAACCCATGGGCCTATGCAATCCAACCCGACCCAAACGAGTTTACCCGGGTATACCATCATTATTTCTCAACCATTTTACATGTTCCAATACTCAAAATTCATCTACTTAGTCTTACGAAGAGTTCTACGATGACAAAACAAGAAGAACTTACCTTGATCGTACTCTCCAAGTTCATGGCTTTCGGCCATGGTTTCTAGTTTCTGGTTTCGGCCTTCCCAAGCTCAAACTTCCTCTCTTCTTACCCCAACATGATCACATGACTCTTAGGAATGTTCTAAGGTCCCTAACTTTGAACAATACAGCCTGCCCTCACTCTACCACCCACGACTGTAGAAACAGAATTTTTGCGGGCTTGTCCACAGCCACTTACCAGGTGTTTCCCCATCTCAATTTTTCTTCGACTCTTTTCTCTTCCTGTATTTCTTCTTCCTTCCTATTTCCAAGCTCTATCTGGTTCTTCCTCATGGCCTCACCTCATTTTTCTTCTTTGTTTTCCTTTTAGGTCTTTCTTTATTGAATACCCCTTTGCAACCCAACACACACACACACACATATATATATATAGTAATGTATGTCAGTGGAGAATTTTTGGAGGGAGAAATCATGAGATTTCTAGAATAATCTAGGTCTTTCTTGCAATTTACCAAAATACCCTTATTAGCAAAATTACCAAAATGCCCTTACTCTTCCTTGACCCATAATGTACTTATTGAACTCCATTTTTGACATGCCGCTTGTCTTTGTACTTAGGAGGCTAAGACCTTTGTAACAGTGTTTTTGAAATTTCTAAAAGATGTCCCAGTCAAAAGTCAACCGTTTGACTTTTTGGTCAAAAGTTAACTCTTTGACTTTCAGGGGAAATATTGTCAATTTTGCTTTCTCCAAGTTCAGGGTCATTACAGAACATCTCAGGTTTTAGGCCCTTGTTCACCTAAGACCTTCCCATCTTCTTCCTCTTTTTCTTTCTCTCTTTCCTTCCCTTTCTCTCCTTGGTCATCTCCCATATTTCTTGGTTTTCTCTCTTTGGTCATAATTTCGACACAATGACCAAAATACCCTTAGTACAAATTTACCATAATGCCCTTAGTCATTTTTAACCGCAGCGAAATCATTCGACTACCGATTTTAGTGTGCTGCCTGTCTACGGACTCTGGAGTCTGAGACCTTCGTAATGGTCTTCACAAAATATCCAACAGATACCGAAACCAAAAGGTCAACATTTGACTTTCTAAGGGCAAAATCGTCGTTTTACCTAAATTTCCAAATTTTTATTTTCCTTGAATGTCTTTGTCAGCACTCGTCCCAATCCCCCCGGGATTAACGAGGGACGCTCCTGATCCCGTCTGACACAGAGTGTCAGATTAGGGAAAATTTGAACCTTTAGCCCCACCGGGCTTCCAGAGTACGCCAGGATCCGGAGAAGGTATGTGATGTCTCGGTCTATGGTACAGTCCGCACCGTATTCAACCTGAAGAGCATTGAAAACAGAAGACTGTGAGTGGACAAAAAGCAATAAGTTTAGTAAAACACATTCCATAAAAGACCTTTATGCCCTTCACTAAAAATCATGCATGCGTAGTAAAATCATTTATCGAACCACATATGTTTTAATAACCAAATCCATACGGGCCCCTGCCCAAAGCCATTTACAGAAATCTAGAACATAATAAACATATGTGGGATCTCAATCCAAATCCATTTATTAATCATAAAACACAATTTCGCAAAACCAAGAAATCATGTTTATCAATATATATCATACGTGCATGCTACTCGGGGTCTCAAAGCCCAAGTCTCCCTAGGGTCCACCCAGGTCAATGTCCGTAGATCAATGACCCTCTCTGGGGGTTGTAATCCATAGCCTTTCTGAGAGTAAGGAACCCAACGGGGGCGACTCCACTCAGTCAGTGCTCCGTGACTACTGCGGGGTCCACCCAGGCCAACGACCCTCCCCGGAGGAGACAATTTATATATAAAGGATTGTATACGAAAAACCATTTGAAAACTTTCTCAAAACCTTTCAAGGGTTCATGCAGGGTCCCCATAAATCGTCATGAACCATAAAAACCTTTCACGGGTTCATACCGGCCCCTATAAACCGTCATGAACCATAAATCCATTTATGGGTCCCCGACCTGAAATCACAATCTTAAAACATAACTAGGCGCTAAGCCTAAATCCACATGCAAACTGGGCATTCGGCCCGAATCGTAAACCAACTGGGCCTCGTGCCCAATTTTGTAAACCAAATGGGCCTCGTGCCCTATATCGTAAGCGAAATGGGCCTTGTGCCCGATACGTAAGTCAACTGGGCTCTGAGCCCGATAGGCAAACCAATTGGGCCTTGAGCCCAGTACGTAAACCAACTGGGCCTCCATCCCGATGCCTTGTTAAATCAAATGGACTTCAGGTCCAAGAGTTAGTAAATCAAATGGGTCTCGTGCCCGATCCATATTTCCAAATTCGAAATCGATTCAAGAACCAATTAGGCCTCTGGCCCGAGAATGTAACTAAATGGACTTCGAATCCGAGGGTTTCCAAAACAAATGGGTCTCGAAACCGAGTTTTCCTTTTCAAATCCAAAACCATTTCATGAAATCATTTCCAAAACTATAAGCACGGAAAATCAGTGTAAAACTGAAACCTTGATTTACGTGCAAGCACGTAAATCGCCTCGAATTGCGTGAAACCATGTAATTCACGAGTATCCAAATCAACATCATAGAATCATATTCATAAAACATATAAAACATTTATGCATGCATCACAGTTTAGAAATCAAGGTCCACTCATAGATCGTCCTAAGCTGCCGCCTCGATTTTCATGCCATAAGCCTTCCGGGGCTAATCCGAACTCTCCGGGTCATCCTGACCTGTACAAATCATTCCCAAAGGTTACTACTAACTTATACAAGTCCATATTAAGACCCTAAACTTTCCCAAAAAATTCAACGTGTCCCGGACACGATTCCCGAGGTGAAAAACCTCGATTTGACCAACTTAACGATTTCTGATCGACCCGAAACCACTGCCATTGGATCCGGATCGTCGAAACCTTTAAAATGACATTAGGCCCACCTTAAGTACTGTTCACACGCGCTAGTCAACGCAAAAGTCAAAGCATTGAAAAGTCAACGCTGATGTCAGCATGACGTCAGCACTGACACCCTCTGATAGTGCCACGTGTCACATCCAGATTGGCCCTCTGTCTGACATGTCAGTCTGACATTGTCAGATCTGACATAGTGACATCATCCCTAACATGATGACGTCAGCAGGATGACGTCACCTCGTCCCTAACCTTCAGCCGGGTCGGCCCGAATCCCTACAACAGGGTAGCCGTGACCCGCGGCTTGACCCAGCCGGTTCTCCCAGCTCCGGCCACCATTTAGAGTGCCGTTTGTTTCATTCGACTCGTCTAAGCCTAATCTAAAGTTCTATGGGCTCAAAAACTAGAAAAAAGGATCAAGATAATTACCTGTGATGCCAAACTTGAAGCCCAGAAAACCCAGTCGTCCTCCCCATTGACACAGACTATGCCTTGCCTCGAACCCATGTCCGTTGATTTTCAGAAAATGGGTTCGAACGGGTTCTTGGGTTGATTTTCTCACCTCCGTTGTGTTGCAGCCTGTGCTCAGCCCATCCAGTCGTGTCGTCCTAGTCCATCAGGTCCCTCTCTCTCTCTCTCTCTCACAGTCGCCCACAAAGGCAGATGCAGATGAGGGGTTGCGGTGGTGTTTGTGTTCTTCGCGGTTTGGGTGATGTCGAGAAAGGGAGAGAGAGATATTTGATTTTTGGTGATGATGATGGGTCAGATGAGAGGAAAGGAACGGCGAGGATGAGAGGGGTAGGGTAGAGATGGATGGTTAGGATGAAAGGTGGGTGAAAATATTATAAAATTATCAAAATCTTAATATTATTATAATAAAGCCAACAATAATAATTAAGATCTACTTTTTGGGGTTAATGACCAATAGGATGAGTGACACTTGTCACTCATCCAAGGGTCCCACAATGAAAAGTCAACCAATTAGATTTTCGCCACATCATCATTGCCTCGTAATGCATGCATAGTGTAATCAAACTTCCGTGACCCATAACTTTCCCGTTCGACGTCCGATTTCAGTGTGTCGCTTGTCTTTGGATTCGTATCGACCCGATTTATGTAACGGTCCTCGACCCTAGGCCATAGAACCTCCCGGGTCAAAAGTCAACATTTTGCCCACGACTAGGGGTAAAACGGTCATTTTGTGTCGTCCGTGCGATTTCGCTCAACTAATCACCTATTAACCTCACTAATCCTTGATTAATCACTAATCTAATCCTGGAATTCGGAATGGGTCGTTATAGTCTGGGTCATTACAACCTACCCCTCCCCCCGTAAATAAATTTCGTCCTCAAAATTTAAACCACTAGTTGGCGTAGAAATTGAAAATTATCCTATATACAAGATTTAACTTTACCACCACAACTAATTCTTCCAACAGGGTTTCCAACATGGAATAACTTCTGAGAAATAGGTCTAGTCTTACTAATGCGTTATGAATCAAACTTATCATCGCTCGACCATGTCCAAAAATTTGTACTCGGGCTTAGCATCTGCCAGCCAAACATAACTAACCATTAACTCAAGTCTGAGGTACAATAAAGAACAATACAAGACATAAGCTTATACCTCGAATCTTATCTGTCAAGACCTAAATAATTTAATCCTCACCTGGGTATCTTGTTTCCATTCACATAATTTAAAATTATGGGAACACAATAATTAACCAACTTTATTAACCAAGATAGGGCCCACATTTTCCCAAATCTACATACATCATATCCAAAACAAATTACTGAATTATAGAAATCAAGAATACCCAACTCAAATCAATAATTCACACCCTTAACCTTTATAAGTCACCTTAGGATATGGTCCAAGTCACGTGCCATAACATAGTAAGCACATAGTTTAAAATTTAACCCATACCAGTCCTAAAGCCGGGTTGAACCAAGTCTCCCTTCAAGTGTCAATCATAAAAATTTCATAACCAAACCGGCCCCTACATTTCCACATCTTTAACTGTCAAATAATCATAACTTACTCAAAAAAAAAAATATTAGCAACACCACTTATATGGTAAATCACCAAGTCCTGCCATAGTTAAAGTATCAATCACACTACATATTAGCACTATATGTGAACTACTATCTCGAACATCGACTGTCTAGGAACAATGTTACCCTTAATTGTCAAAGGATACATATTTTTCTAATTTTCACTCGAAATTTATGATCGAACACAACCCTTGACTTACTTTCCAAAGTAATACATTACCAATTAGGCAAGACTACTTACTTACGTTATCCACAAGGTACCACATATCCCAAAGCAAAAGCATGAATCTTTTCTGATTTCCCTTTACTGTTTATCCTTCCCTTCATAGTAATTTACTTCCCTTGTTTTTCATAGTCCAGCCTTATGCCAGTAGTCATACAAGCAATACATACACTACAGTTGTCCATACAGAACACCAACAAATCACACAAATCAGCATATCTAATTATTAGATAAAGATGTCGTGAAATCTCTAGCCCTTTCAACGACCAATAAGCTGCCTCTTCCGCACAAGTGATTCATCTACCAGTCCTATTTTATGCACTCCCTCCAAGTTGAGGAGATTTACCATGCTTCCTTCACCCACATGAATCCGATCGAAATGAGCATGAGTGATCTAAATTGAGAAGACGAGTGCATCATCGTGTGGCCAGTCGAGGCTGACTTTTTCTTTGAGGGAAACTCCAATGGTGACTTCACCGTCGACCCTGAAGGTGGCGATGGAGTGGAAGACTTGGACGATGTCCAAATCATCCCAAACTTTACTCTTGTTTTACTTGGAAGTGTTTCGAAGTAGTTCCCATTCGGCGGTGATCATACTTATGCACATCGTCTTAGAGGGTGGTTCCTTATGGTTTTATCTATAACACGTTCTGCAGCTTTTTTGTTGTTTTACTTGTTGTAGTGCTCCTCATTGATAAGATCTATAAGGTATTTTTCGAAGGTTTTACAAGTACTGATAGTGTGTTGGCATCATTTAAGATAGAAACACCATCTTGTCTTATTTGCCTTCTCAAGTTTGCCTTTGACGTGACTTGGCTTCTTGAACCAGACTTTATCTTTGATCTTACTATAGATCTAGCTGATAGGTATGCCTAAGTGTGGATTCAGGCTTCCAATGGATGGGGCTCCGAAAGATCGATTTGCCTTTCGCTTGTTCGATCTTGTGCAGAGAGTTTTGGAGGTTGCATCACCCTTGGGTGGCCCCATGCCTTTGTGGGCTTTTCGTCCATCTTTACGTGCTTTGTTGTGCACACAGATAGTTTTTCATCTTTCCAAGATGTGTGTCGTTCCGCTAGGGAAAACATCTTGGTTAGAGTGCGAGTGTAATGGCCCAGACCACGAGAAAACGTAAAAATTAGACAAATGGAGATTTTGTCCTTAAAAAGTAAAAAATGTTGACGTTTTGATAGGAACATAATTTTGAGAATTCTGAGAAGGCCGTTACGAATGTCACGACCTCCTGAATACATAGACAAACATCATGTCGAAAATAGAGTTTGGATAGTATGTTATGGGTCAAAATAGTCAAAGGCATTATGGTAATATTTGTCAAAAGGGTAATTTGGTAATTTTATAATTTAACATGTGAAAAATATGTGGAAAAATCTAGAACACTCTTGAAATATTTTCCCTCTTATTTGCAACAACCTATATAGATATATATATATATATATGTGTGGGGTTGTATGTGTTTTGGGGAGGTTAGGGGAGAGTGGCCATAAGGAGTGTGGCGGTGAGGAACTTGAAAAAAAAAACACGAAAGAAGAAAATGAAGGCGAGGGGTGGATAGAAAAGAGAAGAAAATGAGAGTACAGGATGAAAGACGATAGGATGGGGAAAGGAAAAGGTCTGGGAAGAACCCAGAACCCCCACCCTAGAACACAAAACAAAAATGGGAAAGTGACAAGCCGTATGGGATATCCAAACTCGATACCAAGCTCGTAACCATCCTCTTTGAGACCAGGTGGTTATGAAGAGCCAAAACTTTACGGTCTGGCATGAGGAGAGGCTCCAGGCTGTGCGCAGGAGCCATGGCTGAACCATAAAAGGTATGCCTCCTTAGTTTCTACTACAAGTTATGTAGTTGTGAGTATACAAAGATGTTTCTAGGTTCCAAATTATGCAAATACATATATAGAATGTGAAATTTAGACGTGAAACAATGAAGAAAATTCCAGGCTTCTTTTGCCAATTAGTGTCCCGTTTTACAAGAACTGGGCTAACTCGGTTCTAAAGAAGAAGATGACTGAGGCATGTGGCCCCACACGTAGAGCCTCCAGGCGGCTCGTGAGGTCGCGTCACGCCTTTTTCCAAGATGATTTCAACACAAAATTATTCTTTATTTAATTTTGAGTTCAACGATATATTATTTGAGTTAATTGGACACTAAAAGAACAAGTTATGCTCATCCAAAGTTTTAGGAGTTTATTTAAAAGTTATTAATATATTTGAAGGAAATGACTTCAGAAACCTTTTGATAAGTGACAATAAGGACTTTTGGGTTTATAATGATGTTTTAAACATTAATGGGTTTTATTCAATGAACTAGAATAAACAAAGGAATTTATGGACGTAAAGGGGTACGGATTTGACCATAATAATAAAAATTGAACTTGTTAAAGATGTTCGTATGTACAAGCTTGTTGACACCATATCTGACCAGGCTCACTAGACCGTATAATTAAATCCCAAGCTCCGAACAAGGCCCAAGCCCATAGTAATTACATAACGCCAGCACGGGGTCCAATAAGGGATGACATGTAATAGCCCGTCCCAGAAATCTAAATTAGATTAGTGGTTAATGACAGATTAGTGAAGTTAATCGGTGATTAGTTGGCTGATTTTGGATGGACGGTGTAAAATTATGAGTTTGACCTTGGAATGGGCAAAAATGTTGACTTTTCCTTCGGACGGTCAAATGTACTTTGACCGATGACCGTGACATGGTTTGGGACGTTACGAGTTCATAAACAGGTGGCACGTCCGATTTCGACATTCGAGGAGAAAGTTATGACATTCGAAAGTTTGAGGGTACTTTGGTAATTTCCTTAAAAAGGGGCAATCGGCTGACTTTTCATACGACATGGAATTTTCAAAAACTTCGAGGACCGTTAGGAAGGTCTCGATGCCCTGAGTACAATGACTGGCGGCACGCTGAAATCGGACTTCGGATGAATAAGTTATGATTCTAGAACGAGGAAGGGCATTTTGGTAATTGTGTGAAGGAATGGTAAAATGGTAATTTGGATGGTGAAATTTGAACCAACCGTGGTGGCTGTTTAACTTAGTTGTTTAACTAATTAAGTGACAATTGTCACTAAGAGAGGATGGATTAGTGGCTTAGTTGGGCTGAGTGGGTGCACAAGTGTGATGTTTGTGTTGTGTGGATAAGAGAGCACCGTGCTTTTGAATTGATTTAATCAATTGAGTGTATTGAGTGAGAGAACAAAGACTGAGAGCACATCGATCTTGTTCAGTGTGTGAGTCGTGGGAAGTAGTGATAGTGAGTAAGTGATCTGAGTCGTGCTTATGGCTTTTGTAAGAAAAATAGAGGAACAAGGGTGATCGTGAAACCCAATCCTCTCAAACTTGATCGAATGGTGGTAAGGTGTGAAGGAACTGTGTAAGGGAGGCTGTGCTGAGACTCCTGGTGGCCACAGCGAGGCACGTCGACAGAGGACAGTGGTGGTAGCCAAGGAAACCCGAGAAATCCCCTGTTTGAGGTTGAACATGGAGAAGTTGGATTTATGGGTTAAGGATTGAATTGGTTAAGTGGGTCATGTTTTAGAGATCATCAGGAAGCTTTTGAGCCTGTGTTCGAGGCCAGAGATGGATGGCAAGTCTAAGTTCCATAAAATTCGATTTTAAATTCGGAAATGGTAAAGTGCGTTTTGGGGATTATTAATGGAATTGATTGATTGGATGAGGTTCTAGAAGTCTTAAAGGATTGGTTGAGCTTGAAATGAATTAACTTGGAAGCCACGATCATGCAGGTACGATGATTGAAGATGGCCAGTTTGTTCGTGATCAGGAAGGTAAACTTCTGGACCAACACTTCATGTTTTAATGGAATAGATCGAGTCTATAGGATAGGACGAAGCTAAGTGTTGAAACAGAATAAAAAACTGGTTGAAAATGGCTGAAAATCGGCCACGCCAGTCCGAGTTGCAAAGACCGGTCTGACCCGGTCTGACCCGGTCTGAACCGGGTCAACCTGAGGAAGACTATGACACTATTCACGCGCGTGGATTTCACGCGCAGGAGGTTCCAGACGCGCGTGGGGGCGTTTGAGATGTAGTTTGGGGAAACATCCAACATGACTTTTAAAGTATTTGTTGTAACGAACATTTTGGGATTGGTTTCTAGTCGATCGGACATCGTCTCGATAAGTTTCGGGATGTCCAAATGTTTTAGGGCTCGGTTAAAAATAGTTAAAAAATTCGGGAAAATTACGGGGCTTTAGTATGATCATTGTGAAGTAATTAGTGACCTTATTATGGGATTTGGCCAGGTTCGGGAACGACGGTGATAACGGATTAGCCAAGAACAGCATAAGTGTGCGCGTATCGAGGTAGTGGTGTAATGGTCTGTGAGTGGACTTTACTTTCTAACTCTTGATGCATGCATATATGTTTTTATATGTGTTTCTATACGTAACGCTATGGTTTTGATTAGATCTTGATGACGTACGGTTTGCACATATTTCGAGAATATTACGTATTTGCACGTTTTACAAGGTTTCGATTTCTATTGTGATTTGAGCATGATTTGGATGATTTGATTTCGGGATTTGAAATATGATTTGGTTTCAAGGATTTGAAATGGATTTCAAATAAGTGATTTCGGGCTTGAAGCCCAGTTCAGAAAAGTGGTGTTAAATAACGTGATTTCGGATTTTGAATCGGATTTCGGAAATGATGATGATTCATGATTTGATTTTGAAACGTGAAAGAGAAATTCTGGATTTGGGTTCCGCATGCCGGCTTACGGAATCATTGTTGCGAACTCGAATATGGATTTCCTATGGTGTTCACTCGGTTGATTGACGGGGGGGATGGCCCTGGATTGATATATTTGAGTTTAAAGACTCGATATAAGTTTTGAGTTTAAAGACTCGGTATATGTTTTGAGTTTGAAGACTCGGTTATGATACCCCCCCAAGGCCTGTTGATTGTGTTTTGTGTTTAAAGACTCGTTGATATCCCGGGAAGGCCTGATTATGCGCATGGTTTTGAGTTTAAAGACTCGGGCGCACTTGTGATCCAGCAACTTGCATGATTGATATCTTTTAACTGGTTTTCAGACGTTTTGGGCAGTTACCCGAATGACCTGGATTTGATGAGCTTTGGGACATAGTTCCCGTACTTTAAGATTGATTTGTAATTTTGGGCTGAGGCCCTGGATTCGAATGACGGATTTGATTCGGGTTTTCCATAATGGTTTTCATTGATTTTTTTTTATGTGAATTGGTTTCATAACATGAGTTGATATGCATGCATTGGTTTTTTCGTGGAGGGTAAAAATGTAATTTATTCTGAACTGGTTTCTAAATAATTATTTATTTTTGTCCACTCACAGTCTTTTGTGTTTTTGATACCCTCCAGGTTGTTGCGGTGCGGGCTGTTGGTCGAGAGAGACGGAGACATCACACGCGCGATCCACAATAGAGTCTATGCTCTCTGGGGATCTCAGAAATTTGGAACGGCGCGTTGGAAAATCCCTTATCCAGCTTACGTGTCACATGGAGGTTGAACATCGGTTTGACTCTCGTGTCATGCGTAAGGAAGACGGGAGTAGGACTTAGGCTTAATCCTGGGGGATTGAGCGTGGGTCCTTTCAAATTGGTATCAGAGCAGGTTTTGTGCGCTCTGTGCGAGGTTTGGATCCCATAGTCATTGGTTCGTCGACTTGGGTGTGGTGATGCTACTATGGATGTGATGTCTCGACGCGGAACAGCCCGTCATCAACCTGGACGCGATAATGACGTTCGTTAGTGCTTAGTTGGTGGTGATTGTTAGTGCCAGGATGATAGTCACTCGATACGTGGTGCGAGGTCTGACGTATGTCGACTTAGGCCCGGAATAGTTAGCGTGTTGGCGTTGGTTATGCTTGATGGTTGGACCATAGGGTCGGACGTATGCCAACGTAGTGAGATATGATATTGCGTAGGCTAGTCGGCATGTGGGGCCCGATAGTAGCCTTTTGAGCTGGTGGTACACGTGGGCCGATGAGGCCAGGTAACGGAGGCCTGTTGGGCCGGATGGCGATTAGAGGATGATAGTATGTACTTGTGACCATTTGGTCAGATGGTTCGAGCTTGGACTTGTGCGACTACGATTAGCCGGATGCCTCGAGTGATAGAGTATAGGAAACTACCTTGAGGAGTTGAAAGATGGACTTAGTCGGGTATGAAGACCCGAGTGGTAAGGTTGTTGTAAATTAGTGACTGTCGCGGGTTTGGATAACCCGTGTGATGAGGAGGATTTGAGGAACCCCGTGGGATGATCGGTTGGGATTACGAGTACCTGAGTAAAGAACCCCCAGAGTAAGTGCTTAGTCTGTAAACTATGAGTTGGGGGTTGTGGTTAGATAGTTGTTGTGGTTGGGCCGATTTACGACCGGATTAGTGATGGTGCTGCTGGGATGCAGCCGAGGTATTTGGCTTAGTGGGTGACTCTGGACGAGTCCAGTGGGATTATGGTGTTTGATTAAGCATTGTGGTGCTCAGGGATGTGGAGTACGAGGGAGGTCAGTTTCCCTGACCCAAGCGCAGTTGGAATGTTTTGGGCTCGGTAGAAATGGAGGTTCGGGATTAGTATGTTGTGGACCTTAGATTGGAGATGATGTGCCACAAGCTGGGATGTGTGTAATTGGGCGGTGAGCACACCGAGAGTTGAGGCTGTGACCAGACGTGCGGTGCCAGTGTTTGGTAGGAACAACTAACCGAGTTGGGAGACGTGATGACCATGGGCAGGTCCTGCTCGGTATGAACGGTCAGGATGTCGTTAGTTTGATCATAGTAGCGCAGTAGAAGCGCAGAGGACCTATGCTTCGTGTTAGATCGGGCTAGGTTTGCATGGTCGCGTTTGACCGTTCGTGAGGTTTGTTTTAGTGGATTTCCCTTGATGTGTTGGTATATGTCGGCGGACGTCGAGATTGAGATGATGAGACACTGTGGTTGATTCCGAATTAATAATTAGGTTGTGTGGGGGATGCTCTAGAGGTGAGTTGGGAAACTCGTTGTTGGGATGTCAGGATTTGTGACCTTCCCCCCCTTGAGATTGGAGACGTGAGGAGGTGTTCCTAGTACTTGGTGACGCCGAGTGTGGCCTGTATGGCGAGTGTTGGGCGATGGTGTTACATTAGTTGTGTTGACATGGTTAAGGACCATTGTGAGTCCTGTTGTTAGATGGCGAAAGAAAGCTGAGAAGGATTGATCGGTATGAGGTTATTAAAGAGTACCCCCAACCTAGACGTGCTTTTATATGTGTCGAGTACTTTATCGCTTTGATCCGACGTGGTGGTCCGAACCTTTGTGGGAAGTACAGGCGAAGTGGTGAGCCAGTAGGTGGGATCCACTTAGGAGTGAGTGGATTAGAATTGGATCGTTTCTGGTCAGGTTTGAGTTATTGTGGATTAAGAGGATTGTATGTGAGATAGAGGTTAGATATGTAGGACATCTAGCTGAGGAGATTGTTCTGTCATACAGGTGTAAGAGTGGCTGGATATCTTGATCACCTTGGAGATGTACAGGACGTGTGTGGTCCGTCCCGCATACGCTTGGGTTTTGGTTTTGGAGTTAGTGTTGGGTCTACTCTATGTACGTAAGTGAGATGTACTTGGAGTTCATATTGGTCAGGAGACCCAGGAGACCGGAAGACTTGGGCGGAAGGGACTTGAGTCGGATTTCCCCGGAAGACTTGTAGTTCAGTCTAGAGGTAAGATTGAACCGACGAACTGCAAAAGTAAAACGTGATTGGCTCGTCGTCAGGAGGAAATCAGTAAGGTAGTGAGGATATTACGGGTGCCCTGTAAATTTCCCTGTGAGGGTTATGGCACACTATGATGTGTGGGTGGATTTTGGATATCATAGTGTGTAACTGAGGCCGATATGGTTGATTTGTGGACATACCGTAAGATGACATTGGAAATACGTGCGGCTATGCTCCACGAGCTATGTTGAGGTATTCTAAAATATCTTTGTTTTCTTTAAAGTTCGTAGGTTTGTCCTTGCTTGTGTATGGTGATATGCACTGTGGTTCTAATTGGTGGTGATTATACGTACTGATTCGGCAATGGTTGGCACCATGCCGATGTAATTGGACGTACATCGTGATGTTCTGGTATAAGTGTTGCTAATCGGCTTAGTTCCGAGTGAGGTGGGGAATAGATGGATGATTGACGTAGTGCCGATATGATGGATTCTGATAGGGGACGTGGACTAGATCCGGGTGATCCAAAGGGATCTATTGATGATTACTGACATGAGCTGGATGCTCAGAGCCATCAGTGGCTAGAGGGACCCTGATATTGCAATGTGTAAGTACGGTTAATCAGGTTTATGATAGGTAGTGTGGGACGTGAATGGTATTCCCACAGGTTGACCGTGTTGGTGGTTAGTGGACCACTAGTGAGATGATTGGTAGAATTAAGGGTATAGACGGGTACATTAAGACCCCAGTACGGTCGGAGTGGATCGATGATGGTATTAGTTCGGATTAGGGTATGGATATTGAAGAATAGAAGTACCAAGACCGGTAGATGCCGTCTTGTATTTGAGATTGGTGTTGTTAACGGCGAACTCACATGAGGTACTGGGACATTGGGACGAGGTATGCTCGACTCAAGAAGGAGTTGGAGGTGTGGGAACTAGTAGTAGGGGTGTTGTGGCATACCTAGGGTTGGTTGAGCCATGAGGATTGGTTGGCGTGACATGAGAGGTGCCTTGGGTATGAGTTGGGAATGTGTGGATCCTGGTAGGAATGAGTTGATCATCAGACGGGGTAGAAGTCAGAAGGTTTACTTAACCGAGTTAGGATGGCAGTTTGGGAACTGTCAGGATAATGTGGATTGACAGATGGTAGACACCGGGTAGAAGACCTAGGTGTAAGTTTAGTTGGATTTTTCCCCAGTTAGATACGTAAGTACGAAATTCAGAATTTCGGGGATGAAATTCATTAAGGGGAGTAGATTGTAACAGCCCGTCCCAGAAATCGGGATTAGATTAGTGGTTAATGACAGATTAGTGAAGTTAATCGATGATTAGTTGGCTGATTTCGGACGGACGGTGTGAAATGATGATTTTGACCTTGGAATGGGAAAAAATTTTGACTTTTCATTCGGACTGTCAAATGGACTTTGACCGATGATCGTGACGTGTTTTGGGACATCAAGAGTTCATAGACACGTGGCACGTCCGATTTTGACATTCGAGGAGAAAGTTATGACGTTCGGAAGTTTAAGGGTACATTGGTAATTTCCTTAAAAGGGGGCAATTAGTTGACTTTTCATACGACATGGAATTTTCACAAACTTCGAGGACCGTTAGGAAGGTCTCGATGCCCTGAGTACAACGACAGGCGGCACGCTGAAATCGGACTTCAGATGAATAAGTTATGATTCTAGAATGAGGAAGGACAATTTGGTAATTGTGTGAAGGAAGGGTAAAATGGTAATTTGGATGGTGAAATTTGAACCAGCCGTGGTGGATTTTTAACTTAGTTGTTTAACTAATTAAGTGACAATTGTCACTAAGAGAGGATGGATTAGTGGCTTAGTTGGGCTGAGTGGGTGCAAGTGTGATGTTTGTGTTGTGTGGAGAAGAGAGCACCGTGCTTTTGAATTGATTTAATCAATTGAGTGTATTGAGTGAGAGAACAGAGACTGAGAGCACATCGAACTTGTTCAGCGTGTGAGTCGTGGGAGATCAAGTGGTGACAGTGAGTAAGTGATCTGAATCGTGCTTATGGCTTTTGTAAGAAAAATAGAGGAACAAGGGTGATCGTGAAACCCAATCCTCCCAAACTTGATCAAATGGTGGTAGGGTGTGAAGGAACTGTGTAGAGGAGACTGCGCTGAGACTCCTGGTGGCTATGGCGAGGCACGACGACGGAGGACGGTGGTGGTAGCCAAGGAAACCCGAGAAATCCCCTGTTTGAGGTTGAACATGGAGATGTTGGATTTACGGGTGAAGGATTGAATTGGTTAAGTGGGTCATGTTTTAGAGATCATCATGAAGCTTTTGAGCCTGTGTTCGAGGACAGAGATGGATGGCAAGTCTAAGTTCCATAAAATTCGATTTTAAATTCGAAAATGGTAAAGTGCGTTTTGGGGATTAATAATGAAATTGATTGATTGGATGAGGTTCTAGAGGTCTTAAAGGATTGGTTGAGCTTGAAATGAATTAACTTGGAAGCCAGGATCGTGCAGGTACGATGATCGAAGATGGCCGGTTCGTTCGTGATCAGGAAGGTAAACTTCTGGACCAACACTTCATGTTTTAATGGAATAGATCGAGTCTATAGGATAGGACGAAGCTAAGTGTTGAAACAGAATCAAAAACTGGTTGGAAATGTTTGAAAATCGGCCACGCCAGTCCGAGTTGCAGAGACCGGTCTGACCCGGTCTGAACCGGGTCGACCTGAGGAAGATGATGACATTGTCCACGCGCGTGGATTTCACGGCAGGAGGTTCCAGACGCGCGTGGGGGCGCTTGAGATGTAGTCTGGGAAAACGTCCAACATGACTTTTAAAGTATTTTTTGCAACGAACATTTTGGGATTGGTTTCGAGTCGATCGGACATCGTCTCGATAAGTTTCGATATGTCGGAAGGTTTTAGGGCTTGGTTAAAAATAGTTAAAAAATTCGAAAAAATTACGGGGTTTTAGTATGATCATTGTGAAGTAATTAGTGACCTTATTATGGGATTTGGGCAGGTTCAGGAAAGACAGTGATAACGGATTAGCCAAGAATGGCATAAGTGCGCGCGTATCGAGGCAGCGGCGTAATGGTCTGTGAGTGGACTTTACTTTCTAACTCTTGATGCATGCATATATGCTTTTATATGTGTTTCTATACGTGACGCTATGATTTTGATTAGATCTTGATGATGTACGGTTTGCACGTATTTCAAGATTATTATGTATTTGCACGTTTTACGAGGTTTCGATTTCTATTGTGATTTGAGCATGATTTGGATGATTTGACTTCGGGATTTGAAATATGATTTGATTTCAAGGATTTGAAATGGATTTCGGATAAGTGATTTTGGGCTTGAAACCCAGTTCAGAAAAGTGGTGTTAAAGAACGTGATTTCGGGTTTTGAATCGAATTTCGGAAATGATGATTCATGCTTTGATTTTGAAACGTGAAAAAGAAATTCTCGATTTGGGTTCGGGATGATGGTTCCGGATGCCAGCTTACGGAATCATTGTTGCGAACTCGAATATGGTTTTCCTATGGTGTTCACTCGGTTGATTGACGGGGGGGAAGCCCTGGATTGGTATATTTGAGTTTAAAGACTCGGTATATGTTTTGAGTTTAAAGACTCGGTTATGATACCTGTCAGGACCCGACCCTGATCGGTCAAGACCCGACTCATCTAGCATCATATTGTCCGCTTTGGGGCTCGCCCTGACGATTTTGTTTTCGGGAGCTCATGGTGCAACTTCTCAGGGGGTCACCCATCATGGAATTGCACCAGCCTCAACTCGCTTAACTTTAGGGTTCCAATCCCCCCCCCCCCCCCCCCCAAGCCACTTGAGCTCCCAAAAGGCCTAGTGCTAGATAGGTGTGTGCCTACACCTTTATGGCTCACCACCATCCTCTCCCAGACCATTCCCCTCGCAGGAATGTGGGATTGTTCACCGTTCCCTCCAAGACACGAGTCTTACAATCCACCCCCCTTAGGCCACAGCGTCCTCGCTTGCACACTTCCCGGTCAGGGTCTGGGTCTGATACCAAATTGTCAGGACCCGACCCTGCTCGGTCAAGACCCGACTCATCTAGCACCATATTGTTCGATTTGGGCCTCGCCCTCACTGTTTTGTTTTCGGGAGCTCATGGTGCAACTTCCCAGGGAGTCACCCATCATGGAATTGCACCAGCCTCAACTCGCTTAACTTTAGGGTTCCAATCCCCCCCAAAGCCACTTGAGCTCCCAAAAGGCCTAGTCCTAGATAGGTGTGTACCTACACCTTTAAGGTGTGTACCTACACCTTTAAGGCACACCACCATCCTCTCCCAGACCATTCCCCCTAGCAGGAACGTGGGATTGTTCACCGTTCCCTCCAGGACACGGGTTTTACAATGCCCACCGAGGCCTGTTGTGACACGACCCATCCCAATCCCCCCGGGATTACCGTGGGATGTGTCATGCTCCCGTCTGACACGAAGTGTCAGACAAGGGATAACCTAAAGCCACTACCCCAACGAGCATCCAGAGTGCGCAAGGATCGATGGAGGAGGCATGCAATGTCCCAGTCTCTGCTGCAGTCGCATCCGTGATCAACCTGAAGGGCATTAAAAACAATAAAGGCTGTGAGTGGACGAACATAAATAAGTTCATAAAACATATTTCACAAAGATATTTATGCCCATCATTAAAATGTATGCATGCATCGAAAACCAGTAAGTAAACTATTTACTAAAAACAACCATGACGGCCTTAGCCCAGAAACCATAAAACCAAATCATGTGGGTCTTTACCCAAAACCATGAATACCAAAAACCAAACATATATTATATAAATCCGACATCCAGAATACCAATTCCAATTTCCTAGTGGGCCATCGCCCAAAAACATAACCTTAAACATAACCTTAAACCATCCTGGGCATCCCAGATGCCTAGCGTCCCAGACGCTCGACGTCCCAGACGTCATATCTCACGGTATAATAATAAGCAACGCGTGCTGTCTGGGGTCTCTCCGGGTCCATATCTCTGACATCCCAGATGTCTGACGTCTCAGACGTCTAATCAAAGCAATCCCAAGTGTCCAAGACATCTGGAGGAGACCATCACATATCCTCATATCAAGATGGATTATGGAAAATAGTTTATCAAATCATTCCAAACATCTCAAGGGCCCTGCCCGGAATTTCCATAAAACCGTCACAAGTCCAAATATCTAATTTCTCAAATCCAAAACATTTATCCACGTCCATTTAGGGTCCCCGACCAAAAATCACATATATATATATATATATATCAACTGGGCCCCTAGCCCAATTTCATAAAGCAATTGGGCCCCGGCCCGATTACGTAACTCAATTGGACTCCAAGTTCGAGGTTTCCAAAACAATTGGGCCTCATCCCCGAGTTTATCTTTCCAATTTCAAAACCATTTCATGAAATCATATCTAAAACCATAAGTATGGAAAATTAGTGTAAAACCGAAAAACCTCGATTTACGTGCAAGCACGTAAATCGCCTCGAAATGCGTGAAACCACATAATTCACCGATAACCAAATCAACATCATATTATCACAATCATAATCCATATAAAATAGTTATGCATGCACAAAATTTATAAAACCAAAGTCCACTCACAGACCGTCCTAAGATGAGCCTCGATACGCGTGCCATATTCTTTCCCGAGCCTCGTCACTATCACCGGGACTTCCAAACCTGTCAAAATCACATTAGAGGGTCACTAACCTCTTCATTAACCTCCTATCAAAGTCCCGTAATTTTCCCAAATTTTTAACTATTTTTAAACTCGATTCAAAACCTTCGGACGTCCTGCACAATATCGAAACGGTGTCGGATTGACACGAAACCAATCCCAAAATGTTCGTTAGCTCGAATAGATTATTTCACATGTTGAAAACTTCCCCATTGGACCCATCACGGGCCCCCATGTACCGCCGTAAGCGGCTGCGCGTGAAGCCCACGCGCGTGAACAGTGTCATCCCCTACCTCGCACTGAACCCGGTCCTCTGGTTTTTCCGGTTCGACCGAACTGGTGAACCGGTCTGGCAGGTTCTCAGCCAATACTCAGCCATTTCCTACGGTTTTTCTTCCTACGTGTTCTTCTAGGTCCAATTAATAGGTTTATGAAATCAAAATCAAGAAAACACGTCTAGATCTTTACCTTTGAACAAAAACCCGAAGCCCAGATTTTTCGATCGTTCTTCCTCTCGATCCAGACCACTTCGAGCCTCGAAATCAGGTCCATTGTGTTCGTCTCTGTCCCTAGGTCTTATTAGAAGCAACCAGTAGTTTAAAATCACAACTAAAACTCGACTCTTAAGGTTTGAACACAGAGGAGCTCTTGGGTCAACTTACCTTGCGGTGAACCACCGTGGTCGCCGCCGTTCCTTTGCCGCCTCCCGTCGTCTCTCACTATCTCAGTCACTCACATGGATGTGCACACACAGTAGAGATGGTGAGGTGAGGGATATGTGTGTTTGTATGGTAGAAGGAAAATGGGGTATCGGGTTGAGTTATATCAGAGATGGTGGAATCTGTTCAGATGGGGAGGGAAGAGATGGACGGTCTGGATTGAAGGTATAGATCAGATGAAGGGCCTAGATCAAAAGGTGAATTAAGTGGGAATTTTTAAATAATTTTAATCCTAATATTTTAATCCAATCTCACCAATCGAGGGATAAGTCCATATTTTAAGGTTATTGGTCCATGGGCCCCACTTAGAATGTCTGACCCAATCAGAATAAGCCACGTGTCCTCGCCTCGTAATTTGCGCATCATGAAATCGAACTTCCGTGACCCATAACATTCCTATTCGAAGTCCGATTTCAGCGTGCCGCCTGTGTATGGATTCGTATCCTCCGATCTACGTAACGGTCCTCGAACCTCGGCCATCGGACGTCCCGGTCAAAAATTCGACATTTTGCCCCTTTTAACCAAAATTACCAAAATGCCCCTTAACTTCCAAACGTCATAACTTTTTCCTCGAACGTCGAAATCGAACGTGCCACCTGTCTATAAACTCGTGATGTCCCAAACTACGTCACGGTCATCTGTCAAAGTCCATTTGACCGCCCAAATTAAAAGTCAACGTTTTACCCACGACTAGGGGAAAAACGGTCATTTTGCATCGTTCGTCCGATTTCGCCCTACTAATCACCGATGTAACCTCACTAATCATGGTTAATTACCAATCTAATCTTGGAATTCAGGACGGGTCGTTCCAACCTTCCCTCCTTAATTAATTTCGTCCTCGAAATTCCAACCAACCGTTCTTCCCTCCTTAATTAGTTTCGTTCTCGAAATTCCAACTGTCCTGATTCCACAAACACCCCGTGGAAAGTACAATCGACCTCGCAACCCATGTACACTCGTACACCAACTAGTCAGAACAAAAACTTGTCCGTACCCAAACGTACCACTAGTATTCACGTCGTATCAACTAAATTCGACCCCGTCAAATGACAGAACCACACGTTTCGAATTGACACCACAAGTAAAATCTACCATTTCGTTGACGCAACAACTCGACGGTTCCTTCCTCAATCACCAATCTATCCTGGTATCTACTCCCACTGGGAGTCATCAGACCTCACTCACTAATTCCACGTTGACACATCCCGACAATCTGTCACCACTTGGCAGTTGTCAATCGAAAACTGACACTATACTCACTTGTGGTTACACTAACCACCAACTTACTTGACTCGAGTATATACCAATCAACACCTCACTCGACCTGCGGGTAATTGAACCCATCAGAACCACTATGACCCACTGCACAGCATCCGATGTCTAGTCCACGACCTCAACTAATCAATGGTATCGGAACCAATCCGACTACCAACACGCTCACCGACATACCTCGGGAATAACCCATATACAGTCACCAGGCACCACAATTCTGCAAAGTATCGTACCTCATACCATGTACAAAGTACACACATCTATCCATCGACCAGACTACAACCACCTAGGTCATAGCCAACATGTTTCAAATAATGGAGTCCATTAGTCCAATCCCGCATTAGACAAATCGAAACTCCACCCATCATTCAGTTCCAAATCCAAATCTGAATCCGCAATTTCGTAAGAAATCCCGAATCCAAACCCAGACATCATATTCTTAACCCATTTCCAAATCCGAATCCGAAATAATTATTCTGTAAGCTAGCATTGGGAATAATCATTCCGCACCCAAATCCAGAAATCCACCCTCAAGTTCCAAAATCGAATCCTGAATCAACACCCAGAAATTCTATTCAAAACTTGAAATCTTGTTCACGTCTACCAAGACACACCAAAACTGAACCTATCGGTTACCTGCTCAAATACCTTCGATTGACTTCATAGGGAAGCCAATCCCAACATCCACACGTCCAAGGTTGACAAAATCCGACCACGTCGGAAACCTACTCACCCGAGTAATACACCGTACGGAATTCACTTCGAAAAGAAGTTCAGTCCCGTCATTTATGACTCACATACCGAAGTAAGGGTGATAAACTCTCCCCTTATTTGGATCATCAAGATCACGACTCAGATTCAACACTGCGTCCCCGACTATAAACGTCTCGATCTTGCTCCACCTAGGATCCACACAGTTAACTACTAGACTCCAAACCATAGGGTCTTACACCCTCAAATAATCTGCATACTATCACAACGTTCGACAACCAACTCGCACAACTAAACCGATCAGTCAACGACGAGACACGCCGAGATTGTGGGTTCTCACTGATTACCTCGTATCGATCCTCGTCATTCCACCTAGGAAAAACCAAGGATGATCCAACACGACGACATCAACACTCATCCTACGTGAATACAAACAACACTCGTTGCACTCACCACGTTATGTTACCTGACATCATCTGCCACCAAGCAAAAAATGAGAAATCTCAGTCTACAATCTCGAGTCCACTAACTAATACACGACCAATGTACTGGTGATACACCCATCATCTGCCCTAGCAGAACCTAAGAAGTCACCCAAAATGACTTCGATTTACCCATTACCAATGCGAAAAACCCGTACTCCGCGTGTCAGTAAAGAATCAACTCATATATCCAGTTACGACCGTGTATGTACATCCAAAAGGGTGTCAATTCATCCTAATCCGATGTACCGGTCGACTGGAGAGTTACAACAGACCCCTGCTGTGATCTGCAGTCAAATCTCTGCATACCACCATAACTAACCAACTCTGGCCAACATTGACCAACTGGTCACTAATCCCTCATGACAGTACTCGATCCTCACGACTCAACTACCGTTGGATCCTATCCAGTCCATCACTATCCATGATCCACTCCCGAACCACAGATACCGAACATATGCCCAACTCGACGGAGTCACCTCCCGACTCGTGACTAATACCAAATGATCACCGACACTAGCACCAGTACCAACACTATCACCCGTCAGCATCGCACAAAGTGTGCGAATCAGACAACTCTGGATCTCTGCTCATACCGAGCGACGATCCCGTACCTCTGCTCAAGTTGGAGAAACCGTATCTCCCGCGTACCCAACCACTCTAGGTACCACCACTCTGCCAAACCACCACAAGGTACTGAACTCTCCCTGAACGTTCCCCAATCCTCAATTAACACAACTACATCAATCACCCTCGATAGCCAGCCATCTCTACACGATGTCGACCAACAGTTATCGCTATCGAGATCCGCATCCACCCATCACACTGTTATCCAGTCCAACTCAGGATTATGTATCTTATCTCATAACCGTACCCGGGGATCGAATCCCACCAATTCACTTCACATCTGACAACCAATCTCTATAGTTCTGGCTAGACTCACTAGAGTCGTCCACATGGCCACCCACGGCCTCAGCCGCTCGTCGCAGCATAAGTTCCAATCCACTAGTCATAATCTGGGGTTCGCCTCGACAAACCACCCCGACTTTGGAAAAATAATCCAATCCTCAGAAACTACGGACTCACAATACTAGTTCATCTATCACAAATAAGGTTCACTTTTCCCAACCATCATATACTAGGGTTCCACAATCATACACTAGGGCTCCTCTGAACCCCACTGTCCCCTACAGTGTAGTCTGCAACCTGACCGACTCCGCAGTCCTGACATCGTATAGACGTCAAATCCAATCCTACCATCAACTCAACGTGGGTTCCACCACTAAGGTCATCGGCTAACTTCGATGTACCAACATTCCTTACACTAGCACTCACCACTAGAGTTCACATTTAGACCATTTCCCAACTGAGGTTCACATTTCCAAGTCACTACTCAAATGGGATTCCCATCACTCAATTGGGGTTCGGGGAAAACCCGGCTGCTCCCAGCATCACAACAATCTACTAACGCATGACCGAACCGACGGTCTCACATCACCAGTTCATCACATACAATCCCACTTGGGTCGAATCACACTAACGCACGGCATATTGCGCCAATCATACTCTATCCGGTTTTCATGATTCATTTTCACCAACTATCCATCCGACCCCCTAACTATTAGGTTGATAACAAACTGCGGCCTAAAGAGACATCACACCCTCGACATGTGCGCACACGAAGAGCAAACCTGCTCTGATACCACCTTGACACGACCCATCCCAATCCCCCTGGGATTACCGTGGGATGTGTCATGCTCCCGTCTGACATGAAGTGTCAGACAAGGGATAACCTAAAGCCACTGCCCCAACGAGTATCCATAGTACGCAAGGATCGATGGAGGAGGCATGCAATGTCCCAGTCTCTGCTGCAGTCGCATCCGTGATCAACCTGAAGGGCATTAAAAATAATAAAGGCTGTGAGTGGACGAAAATAAATAAGTTCATAAAACATATTTCACAAAGATATTTATGCCCTTCATTAAAACGTATGCATGCATCGAAAACCAGTAAGTAAACTATTTACTAAAAACAACCATTATGGTCTTAGCCCAGAAACCATAAAACCAAATCATGTGGGTCTCTACCCAAAACCGTGAATACCGAAAACCAAACATATATTATATTAATCCGACATCCAAAATACCAATTCCAATTTCCCAGTGGGCCATCGTCCAAAACCATAACCATAAATACCATTTCTAGAAAAACATGTTTAAACCATCCTGGGCATCGTAGATGCCTAGCGTCCCAGACGCTCAACGTCCCAGACGTCATATCTCATGGTATAATAATAAGCAACGCGTGCTACCTGGGGTCTCTCCGGGTCCATATCTCTGACATCCCAAATGTATGACGTCCCAGACGTCTAATTATAGCAATCTTGCTCCTGAGTCACTATACGGTCCGGTAGCTCCGTACAATGACCCCTTGTAGGCAATGTACTGTGACTTCCCCAGTGTCCCAGACACCTGGAAGAGATCATCACATATCCTCGTATCAAGATGGTTTATGGAAAATAGTTTATCAAATCATTCCAAACATCTCAAGGGCCCTGCCCAGAATTTCCATAAAACCGTCACAAGTCCAAATATCTGATTTCTCAAATCCAAAACATTTATCCACGTCCGTTTAGGGTCCCCGACCCGAAATCACATATATAAATCAACTGGGCCCCTAGCCCGATTTCATAAACCAATTGGGCCCCCAGCCCGTTTTCGTAACTCAATTGGACTCCAAGTCCAAGGTTTCCAAAACAATTGGGCCTGATGCCCGAGTTTATCTTTCCAATTTCAAAACCATTTCATGAAATCATATCCAAAACCATAAGTATGGAAAATTAGTGTAAAACCGAAAACCTCGATTTACGTGCAAGCACGTAAATCGCCTCGAAATGCGTGAAACCACATAATTCACTGATAACCAAATCAACATCATATTATCACAATCATAATCCATATAAAATAGTTATGCATGCATAAAATTTATAAAACCAAAGTCCACTCACAGACCATCCTACGATGCACCTCGTTACGCGTTCCATAAGCCTTCTCGGGCCTTGTCACTATCACCGGGACTCCCAAACCTGTCCAAATAACGTTAGAGGGTCACTAACCTCTTCATTAACCTCCTATCAAAGTCCCTTAATTTTTCCGAATTTTTAACTATTTTTAAACTCGATTCAAAACCTTCGGACGTCTCAAACAATATCGAATCGGTGTCCGATTGACACGAAACCAATCCCAAAATGTTCGTTACAACGAATAGATTATTTCACATGTTGAACACTTCCTCATTGGACCCATCACGCGCCCCCACGCGCCGCCGTAAGCGGCTGCGCGTGAAGCCCACGCGCGTGAACAGTGTCATCCCCTACCTCGCACTGAACCCGGTCCTCTGGTTTTTCCGGTTCGACCGAACTGGTGAACCGGTCTGGCAGGTTCTCAGCCAATACTCAGCCATTTCCTACGGTTTTTCTTCCTACGTGTTCTTCTAGGTCCAATTAATAGGTTTATGAAATCAAAATCAAGAAAACACGTCTAGATATTTACCTCTAAACAAAAACCCGAAGCCCAGATTTTTCGATCGTCCTTCCTCTCGATCCAGACCACTTCGAGCCTCGAAATCAGGTCCATTGTGTTCATCTCTGTCCCTAGGTCTTATTAGAAGCAACCAGGAGTTTAAAATCACAAATAAAACTCGACTCTTATGGTTTGAACACAGAGGAGCTCTCGGGTCAACTTAACTTGTCGTGAACCACCGTGGTCGCTTCCGTTCCTTTGCCACCTCCCGTCGTCTCTCATTATCTCAGTCACTCACATGGTTGTGCACACACAGTAGAGATGGTGAGGTGAGGGATATGTGTGTTTGTATGGGAGAAGGAAAATGGGGTATCGGGTTGAGTTATATCAGAGATGGAGGAATCTGTTCAAATGGGGAAGGAGGAGATGGACGGTCTGGATTGAAGGTATAGATCAGATGAAGGGCCCAAATCAAAAGGTGAATTAAGTGGGAATTTTTAAATAATTTTAATCCTAATATTTTAATCCAATCTCACCAATCGAGGCATAAGTCCATATTTTAAGGTTATTGGTCCATGGGCCCCACTTAGAATGTCTGACCCAATCAGAATAAGCCACGTGTCCTCACCTCGTAATGCGCGCATCGTGAAATCGAACTTTCGTGACCCATAACTTTCCCGTTCGAAGTCCGATTTCAGCGTGCCGCCTATCTATGGATTCGTATCCTCCGATCTACGTAACGGTCCTCGGCCCTCGGCCATCGGACATCCCGGTCAAAAAGTCGACATTTCGCCCCTTTTAACCAAAATTACCAAAATGCCCCTTAACTTCCGAACATCATAACTTTTTCCTCGAACGTCGGAATCGAACGTGCCACTTGTCTATGAACTTGTGACGTCCCAAACTACGTCACGGTCATCGGTCAAAGTCCATTTGACAGTCCAAATTAAAAGTCAACATTTTACCCACGACTAGGGGCAAAATGGTCATTTTGCATCGTTCGTCCGATTTCGCCCAACTAATCACCGATGTAACCTTACTAATCATGATTAATTACCAATCTAATTCCGGAATTCGGGACGGGTCATTACAAGTTGATTGTGTTTTGAGTTTAAAGACTCGTTGATATCCCGGGAAGGCCTGATTATGCGCATGGTTTTGAGTTTAAAGACTCGGGCGCACTTGAGATCCAGCAACTCGCATGATTGATATATTTTCATTGGTTTTCAGACGTTTTGGGCAATTGCCCGGATGACCTGGATTTGATGAGCTTTGGGACGGAGTTCCCGTACTTTAAGATTGATTTGTAATTTTGGGCTGAGCCCTTGGATTCGAATGACGGATTTATTCGGGTTTTCCATAATGGTTTTCATTGATGTTTTTTTTTATGTGTATTGGTTTCATAACATGAGTTGATATGCATGCATTGGTTTTTGCATAGAGGGTAAAAATGTTATTTATTCTGAACGGTTTTCTAAATAATTATTTATTTTTGTCCACTCACAGTCTTTTTTGTTTTCGATACCCTCCAGGTTGTTGCGGTGCCAGCTGTTGGTCGAGAGAGACAGAGACATCACACGCGCGATCCACAGTAGAGTCTGCACGCTCTGGGAAGCTCGGAAATTTGGAACGGCGCATTGGAAAATCCCATGTCCGGCTTACATGTCACATAGAGGTTGAACGTCGGTTTGACCCTCGTGTCATGCGTAAGGCAGACGGGAGCAGGACTTAACCTTAATCCCGGGGGATTGGGGGTGGGTCCTGTCATGACACGTGGAAACCTCTCCACCCTCAAAAATCGAGGAGCATTTATCCCATATAGAAACTATGAAAATTGGACATCCCACTTACCCATACATAAGTGATACACATTTCCCAATAAAGGTAACAAATATTTACTATTCACTATTACTCAGCCAAATTTACCATTTACCGTTTCCTCTTACGAACAAAGTTACTAACTTGACTGTCAGAGAACCTTAAGCCGACACCACACCGGTGCCCATACTAACGGAAGATCCACTATTCTCCTAGTCTACAGGTTACAAGGATGGACACGTGTCATTTGGTGATTGGACGATAAGTAATCGACAGTTGGAACATTTATTGCTTCAATAGTTTGACGTCGTCTGTGGGAAACTGAATAATTCTACCCATGCTTAACCAGGCCGAGCACACACTCGTTCGAAACTAGGCCGAGCATACACTCATCCAAATAGGAAACATGCAAGGCGAACAGGATCTCAACGCGATCACACCTGGGCAAGGGCCCAGAACACCAAGAGATCCCTCTCCAAACTTTCTATAGATCATCGAAAACTCTAGAGCGACATGACGGAGGTTAAGTCCAAAGATACATAGCCCGAGTAGAGATGCCAAGCACTCGACAATCGGTACACCGAGGTGGCCGAACAACTTCGGGTTGCACAAGCTAAACTCGCTGAATACCGGTCACATGTCGGTAAAGAAGAGGCCGACATGGTAGTAGTCGAGTGTGCCGAAAGGAATCGACGAGCAGCTGGGAAAGTGAAACTCCACACGACCACCGAGCCGACTAGGAAGTCTACTCGGATGCTCATCATTCCGGGAAACTAACCAAGCGATACCAGAATCTACCTTGATGCTAGCGATGCCCTAAGCGAGGGCTCCCGAAGGCATCCGTCATTTCTCGGCCACCAGGTACACTGACCCCACTCTAGGAAAGGGGAGAAAAGGACATTTCACCACCGAGCCAAAAACACCGCTCAGTGGACCCATCCGGGAAATATCTAGAGATCTTTTTCTGTAGAGATCTCATCCCCGTTCCCATCACTGAAACCGAGGATGCCGACTCCTCACAAGAGGTTGAGAGCACAGCCAAAACTCCTCGACAATTTCAACGAGTAAAAGACCAGATGGGATGGAGCGAACAGCCCTCAAGAACCACCACCAAGAAGGGACACTGAGCGGTTAGCCTAGCTCGGTCGGCGACACGAAGACCCCAAGAAACTATCACCAAGGAGGGATGCTGAGCAGTTAGCTCAGCTCGGTCGGCGACAAGGAGGCTCCCAGGAACTGCCTTTTACGAAGGACACTGAGCGGTAAGGTTATCTTGATCGACAACGGGGTGGTTCCTATGAACTGCCCCCAAGAGGAATGCTAAGCGGTCAAGATAGGTCGGTCACGATCACTCCCCCAGGGACACCAAGAGGACTGATCACCTCGACCTAGGGACATAGCAACCATCCAAGACCGACTCACTCGTTCAACACCTTATGGACCGAGTAAAGTCACTAGAGACCGAGACAAAGCGGGAGACTAGAACGACATGGGCAAAGACTAGGCAAGAGCCTTTCACAGAGAGATTCAACCAGTTCAGAATCGATTACGAGATCAAACCCCTGAAGATCCCACTTTACACTGGGAAGGACTATCTATACACCCACTTCAACAACTTTCACTCGACCGTTTCCCTAAAAAATCTTTCATACGAGGAATAGTGACTTATCTTCAGCTCCACGTTGACTGAGGCAGCAATTAATTGGTTCTAAAAACTGGAGGATGGATCCATTGACTTTTTCGAACAACTCACATCCACCTTCATGAACTAATTCATGATTCAAACCGACCACCTATTCTCGACCGAGGACCTCTTTCAGCTAAAGCAGCGGGAAAATGAGCCACTACAGATATATGTAACCAAGTTTAGCCACGAGTATTCCCGATGTGCCGAAACGGACAACAGGGCAACATTCAAGGCCTTTAAGGGTGGCCTCCGAGATTCTCCCTTCAGGTATGCAGTTCATACTCAGAGTTGGACTACATATAATGAAATTATGAAATAGGCATCGGTACACGCCAAAGCTGAGACGCTGAGCCGAAAGGCTAACACAAACCAGCCTTCTCTGGCCGACTCAATTAAAACTTACCTATCGAGCGGCCAGAGCCAGCAAGACTCAGATCAACACCCTTAGGCTTAGGGGCGATAGGGATATAGGGGAAAACGGAAAGACAACCCTCATAGAAACAACCTGTATAACTCGGGAAAGAAGGGTAAGAAGCCGAACCATCAAGACAAATAAGAGGGACATGGACACCAGGGGGAGCTACCAAACAACGGGGAAATACGAGTTCCTTGGTCCAAATATGAGACCTACACTATCCTCAACACCCCCTGTGAAAATGTTTTGCTCAACGTGGAGCACATGATCTCGAAGTCCACCTAGGCACCAGCCAAGGGCAAACTCGGCAAAAACACAGGATCCTATTTCCAGTACCATAAGTACAACGACCACAGCATCGACCAATGTGTGGCGTTCAGGAACATAATGAAGTCACTTGCTCGAGGTGGAAAGATCAATCAATTCCTCCAACATGCACCACCTCCGCCTCGCAACCCACAGATCAACAGGATCTTGGGAGGGCCATCCATCTCCTACCCACTCACCTCTAACCAACCGAAGAAGAATTTCCTGCGAACCACAAAGCCTAATCACCAACTCTTCAGCATCGAGGATGGGTGAGCCAAGAAGACTAGCCAGCTCGAATGGACACCCATCACTTTCTCCGAAGAGGAAGAGTGAGGAATCGCCAACCCCCATGACGACCCGATCATCATCATGGCTGAATGATCTAACTTCAACGTCCAGCGGGTCATGGTCGACACTGGCAACTCTATCAATGTCTGTTTCATGAGGGCATTCATGCAACTAGGCATACTAGAGTCCAACATGGACCGTTCGGCTACACAACTTTTCGGCTTCACTAGGGACTCCATAATTTTGCACAGTACCATCACTCTTTCGCTCTCCCTCAGATCACACCCACAGAGAGCGACGGTACTCACGCACGTCCTGGTGGTAGACTGCCCTACGGCTTACAACGTCATCCTCGGACGAGGGATACTCAACTAGTTAAAAGTCGTAATATCCACACACTTACTTTTGTTTAAATTCCCCACACCCATGAGCATTGGTCAGGTCTGCGGGTATCAAATGGAAGCAAGGGCATACAACTCTATCACGCCGGTCCAGCTTCCAAAAGAAACCATAGCCATGACCGAATCAGCATTTGAAGCAAACCCTATCGACCCTCGAGAGGCACAACAAATACATGATGGACCGACTGAAGACCCTAGGGATCATTCAGCGACACCAAATCCGCAGCCCTTCAAGGAGGTCGAGGAGGCCATTCTCTCTCACAACTTTTACAGAACGAAAGAACAACTCTGAGGTCTTCGCGTGGTCCTATGCCGACATGCCCGTCATATCCACCGATCTAATCTGTCACCAACTGAGCATTGACTCTTCTTACAAGCCGGTTGAGCAAAAACGTCACCTCTACGATGCAGAGAGAACATAGGCCATGAAGGTTGAGTTCATCAAAATCATCACTATCCACTTTATCTGGAAGACGGTCTATGCTGCCTGGGTGGCCAATGTTGTACTTGTTAAGAAGCCTTTGGGGGCATGGAGAATGTGTATAGACTTTACAGACCTTAATAAGGCATGCCCCAAGGACAGCTTCCCCTTGCCCAAGATAGGCCAACTGGACGCCTACTCAGGCTACAACCAAATCTTCATGCACCCAGCAGACCAAATCCACACGACGTTCCATACAGATCATGGGCTCTACTGCTACAACGTTATGCTATTCGGGGTCAAGAATGCAGGGGCCACCTTCTAGCACCTAGTAAACTTCATGTTCGCTGACCAGATAGGAAAGAGGATGGAGGTCTACGTTGGTGACATGCTCGTTAAGAGTAAATCGGCCAACCTGCACATTAACAAAATTTCCCGAATGTTCAACGTCCTCAAACAGTACAAGATGAGGCTAAACCCAGCCAAGTGCGTCTAAGGAGCTGGCTCTAGGAAATTTCTTCGCTTCATGATCAGTCAACGAGGAATCGAGGCTAACCCAAAAAAGATCAAGGCCCTCATCATCAGTGCAGGCACCACTACAACTAGTTCCAAGTCATTGGTAGGGTAGTCCATCTCATAGGTTGTATTTGCCTAGGTGCAAAAGCAATAACCCTATGATGTGTAACTACTCGTCCTAAACCTTGTAGGGATACGTCACTGTAGACCTCAAAATCTTCACTAACATCTGGAAGGGTAAAAATCAGAACCGTAGTCAATCGTATAACCTATGCCTGGGAGCTCTCCTGACATAAACCATCCTTAGAAAATTTGACTCCCTTCCAAGTTAATCACGTCAACCGGTTACAATCTTGGATGAACCCTCCACCAAACGCATGTAAGACCCACCAGTCTAAGAAAGCTCCAAATCTAGGTCACTATCGTTGGTTGTTGCTAATCTAAAGCTGCCTCGGCTTCCAAGGGTCCACACTAATCCCCTCGGTAGAAATAACATGGTTTTTAAAATCTGACACCGGTTAACCAAAACTGACACTTACACAACTTGGCATATAGTTGTTTTATTATGAGGGTATTCAAGACTAGCCTTAGGTGTTTTCTATGTGCCTCCGCACTCCACGAATACACCAAGATATCATCAATCACACAACCACAAAATGATCCAAATAACTCTGGAAGACTCGGTTCAACAAGTCCATAAATACTGATCTGCCAGTGTAATCTGGTACGGTGTTTGAGGAATACATTGAGTACCCAGAAGGAGCTCAATCATAACTCAACCTCCTTTTGAGGCGGAAACCTAGTAAATCTTTTAGAGACGCATCCGGAAATTCCCGCACAATTGATATTTTTCCTAAGCTCTCTAAAACATCTAGAGATAACATAACATGTGCCAAATATCCTTGACAGGCACTCTGTAGTAGCTCTCTAGCTTCCAAAGCCGAAATGACCCCCGAAAGAAGTATCCTCTAGTCGCCACGAAAGAAAAATAGTGGTACATAAAAACTACAAGGTCTTCTCAAAGCACACAACAGAGGCATTATGGGTAGGCCACCAATCCATCCCCGGAATCACGTCAAAGTCATAAATGTCCAGGGAATCCAGTATGTCTTAAGGTCAAACCTTTTATCCAACTCGAAAAGTCTTGGATGACTGAACTAGCACCTAGCATAGCACCTAACGGAGTATTGATAACCATGTTCCAACCCGATGGAATCAACTCCCAACCAACAAAAAGTGTAAACCCTCTGGAAATAAAAGAGTGTGTGGTTTCGGGATCCATCAATAATCGAGCATCCCAACCAAAGATAAGTAGAGTACCTATCACCACTCCAGGTGTAGCACAAGTTTCATGCAGGGTAACCCTAAACACATGGGCTCGTACTCATGCGGGTCGGTCACGTCCTCTCTGGCCACTACCAAAACTGTCGCCCTTGTAGTTAGGTGTCTAACTCTAACTCTCGGTAGGCACATTTGGAAAAGGAGTAGTCAAATTTTGCCCCAACTCTACTCTATCTTGATCAATGATCTCCCTAAGAGGACGACTCAGCATATTGTTGATCATGGCGTCGCTTTGAGCCTCTGTACTGCTGCTACTGCGATGGTGCCAAAGTTAACTCCACATATCCAGGCACATCAGATAAGGCCCAACAAAGAGCATATGCCCCAGCAAGTACAGTAGCCCGAAGCTTGGTCCTAAGACCATGCATAATCCGACAAATCCTAGCCACCTCAGTCACCACTGCATCCTGCGTGAACCGGGCCAAATCCATAAATCTATCATCAGATCGAGCCACAATCCTAACCCCTACTCCAAACGCAGGAACTCCGCCTCACCAACATCTCCATAAAACTGGAGGTAAAAGTGATGTAAGAGACGTTCCTTGAACGTTGCCCGAGTCCCAGTTATCTCATCCAACCCGTATATAGAAATGTTTGCCACTAAACCTGTGCAGACTCAACAAAGAAGAACACCACTATTTGAACAACATCCTCAGGACAGAAACCCATCACCTAAAAGATACACTCAAAGCGTGAAATACACGATTCGGTTGCCTCGAGATCCGATCAATCAATAAACTTAATTGCTACGAGTGGCCTTCACGATAACCGGCCCTATTCGGGGTCTAAATCCACTGAAGCTTAGTATCCAAAGCCTAACCGAACTGATCCAAGGTTTTTTCCAATTTAAATTTCCTATCCTTATCCTCGCTACCAAGTTGATAACGAGGTTGTCGTCATGGAGGCATCACATCTGTAACAAAAATACCATGTGCACCCAATGTGCGACCCCATAAAAAGCAACCCAGTGCTCTGATACCAAATTGACAGGACCTCCCTATAATCCTCATCCATTAATGTGAGAGGACCTGCTCCTATCTCACACAACACTATAAAATTACCCAAGTACCCTTGCACAATTATATAAATAGACTCACCCCATGTCAGAGAAGGGATATTACCACATCTTACTCAGAATAACTAGAGTGCATTGACCTATGTGATGCCTCAGCCTCCAAACAGCTCGCGTCCCGAACGTAACCTGGGAGGTACCAAAATCAAACAAACGTGTGAGTGGACAAAAATAAAATTTTGGAAAACCATTTTCTGATCAACACTTAAACCCTCCGTTTTATAAAAATAAACATGCATAAACGTAGGAAAATACATAAATGATTCAGGTAAAAATGTCATATATAAAAATCCTGAGCCCAACCCAAAACACTTAAACGGATAAAAGTCATTAACCCACATTTCCCTGAAATCATCGGCTCCAAGCTACAAGTAATTAAAAGCAAACATCATATTGCTGGTCAAACCAGTCATAAAGTGCATGAAATAGAAATGGTGGGTAAAACAGTGCAAGAGATGCATAAATCTTGGGTTTAAATAAAATTCATGTAACACCCACAACATTGAGCACCACAACCCAGCATAGTCAACCTCATCTCGGTGGTCCGACCAGCTCTCTAGTCCAACTAGCAATCCCTTTATACTATTGGTAGACAACTACGGATCCTATAGAGTACAACTCCGTCGGCACGTGTCGAGTCCAACTCTAACCACATCCAAGTCCGTCCCTGGGAATCATTGGAGTCCAACTTCATATTAGCGATCCAATCTCTTGAGAATGACCAAACTAGAAAATAATTACCAAAAATACCTTTTCCAACTTGGGCACCAGCCCAAAACATTTAAGATAAGGGCACCAGCCCAAAATCCAGTTTCCAAAACTACCATAAAATCTGTGTCTAGAAAACCACAACTAAATAGACATTCCAACACCAGGCATTTATCCAAAAATCATTCAGAATCATATAACCAAATCATAATCATGCCAATCCATGCCTTAAAACCATATAAAAAAACACACACACACACACACACATATATATATATATATATATATATGCATGCATCAGAGTTTTGAAAAAAATTACCCACTCACAGTACCGCCACTCGCTCAAAATTTGATTTGTAAGCCAATCTGAAGCCTCCAAGACGTCTTAGCCTGTCAAAGTCTTATCTAGGGGTCACTAACAATCCACATAAGTCCATACAAGAAACCCTAAAACACCCCGGAACCTAAAACACAACCCCAACATGCTTCTCGAGGAGAAAACCCTCCAAAACACCAACTAAACGACCTCCAATCGACCTGAAACTACCACTATTGGATTCAAGACGTCAAAATCTTTCGAACAAGACTAGTTTCTCCTTGAAATTCAAGCCCACACACCCACATGCGCCGATCAAAGTTCCCACGTGCCTAATCAATACTGATGACGTCAGCTGCTAACGTCCGCTACTGACGTCTCACTTGACACAATCTGCTAGCACCTGCATGTGGCATCTACTAACATGTGCCACGTGGCACCACTTGACACCCGCAACGTATCACATGCTAACGTCATCATGATGTCACCCGCTGATGTCATGCTAACGTAACCCTGCCACATTGACCTATGACAGCCACTTACACCTCGCCACGTGGGATGACGTGATGGCGTGGACCACCACAGGTTAACCCACGAGACTATAACCAGGTCACTCGACCCGAATTTGAAACCGGTACAAACTTCTCCAAATCACATCTAATCTTTGTCCAAAGTCTACTAATCGATTCAAAAACTGCCCAGGAACATAAACATGACTTTAAAACTGAAAACCATACCTAAAATCTCTTGGCCAAGCTTGAACTTCATGGCCTACCTTTGAACTCGTCCCAAGACTATTCCAGTGTCCACTTCAATTGATCTTCGTTCCTATAAACTCGCACAAGCTCGATGAGCATGATTATAACCTCATTTCCACGTTCCAACCTTCCAAACTAAAACCAACATTTTAAGACCCATGGGTTACCTATTTTTCCTGGGTTTCCAGCTAGCATCCATGGCTCCACGTCCTTCCTACGACTCTCTCAACCTCTCAGTCTCACTCTCTCCTAGTGTTCCTCAAGCAGAATGGGAAATAGGAATGATGATAATGATAAATGGTGGGATGGGCTTTGGGGTGTACGTTGAACAAGGAGAGAAATGGATGTAAAGTGTAAAAGGATATTGGCCAAAGGGTGGGTGACACTTGTCACTCATCCTATGGTCCCAAACTAGATATTTAGGCCTCACTATCTAACAAACAAAAGTCAACTTTTCTCACAAACGTACAGTCGTAAAATAGTCATACGAGGAGCGAAATTAACGCGTTGCATGTCTACGTAATTACAATCACGTGATCTACGCAATTACAATCACGTGATCTACGCAATAGGCCTAGGTAAACATGCAAATAACGTCTCGGGTCAAAAGTCAACATTTTTCCTATCCAAGGGAAAAATTGTCATTTCACCTCAAATCATCTCAAAAATTCTTGATTAATTCCCTATAATTTCGTAATTACGGGTCGTGTCGTTACATTATAACAATGGAGTAGGGCGACCATTGGTAATGTCCCAAGGAAGATAAAGCAATTACAACCTTAGTTTGATGATATAAATGACAATTAGCAATGTGACACTCAAATGAAACACTAAATTGATGACGAGCTTGATGGGCTGAGAACCTAGTAGGGGTAGTGTAACGACCCGTCCCGAAATCCATGATTAGATTAGTGACTAATCACGATTACTGAGGTTAATCCGTGATTAGTTGGGTGAAATCTGACGAACGATGCAAAATGACCGTTTTGCCCTGATGGTGGCAAAACGTTGACTTTTCGATCGGGCGGTCAAATGGACTTTGACAGATGACCGTAACGTAGTTCGTGACGTCACGAGTTCATAGACAGGTGGCACGTTCAATTCTGACATTCGGGGAGGAAGTTATGACGTTCGGAAGTTTAGGGGCATTTTGGTAATTTTGGTTAAATGGGGGTCAAATGTTGACTTTTTGACCGGGAGGTCCGATGGCCAAGGGCCGAAGACCGTTACATAGATAAGGACGATACGAATCCATAGGCTGGCGGCACACTGAAATCGGACTTCGAACGGGAGAGTTATGGGTCACGGAAGTTCGATTTCACTATGCACGAACTTCGAGACGGTGACGTTTCGGCGAAATCTGATTGGGTGGATATTTTGGTGGGCCACATGGATGAGTGACAAGTGTCACTCATCCCATTGGCTTAGACCCCCAAAATGTGGATCTATATAATTAATTAATATTATTTAATTATTTTTATAAACCAAACCCACCCACCATTCAATCTTAACCATCCATTTCAATTCTATCTTTAAATCCTCACCCTCAATCTCTCATTCCCTCATCTGATCACATCATCTCCTTCTCTCTTCTCTTCCACGGCACCATCACCATTTTCATTTCATTTTCTTCCTTTTCCTTCACAAAAACCCGAAAACCCCCATTAACCCATATTCTCCATTTTCTTCAAAACACACAACACACATCCCCTCACCACCTGTGACTGAGACCAGAGTGATAGTGTGAGTGAGACGAGGAAGGACTGGACGGAGACGGCCAGAGCCACGGCGGCTCACGGCGGGAGGAAACCCGAAAAGGTAGGTTTGAGGTTTGAAATTCAAAACTTGGGTTTTATGGGTCTTGGATCGAAACTAATGATTTGGTTGGGTTTTTGGGGACTCGAGGAGGCTAATAGGATCAAAAGGAACGGCTGAGGAAGGCGGTGCAGCCCAGACGGACGGCCGAAAGCTGGGCGACTGTTCTCGGCATCACAGGTAATTACCTCGACCCGTTTTCTAGTTTTTAAACCCATAGAACTCTAAGTTAGGTTGAGACGAGTAGAATGGGACAAACGGGAAGAGAAATGGTGGCAGGAGCAGGGAGAACCGGCCGGGTCAAGCCGCGGGTCACGGCGACCCGGTTACTGGTATTCGGGTCGACCCGCGGGAGGACAGAGATGACAGGTGACGTCATCCTGCTGACGTCATCATGTCAGGGATGACGTCAGCATTGTCAGATCTGACAATGTCAGCTGACATGTCAGAAAATGGGACAATAGGAGTGCAACACGTGTCACATGTCAGTGCACAGTCAGCACTGACATGTCCGTGACGTGGCCCAATCAGGGGCTGACACGTGTCACTGACGTGGACCAGTGCCGTGATGACACGTGGCACATGTTAGACTGCCACGTGGCACTGACAGTACAGTGACGTGGACCAATGGGAGCATGACACGTGGCACCTGTCAGAGTCTGACATGTCAGACCTGACAGCTGTCAGATGACGTCATGTTGACGTCAGCGATGACGTCAGCAGGTACTGTACCTGGCGCGTGAAGCCCACGCGCAGCCACTTCAGGCGGCGCGTGAGGGCGCGTGGTAGGGAATCTGGGGAAGGTTCTAACATACGAAATCATCTATTCGATGTAACGAACATTTTGGGACTGGTTTCGTGTCAATCGGACACCGTCTCGATATGTTTCGGGGCATCGGAAGGTTTAGGTTCAGTTTTAAAAATAGTTAAAATACGGGAAAATTACGGGGCTTTAGTGGGAGGTTAATTAAGTAGTTAGTAACCTTATATTACGATTTGGATAGGTTTGGGAGTCCCGGTGACGGTGATCGGCTCGGGGAGCCGTATGGCACGCAAATCGAGGCGGCAGCTCAGACGGTCTATGAGTGGACCTTGTTTTCTAAATCGGTGCATGCATAAATATTTATTATATGTTTTAAATGCTTGTTTGTAATGCCATGGGTGCATTTGTATGTGGTTACGTATAAGCACGTATTTCAAGGTTTCGGCCTTATACGGTGTTTGTACGGGTCTGTATTTCTGTATTGATTTTAATGAACTGGATTTGAATTTCAAAAGGATAAACTCGGGTATGAGACCCATTTGGTTTTGTCTCGGGCATATGACCTCGGATTTCGGGAACGGTGCCCAGTTGATGTCCTATGTTCGGGCACGAGACCCAGTCACTTTACGGTTTTGATTTCAGGTCAGGTAACCTTAAATGGATTCCCAGGTTCATGACGGTTTATGGGAACCGGCATGAACCCTTCTTATGGTATCGTGGTTCATGACGGTTTATGGGAACCGGCATGAACCCTTGTTGGTTATTACGGTACATGACGGTTTATGGGAACCGGCATGTTACCTGATTATGGATATTATGGATCATGACGGTTCAGGGGAACCGGTTATGAATGTTTATGTTATGTATATATATGTTCATTTACCTTCCTTTACTTCTATTATCTCCTCCGGGGAGGGTCGTTGGCCTGGGTGGACCCCGGAGTAGTCACGGAGCACCGACTGAGTGGAGTCACCCCCCAGTTGGGTTCCTTACTCTCAGGAAGGCTATGGTTACTATTACCTCGAGTAGGATCAGTGGTCTGCGGACATTGACCTTGGCTTTGAGAAGACTCGGATTGAGACCTGGGTAGCACGCGCGTAGCTTTGGATACCGTGACAGGATTGGTTGTGTGACTTATATGTATATATATGATATATGATATGTGGTGTGCACAAGTGTGCACAGGATTTGAGCAGTGGCTCGTGTACTTGGTTTCTTTATGGTTTGGGGCCGAGTCCCTTATGGATTTGGGCAGTGGCCCGTATGGTCGTTTTCATTGTGGTCCTTTCGACCTTGGTTTATATCTGCTTTGGGCTTAGTCCCACATATGGTTTGTTTTGGATAAATGGTTTTCGAAGGCATGCATGCTTTTTAGTGGAGGGTACAAATGTCTTATGAAATATTTTTATAAACTTTTGTTTTGTCCACTCACAGTTTTTAATGTTTGACTGCCCTTCAGGTTGACATCGGATGTGGACTGTAGCAGAGACCGAGATATCACATACCTCCTCCGGATCCTGGCGTACTCAGATAGCCCGGGAGGGCAAAGGTCGAAATTATCCCTTGTCTGACACTCCGTGTCAGACGGGAGCAGGGTCATCCCGCACTAATCCCGGGGGGATTGGGATGGGTCCTGTCAACGTGGTATCAGAGCGGGGTTGTCTCTATTCGAGCAACCGTGTAGCTCTCGGAGTAATGCACAGGTCGAGGATGTGATGTCTCAATGGGCTACAATTTGTTATCAACCTGATAGTTAGGGTATCGATACGATAGTTAGTAGGACCGTATCGTGGAATGTTTTGGTTCGGCACTGGATGCCGGGGTTGTCATAGTTCTGTCAGGGTTGACAGTGTGGAACCTTACGTATGGTGAACGTAGTATTACGTTAGAGTTTTGGATCGTGAGACGGTTAGTTGGGATCGTCTTCACGATGTCGTAGGATCGGTTCCGACGACTGGTTGGGAACTATGACCATCGATGTTTGGATTTTGTTGAGTTAGGTGGATTTACTGCTCCTGTCGGTTAGCAGCCGGATTCGGAGAATCCTAGTTGGATTGACGGTATGATTGGATTGACGTCCTTACGATGTCAAGACCGCGGAGTCGGTCAGATTGTTGATTTTACTGCCTTATGCAGTTGGGTTCAGTGGAACTCTAGGTGTAATCGTGGAACCCTACTTTGGGTGTATGGTTCGGAAATGTGAGTTGGCGAGTGGTGTGACTTTGACGACTATTCGGATTTGGATTCGTTAGTCGGTTTAGTCATGTCAGCTTGTGTTGGGACTGCACTTCGCAGTCAGGGTTGTACGTATCAGTTAGACCGAGTTGGTTGTCGTGCTACTTCAGTTGTGATGGACTGTTGGTGCAACTAAGGTCGTGGATGACCTGGTAGACGACATTGGTTTAGTTGAGCTGCGACTGGTTAGTGTTTGGTTGGGCAAGTTATCAGGGTTGGTACTTGTCGATGGAATCCCTGAGTGGGATACAAAGTAGTTGGTACGGGCGATTGATTCCGTTGGATACGGAGTCTGGATATAACGAAGTCTGGTAGTTGTGTCTGCACGAGTAGGTGGCAGGCACTACTACCGAGGATGGTTGTAGTTACGGTTGTTGGGGATCGGTGACGTTTAGGTGACGTTTGCTTTTCCCGTATGAGTTGTCAGGGTGAATGTACCTAGAGTTGGGTACGAGGGAGACAGAGTTTCTCCTATTCGAGCAGAGGTACGGGGTCGTCGCTCGGTATGAGCGGAGATCCAGGGTTGTCAGTTTTGCACATGGTGTGCTAGTGTTGTTGTTGATGCTGGTGTGGACACTTTGTGCTGATGCTGATAGGTGATAGTGTTGATACTGGTACTAGTGCTGGTGCTGGTGCCGGTGATTGCGATGACGTTGATGATATAGATGTTGTTGGTTGCCACTAGTACACTGATCGTGTATTGGTTGGTGGACCCGGGATTTGTTCTGAATCATCAGGAGGAGATGAGTATATCGAAGTTAAATGACTGAGATTTCTCATTTTCTACTTGGTGGCAGACGATGTTAGATTACGTGGCGTGGTGAGTGCAGCAAGTTTTGGTTGCATTCACGTAGGATGAGTTTTGATGTCATCGTGTTGGATCATCTTTGGTTTTCCTAGGTGGAATGACAAGGATCGATACGAGGTAATCAGTGAGAACCCACAGTCTTGGCGTGTCTCGTCGTTGACTAATCTATTTAGATGTGGGAAATGGTTGAGGACTTTGGACGTCGTGACGATCGGGGATCGTGACGACTATGGTCGGTTGACGTAGTGTTGGATCTGGATCGTGATTTGGATATCCAGATAGGTGGAGAGTTTATTACTCTTACTTGGATGTTGAGTGAAGCATGATGGGACTGAACTTCTTTTCGAGGTAAATCCCATATGGCTTATTACTCGCCTGAGTAGTTGTCCGATGAGTAGGTGTCTGACGAGGTCGGATTTTGTCTGACCTAGTGTTGTGTTGATGTTGGGATTGACTTCCCTATGAAGTCAATCGATCGTATTGTGGTAATCGGTTGAGCGGGTAACCGATAGGTTTGGTTTTGGTATGTCTCGGTAGACGTGAACGATATTTCAGGTTTCGGAATCAGATTTCTAGATGACGATTTAGGATTTGATTTTGGAACTTGAAAGAGGATTTCTGGAGTTGGGGTTTGGAATCGGATTCTGGGTGACGATTCAGGATTTGATTCTAGAGCTTGACTGTGGATTTTCTTTTTATGGATTTGGGTTCGGAATGGTCATTCCTAATGCTAGCTTACGGAATGATGATTTCGGATTCGAATTTGGACATGATATGGATATGACTTCTGGGTTTGGATTCGGGATTTTTTACGAAATTGCGGATTCAGATTCGGATTTGGAAATAAATGATGGGTTGGAGTTTTGATTTGTCTAGTACTGGATTGGACAGATGGACTCCAAATTGGAACGTGATTGGCTACAACCTAGGTGGTTGTAGGCTGATTGATGGGTAGTTGTATGTACCTTGTACGTTGTTCGAGGTATGATACCAGGAAGACTGGTGATGTCTGGTGACGATATATAGGGTATACCAGTGGTACATTGGAGAGCGTATTGGTAGTCGGCTTAGTTCCGGTACCATTGGATTAGTTAAGGTCTTGTACGTGGACTGGACATTGGATACTGTGCATTGGGTCATGGTATTTCTAATGGGTCTAGTTACACACAGGTCGAGTGCTTTGTGGGTAAGTGTTTACCCATGGTTGAGTGAGTTGGTGGTTAGTGTAACCATGAGTGAGTATAGTGACAATTTTCGATTGACGACTGTCAAGTGGTGACAGTTTGTAGGAGGTGTTAGCGTGGATCGTGGTGTGAAGTCTGATGACTCCCAGTGGGAGCAGACGTCAGGATAGTTAGTGGTTGAGCAAGGAACCGTCTAGTTGGTTGTGTCAGCGAAACGGTAGATCTGACAAGTGGGATCAGTTCGGAGCGTACGACTTCTGTCATTCGACGTGGTCGAATGTAGTCGATACGACGAGAGCGTTAGTGGTACGTCTAGTTACAAACGAGGTTTATGTTGACTAGTGGGTGTACTAGTGTACACGTGTTTTGCGGTCGATTCTACTTTCCACGAGGTGGTTGTGGAATCAGGATAGTGGAGTTTCAAGAGCGAAACTAAATTAAGGAGGGAAGAACGGGTAGAATTAGGTCGGTTGAAATTTCGAGGACGAAATTAATTAAGGAGGGAAGGTTGTAACCACCCGTCCCGAAATCCATGATTAGATTAGTGACTAATCACGATTAGTGAGGTTAATCCGTGATTAGTTGGGCGAAATCTGACGAACGATGCAAAATGACCGTTTTGCCCCTGATGGTGGCAAAATGTTGACTTTTCGATTGGGCAGTCAAATGGACTTTGACCGATGACCGTGACGTATTTCGTGACGTCACGAGTTCATAGACAGGTGGCACGTTCAATTCTGACGTTCGGGGAGGAAGTTATGACGTTCGGAAGTTTAGGGGCATTTTGGTAATTTTGGTTAAATGGGGTCAAATGTTGACTTTTTGACCGGGAGGTCCAATGGCCGAGGGCCGAAGACCGTTACATAGATAAGGACGATACGAATCCATAGGCAGGCGGCACACTGAAATCGGACTTCGAACGGGAGAGTTATGGGTCACGGAAGTTCGATTTCACTATGCACGAACTTCGCGACTGGGACGTTTCGGCGAAATCTGATTGGGTGGATATTTTGGTGGGCCCCATGGATGAGTGACAAGTGTCACTCATCCCATTGGCTTAGACCCCCAAAATGTGGATCTATATAATTAATTAATATTATTTAATTATTTTTATAAACCAAACCCACCCACCATTCAATCATAACCATCCATTTCAATTCTATCTTTAAATCCTCACCCTCCATCTCTCATTCCCTCATCTGATCACATCATCTCCTTCTCTCTTCTCTTCCACGACACCATCACCATTTTCATTTCATTTTCTTCCTTTTCCTTCACAAAAACCCGAAAACCCCCATTAACCCATATTCTCCATTTTCTTCAAAACACACAACACACATCCCCTCACCACCTGTGACTGAGACCAGAGTGATAGTGTGAGTGATACGAGGAAGGACTGGACGGAGACGGCCAGAGCCACGGCGGCTCACGGCGGGAGGAAACCCGAAAAGGTAGGTTTGGGGTTTGAAATTCAAAACTTGGGTTTTATGGGTCTTGGATCGAAACTAATGATTTGGTTGGGTTTTTGGGGACTCGAGGAGGCTAATAGGATCAAAAGGAACGGCTGAGGACGGCGGTGCAGTCCAGACGGACGGCCGAAAGCTGGGCGACTGTTCTCGGCATCACAGGTAATTACCTCGACCCGTTTTCTAGTTTTTAAACCCATAGAACTCTAAGTTAGGTTGAGACGAGTAGAATGGGACAAACGGGAAGAGAAATGGTGGCCGGAGCAGGGAGAACCGGCCGGGTCAATCCGCGGGTCACGGCGACCCGGTTACTGGTATTCGGGTCGACCCGCGGGAGGACAAAGATGACAGGTGACGTCATCCTGCTGACGTCATCATGTCAGGGATGACGTCAGCATTGTCAGATCTGACAATGTCAGCTGACATGTCAGAAAATGGGACAATAGGAGTGCAACACGTGTCACATGTCAGTGCACAGTCAGCACTGACATGTCCGTGACGTGGCCCAATCAGGGGCTGACACGTGTCACTGACGTGGACCAGTGCCGTGATGACACGTGGCACATGTCAGACTGCCACGTGGCGCTGACAGTACAGTGACATGGACCAATGGGAGCATGACACGTGGCACCTATCAGAGTCTGACATGTCAGACCTGACAGCTGTCAGATGACGTCATGTTGACGTCAGCGATGACGTCAGCAGGTACTGTACCTGGCGCGTGAAGCCCACGCGCAGCCACTTCAGGCGGCGCGTGAGGGCGCGTGGCAGGGAATCTGGGGAAGGTTCTAACATACGAAATCATCTATTCGATGTAACGAACATTTTGGGACTGGTTTCGTGTCAATCGGACACCGTCTCGATATGTTTCGGGGCATCGGAAGGTTTAGGTTCGGTTTTAAAAATAGTTAAAATACGGGAAAATTACGGGCCTTTAGTGGGAGGTTAATTAAGTAATTAGTAACCTTCTATTACGATTTGGACAGGTTTGGGAGTCCCGGTGACGGTGATCGGCTCGGGGAGCCGTATGGCACGCAAATCGAGGCGGCAGCTCAGACGGTCTATGAGTGGACCTTGTTTTCTAAATTGGTGCATGCATAAATGTTTATTATATGTTTTAAATGCTTGTTTGTAATGCCATGGGTGCATTTGTATGTGGTTACGTATAAGCACGTATTTCAAGGTTTCGGCCTTATACGGTGTTTATACGGGTCTGTATTTCTGTATTGATTTAAATGAACTGGATTTGAATTTCAAAAGGATAAACTCGGGTATGAGACCCATTTGGTTTTGTCTCGGGCATATGACCTCGGATTTCGGGCACGGTGCCCAGTTGATGTCCTATGTTCGAGCACGAGACCCAGTCACTTTACGGTTTTGATTTCAGGTCAGGGAACCTTAAATGGATTCCCAGGTTCATGACGGTTTATGAGAACCGGCATGAACCCTTGTTATGGTATCGTGGTTCATGACGGTTTATGGGAACCGGCATGAACCCTTGTTGGTTATTACGGTACATGACGGTTTATGGGAACCGGCATGTTACCTGATTATGGATATTATGGATCATGACGGTTCAGGGGAACCGGTTATGAATGTTTATGTTATGTATATATATATGTTCATCTACCTTCCTTTACTTCTATTATCTCCTCCGGGGAGGGTCGTTGGCCTGGGTGGACCCCGGAGTAGTCACGGAGCACCGACTGAGTGGAGTCACCCCCCAGTTGGGTTCCTTACTCTCAGGAAGGCTATGGTTACTATTACCTCGAGTAGGATCAGTGGTCTGGGGACATTGACCTTGACTTTGAGAAGACTCGGATTGAGACCCGGGTAGCACGCGCGTAGCTTTGGATACCGTGACAGGATTGGTTGTGTGACTTATATGTATATATGATATATGATATGTGGTGTGCACAAGTGTGCACAAGATTTGAGCAGTGGCTCGTGTACTTGGTTTCTTTATGGTTTGAGGCCGAGTCCCTTATGGATTTGGGCAGTGGCCCGTATGGTCGTTTTCATTGTGGTCCTTTCGACCTTGGTTTATATCTGCTTTGGGCTTAGTCCCACATATGGTTTGTTTTGGATAAATGGTTTTCGAATGCATGCATGCTTTTTAGTGGAGGGTACAAATGTCTTATGAAATATTTTTATAAACTTTTGTTTTGTCCACTCACAGTTTTTAATGTTTGACTACCCTTCAGGTTGACATCGGATGTGGACTGTAGCAGAGACCGAGATATCACATATCTCCTCCGGATCCTGGCGTACTCTGATAGCCCGGGAGGGCAAAGGTCGAAATTATCCCTTGTCTGACACTCCGTGTCAGACGGGAGCAGGGTCATCCCGCACTAATCCCGGGGGGATTGGGATGGGTCATGTCAGGTAGTTATGTAAGCAATGATCTAGGATGTCCTCGCTTATGGATGGAGACTGGGACACAAAGTTTTTTAACTAGTTTTCTTAGGAAAAAGTAAAAGAATTTCTCTTAATGGTGTCTATAATTTACAATAGGTTTGGTATTCATCTGATAGATACGTGGGAACAACCTTTCTACGTTACTATAAGCAACTATTCAAGTCCAATGGGATGTCAGCTATCAATGGAGTGCTTATAGTGGTTAAGCCAATCCTTGGGGCCCACAAGAATGTCTCTATGTGTAAACCTTATTGCCAACAGGAGGTGGAGGATGCTCTTTTTTGTATGCTCCCAAAAAAAAGCACTAGGAGTGGATGGTATGTCGACTTTATTTTATTAGAAATATTGGTCAACGGTGAGGGGATGAAGATGTTGCTTTTTGCTTATCAGTTCTAAATGATGGAATGAGCATCAAGGAGGTCAATCATACTCTCATTTCCCTAATTCCAAAAGTCGATCATCCTATCCAAGTATTGAGATTTAGACATATTGCTTTATGTCGGGTTATTTATAAGATTATTTCAAAAACTTTTGTGAGCAGGTTGAAGAATGTTATGCCTCTACTTAGTTTCAAGTATAGAGTGCTTTTGTGCTTTTGTGGTTAATCAAGGTTTCATTTGTCATGTTGGAACTGGTGAATCATTTTCAATGCTTCAAAGTATGTGGATCCCATGTCCTCGAACTTTCAAGCTCATCTTGAATATGGGTCTTCCTGATGCAGTCAAGTCCTCTTTGATCCGACCAATAAATGGGTGGGAATTGGAGGTTTTAAGGTCAGTTTTGTATCCTAAAGTCGTGGACGCTATTTGTGGCATAGTGTTCCTTGTTAGAACTCAGTAGTTGGTGGCCGATATTGGTATTATACAAAGAATGGGAAGTATTATATTAAATCAGGGTATCATGTTGCTTTAATCCTCATTAATCAGACTGTGAATGAGGGTAATGGAGGCTCTCCAATGGCTAAGTCCAATTAATATTGGAAAAAGATGTGGGGTTTGATTATTCCCAACAAACCTAAAATTCTAGTTTGGAAATTCTGCCTACTTCGCTCAATATGGTCAAAAAGCACGTTACTTATACTGTAGTCTGCTTTAGGTGTGGTAGAGAAGTGGAAGATGTGTTTCATGTTTTGTGGGGCTGCAAATTTAGTCAAGAAATGTAAAGGCTCTCAAGCCTCCCTATTGACCGGTTTCCCTCCAAGGGTGGTTGTATGGATCGGTTTTATTGGGGGGCCAATTGTCTCTCCGCAAGTAACTTAGAAAAAATTTCATTTTCATTTGCTATCATGTGTGCAATGCTTACAATAAGCTGTTGCATCATTTACCATGTAAAGATGTTTAGAGGGCAGTGAAGTGTGTGTTGGATGTTCATGTGGAGTTCACTTCGTTGCATAAAAAATCAGCAGCAATGCGGCATATTCAAGCTATTAAATTGCTCAAACCTCAGGGCTCTTTGCTATAAATTAAACTGTGATGGGGAACTAGAGTCGATCAGAGCTGCACTCGTTTTAGTTCAGCATTTGCAACTGCAAAGAGTGAGGATATTCTCTAGTCTAAATGTGTTTTCAAAGTGGGGATTTTAATGAGGCCCTTTTGTGCCCCTTACCTTGTTGCTTTTGTAGCCTTCTTCCATTATCAATGAATCTTCATTTGAATTTAGGGGGAAAAAATATTCCTGTATGGGTGCTGGTTGGTTTCACAAAGCTACAGGCCCAGCAGAGCAGTAAAAACAGTTGATTGGGAATTGAAAATGAAACTACGTGGGATGGGCCCACAGAATAGTATATAACAATCTGCCGCAGAAGGTCATTAAGTCGCCGTCTTCCCCTTTTCACACAATTTGCATCATATATCCTATATAGTCCGTCCTTCATTCTTCCATGTCTCCGAGTCGGGCTTCCAATTGATAAATCACTAAATCGGCGACCCAATTCGATCCGACCCGCCAGTCAGACCGAACTCGAAAGTCGAATTTGGAGCGGAGGGCAAGGAGGCATGGCGTACAGAGCAGATGACGATTACGATTATCTATTCAAGGTAGTGCTCATAGGGGACTCTGGCGTCGGAAAATCCAACCTCTTGTCCAGGTTCACGCGCAACGAGTTCAGCCTCGAGTCTAAGTCGACAATCGGCGTCGAGTTCGCCACTCGGAGTATCCACGTTGATGAGAAGATCGTTAAGGCCCAGATTTGGGATACCGCTGGCCAAGAAAGGTTGTCAATTATATGCCTCATTACCAAATCCAATATTTGTTCTCTTTTATTGTTCGTGTTATGAGATTTGAGTTAATGGGTTTGTCTTTTTTTCCAATTTGGATGCTGATATAGTGTGGGCAAATCTATGAAGATAAAATCTTTATAGTTTTGTTCGCTATAAGAATCGAGGTCTGTTGGCGGTATTAGTGTTTTCATTTTGTCAATTGGTTATTGTTGTGATGCTGAGGAAAATCAGGTATTGATGTAAGATCAGGGCTAAACTTGAGCAATGTATTTCTTATTAGAAGCCAACCAACCATTTGATGAACTTCATTACTGAATTGCAATTTCTGTGTGGAGGTATATAATTAATCTCAAAGCATTAATCATGAACATTGTAAGTAAGTTGTTGAGTTTTTCTAATTTTTCTCCTAACAAGTTGATTGTTATCCAACAAGGGATTATATTGTCATTATGTTATGAACAGGTTGTTTTGGGAAATGTATGGGTGCGGAATATCTGTTGTTTTCCTTCTATGAAGGAGATCCGGGATTTACCCAGTGTTTTGAAACCATTTCGTAGCAGACTAGCAGAATTTGAAAGATGATTAGGTCGGAGGGGAATAAAAAAGGATTTGTGTATTTAATGTTGTGGGCTTGATTGTGAATGATGATTTCTTGAATAATGGGTTTTGAGTAATTCCTTATATATACTTTTTCTTGTTTTTCCAAAGGTACCGTGCAATTACAAGTGCATACTACCGAGGTGCTGTTGGTGCTTTGCTTGTCTATGATGTCACCCGGCATGTTACGTTTGAGAATGTTGAGAGATGGTTAAAGGAGCTACGGGATCATACAGATGCCAATATCGTGATAATGCTTGTGGGTAACAAAGCTGATCTTCGTCACCTGCGTGCTGTTTCTGTTGAGGATGCTAAGGCCTTTGCTGAGAGAGAAAACACCTTCTTTATGGAGACCTCAGCACTGGAGTCTATGAACGTTGAAAATGCCTTCACTGAGGTCCTAACACAAATATACCATGTCGTAAGCCGGAAAGCGCTTGAGGTTGGAGATGATCCTGCTGCATTACCCAAGGGACAGACCATAAATGTTGGAAACAAGGATGATGTTTCTGCTGTTAAGAAAGCTGGTTGCTGTTCTGCCTAATGATGAGAGGCCATGACGGCGAGCTTAAGGGTGTTGTCTTCTCATCTTGCTGCCCCTATATTTCTTATGCACTTTTTACTGTATGATCGGGGCTCGAGTTTTTCTGGGGTTGGCTTATAATTTTGGAGACAAAAGAAAGGTCACAGCTTCCAACTTTGTCAATTTCTTGATTATTTATAATTTTTTTTTTATTTCTTTCGTTATCTTTGTTGTACTTTGTTTGGTTGCTTAGTTTAGGAAGAATTACTGGATAATTATGCTTTTGTAATTTGATTGATTTTTCGTTCGACCAATGTACGATGAATTAGCATTCCTTCCATGGCTCAAAAACAAAATTTCTCGATCGCAAGAAATATTTTTGTGATTAGCATTGTCACCTTGACCGCTTTTTACACCTGAGTTTGAATCATGATGTAAATCCTTCTTGTATAGTGGAAGATCACTGTCTATGCACTCTTTAAGAAACCATACTCGATAAGGAACCAATTTTAGAGCAGTTCAAATATTATAATAATCAAACATCCCACCCACATGAAATTACTAGAGATTGAGGTCAATTTAATGAAAAGAAAACAGTAAATTTTCATTCTAACCACTGAAGTAACTTAGTAATTCAGCATTTGATCCGTTTGAATCGACAAAGATGAATTATCACATATGAACCAGAATGGGGCATTATTACCTAGTAATACAGAAAGGAACAATTATAAGGGAAAAAAGTCTGTACAAGTTTGATAGATACACGACCAATGTTTTCGAAAACCAACAAATAAATGAGCTGGATGCTAAAACCGTTGGTCAATATATATAAGTAAGTGCATATACAAAAATACATAGCCAAAGAAAATTAGTCGAACCAACAAAGATAATGAGTCCTTTGCCATTCGACTGTCAACCCATTTCTATACATTCTTCTTCCCGCCTGTAGTTAATGCTTCGGATTTGCAGACGGGGCAGACATTCTTCACGAGCAACCACTTCTTTAAGCAACTTGCATGATATTCATGTCCACAACGAAGAATTCCTATCTTTTCACGGTTCTTATAATTATCCTAAAATTTTCCAAATTGAACCATGGTGAATAGGGAAATATCATATATTTCTTAAATCGTAATAGTGTTAGATATTCACGAGTGTGAAATACTAAATTGCACATACACATCAAGATGGAAAAAATATATATATTATATATGCAGACCACTATGAACGGGTTCGAAGGTACCTGACATATAATGCAAGCTTCGGATTCCTTCTCTGGAGATCCAGCTTCTTCCAGATTTAAATTAATAGAAGATGATAAATAAGACCTTGTCTTCAGTTGTTTTCTAATGGTCTCCTTTGACAATCCTGTGCTTACATGGCCAATTTGCTCCCCCAATTCAAGGAGCTCCTGCAATCGAAAGTGGAGTTATGAGGTTACACTTTGAAGACGCAGCATATATGAGTAAAGAGTGGGCAAGAACATAGAGGAACATAAAATATCTTAGAATCCAACTCCCACCTCTTTAGCTTTGCTTGTCTGCATGATTGAGTAGTATCTTGATTTATCAATATGAACAAGTAGATAAAGAATCAAACTTCTTCAGTTTACCTCATATGACATGTCCTCTATGTCCAAGCGCATGTCTCTGTGTTGGTCAATAAGGTTTCCATAAAAGTTTGGATCTACTATGACACCCTCCTGCAAAAAAGTACCAAAACAACATATAGCATAAGTATATAAATAACAGGCAAGCCCTAGATGAAGAGAGAAAGAGAGAATTACATCAGCCCGAAGAACTCTCAAGCGGGAAAGGCTCTGGTGTCTTAGAGCTGCCTCAGGTATAACTCCTTGGTGAGGCCTATATATCCGAAAGCCATTTGGTGGAACAGGTCCTGTTTGCATGCGACCAATCTCCGAACCATTCTGAGAAGGATTCATGGTGCTGCGCGAAGAAGTAGCAGGTATTCTATATGAAGCTGTTGTAGCTCCATGGGGAAGAAAATTTAGATTGTGGCCTCTTAAACCTTGCATGGGTGGTGTTATGTGCTGATTATGATGTCGGTGGTTGAGCGAATAAGGATGTCGGAGAATAGAGGAACTTCTGTTGCTAGAATCGTGATATCTTTGCATACCCATGTTTGCACTGTCCCTAGAACCTACAGTGACATTACCCCCTAAAGAATGATCCACAGAGAGAAAAAAAGAGAGGCCCAATTAATAAATAACACACAAGTTATTAAACTAAATAGGCAAGTGGGTTTCCATAATTATGGTCCATACAGATCAAGTTCTCAAAAGAAAAGATATACTTACATGGAAAACAAGCATAATATGGAAAGCACGTTCTCAAAAGAAAAGATACGCATGAACTTCATTCAATCTATATAAAGCATGCTAACTTTACTTAAAAGGGGTCATAACTGCTTCCATAGATCCAACTTTTATTCAACGTACAAAATGTGAACTATAATACTTTAAAAAAAGAAAAACCTACAATAAGAAGGAAAAAATTAAAAAACCCCTAGAGGAAAATTAAGTTAGGAGCAATTGCCAACAGAAGCTGAAGTATTGCCTTTCTAAATGATATAAACTGAACTGGTGCAAATAGGAATTCAATTATAGAGAAGAAAATACAAACAAGAATCCAATTAAAGAAAGAAAATACAAAGAAGTACTGACCGTGCATAAAAGGAATAGTAGGAACTTGATTCCAGACTGAAGTACCTCCATCTGCATTGTTACTAGTTAAATGTTGGTCCAACCAAAGAGTTCCAGCTGGCTGAAAGGGCTGACCCACATAATTTCCTTGATTCAGATGATTATGGTCATGTGTCATAACAGAATCAAGCCCAGTTGTAGCTGATCTGTTCCTCATACAACTCTGAGGTCCTGCTTCCATAATTGGCGGATTTCCACTTCCCACATACTGAGGTAAAGCATAACTTACAGAATCAATCACAGCAACCCCATCAGGATTCCTCATATTCAAAGGAGATACTGAAGAACTAGGGGTTGCAGAGGCATTAAAATATTGGAAATGCCCTGGTAGGCCTTCAGGATTTTTTCTCTTGCATGGACCTCTTACATCATCCATAATACGACTATTCCTTCCATACTCATCTGCAGAAATTCCAAGGACACCATAATGGCTAGAAGATGGCAATGGATCAGAAACCCCATGATTTAAAGGAACAGGTAACTCCCCAGTACTAGAAGAGGGGGCCATGTAAGAATAATAATAGCTGGCTGGAGTTCCAACACCCAAATCAAGATTATGATGATGCTGAACACCACTGTACGGGGTCATTCCGTAGAATGCAGCATTATCATAACACTCAGGTAAATGTTGGGCGTCAAAACTAGTCGAGCTCCTTGAAGCTGTTACCATTGTGTGAATATCAGGTTGCTGGATATTGGAGGAGCTCCCAAAATGGATGGAGGGAGGGGGGCAGAGATATCCTTCCCCTTGTTGACTCATTTCCAAATCAATCATCAGACTAGGGCATAGTATATTTCTTTGCCCCATTGATGTCAAAAATTATCCCTGTTCTCCAGCCAAGGTAATTCTAAAAATGAGTAAATGCACATTATGGGAACTACAGACCCAGGGTACAAGTTACGGAGATATCAAGTGGGTTACATTCCAAAATCCAAGGGGGAAGCACAGATTAGTAACAATTACCAAGATATTATGTTGGATATATTTTAGTGCGAAATATAACAAGAGCACCACTTGAAAGAATTTACTTCCTAGGACTAAGGCACTTCAGGAAAAAACAAATTCATCCTTCCAAATTTATACCAAAATTATATTGCCTTCAAAAATAATATCTTGTGCACTGTATAAAGAAATTCTATACACAACATTGTCCAAAGAAATCCTACCCCACAACTGGAAATCTATTCAGACCAACTCAAAGGATTCCCAGTATGGTTAGGGGAGTGCAAAAGAATACCAGCCCTCCATGCACGTTAAGTGTAGCATTGCTCCCATGGTCACGAAATACATATATCTTTTTATCAAGTGGGGTTCGAGCCTATGACCTCTAACGTAAGCTCACCCATCCCATCCTACCTGAGCTAAATTTATGAAGGCAAACAACACATTCCAAAGCAATATAATCAGCAGCTACATGCTAATAACTAAAATACGAAAAGGTTGTATATTAATTAATCTTGTGAGAAAACGAAAAGGGGAAATACAAAAAAGATTACACCACAAAGATTTAGACCATTCATTTAATTCCAACATGAATTTTTTTTTTAAAGTAACACAGATGATAACTCTTACAAACCTGGCTCCATATAAATTCATTATTTGCTATGAGCTATCTAGTTTTGTGCTTATAAGTTTTATGGGGGCGCAATTTACATTATGATATAGATTTCAATTTAAAGTTATTAATCATTTCTTTGAGTGGTTTAACAAAACCAGAAGAGACCCAAATTTATCCTAACAAAATTAAAAAAAAAATTAAAAAACATATATATATATATATATATATATCACATGTGTACAAAATTATGTACCTTATTATCATAAACAAAGGGATAATGACCAAAGAACGAACTGAAATTCTCCAAACGGTACCTGCAACAGAAAAAAAGCTTAATTAGATTACAGGATTACACAAGAAGGAATGCTTGAAAGTGTAATCGGAAAGAGAAAAACCCTAGTACTCAAATTGAACGCTAACGCCCAAAAAGCTTGCAAATTTCAAGAAAAATAAATGGAGATTATGAAAATTTTAGACAATTTGAAAGAAATTGGCATCAAAAAAATAAACAACTCACCGGAAGGAAACCGATCAAAGCAATTGAGATGAAAAAGAACTTGAGAGAAGAGAGAGAAAATTGAAACTCTGTGTTATTTTATATACAGACCAGCAGGGAATATTTATTATATATGCGGTTTTATTTAATTGCTCTGGGTTTCTATTTCTGAGCGTTTATAATTTAATTTCGAAAAGGAAAAACATTTGATTTTTTTTTTTAATTTCCAGAATTTCTTTCGTTAATCTTTTTTTTTTTTTTCTGATTTCCAGATATGACGAGAAAATTATAGCTCATATGGTGTGTGTAACGTATATGCTTAGGTGGTTCTGTTCTCAAAAACAAAGAATAATAAATAAACAAGAAAACAAAAGTGATCCAATTATTTCTTGATTTTCTATTATTTTTAGTTTAAAAAACACAAAAGAAAATTATGTGAAAAATAAGTTACTGTTGATCCCTCATTTTTATTTTTATTTTATTATTTTTAAATTAAATTAAAAATAAATTGAATATTAACACACACCTTAAAAGTATTATACACATATTATAAATGCATATGTATAGATACAACAAATAAATTTAATTTTTTAACATTTTGGATAATATACCTAAAATATATTCTTGAAAATATACTATATATTAAATAATTGTTTTGATAGATATATTAAATAAATAAAATTACGATGTTATGTAATTACCAAAATGCTACATGAATACCAAAATTTTCACTATTTTAATTTATTAAAGAAATCTAAGGAATAATAAATATATTTATTGTCCATATATTATATCTGTTTCGTATTTTAGTTTTTGCGATCAATTATAAGTAACTTCGTTGTCACACCAATATAAATGTCATCCTGTAATAAATTTCAAATTTTACAATATTAAAACTAATATATTGTACTAGTAGTTATTTTCATTACTAATAAAAATTGGACTGGTATGCTTTTCATGGTTGAGTTTGACAGCTACCGCCATCATAATATTATATGGTAATCAAATTCACATGATAATGCCATCTTCTTTTATTTGTAAATCAAGAATGGTGTTGTTTTAGAGGGTGGCAGTAGCTGCCAAATTCGATGAAGCCACATGGCACCAAATTATTACTTTTATTTTTTCTTTTTGGGTTTATTTATTCCAATATTTTAATTGAAGAAGAAAAGAAATCAAGAAGACTTTGGTGGCCCATAAAAACCCACTTCCAAGAAACTGAATTTACAATTATGAAATTATATATTGAACTCTTGTGTTGACCTAAACGCCCTAAAAACAAAAACCTTTTATTGTGCTTCTCTATAATGTCCTTCCTTCAGCCGCCGTTGAGCATGCCTAACCATGTCTTGCTCCGAACTTTCTAGTCCGAGCAAGACTTATTATAATCTCTAACCTATGAATTTTTATTTCTAACCCACTAAAAATAAACTTGGATTAGGCAAGCCCCAAGGCCATTCATGCCCTTCTCTTAGACTGGGCTGGGCTCATGGCCCACCTTGGATTAAAAGCTGCAGCACCATGAACAGAAAATTTCCAACAATTATTTCGAACTCCAACTAATGATATGCTGCCACATGGACAATCCATTTCAATAACTAGTTGTTGTAGTATTTTTTTTATTTTTGAATTTTTATCCTTACTCACTCTCTATTAGAAAAACAAAAAATAGTTTTAGCCAAAATGCATAAACAGTATCACATAGAGGGGCTAAACTTTACCTCTAGCCCCTTGTATTTGCATTTATCACTAAACATGCTCTTATGATTTACGAAATAGTATCCTCAATTTTTACTAATTTTAAAAATTAAGAATTATTAAAAGTTAGTATATAAACTATTGGAGGCATTGTCAAATTGAATTTGAATAAGGAAATAGAGATTTTAAAAATTAAGATGGAAGATTTTTAAATAAGTTCGGAACTTGCCATGAATCTACAAATAAATTTCTAAGTAAAAATAACTTATTTTTATTGAACTGCAATTATCTGAAGAAAAAAAAAATTGGCTCTAAGGAAAAAGAAAAAAAAAAGATTTTCCATGATGAATAACAATCTAGAAGACTTTAAAAAAACAAAAACAAAAAAAAACAAAAAAAAACCTAGAAGAAAGAAAAGACAACTAGAAGGGACTAATTGGCATAAAAAGTAGTGTCCACAATCCACATCGCCGAAAGTACAGCAAAGATTAATAAGAAAAACACAAATTGAAGGTTTTTTTTTTCCAAGAAATACCTTTTTTATTAACTAAACACAAGAAGAAACGCCAACATCCGTAGCGAGAAGGTTAAACATCCAAGTTGGTTCCAGACCGGTCCAAACATGGTACCCACTCATACACTTTACATGGTTAGCAACAGCATGTGCCACCATGTTACACGCCCTAGGGGCAAATTGGAAAGTAATCGACAGAAAAGACTCACAAGGTACATATATATCATGAAGGATGTTGGTAAGAGTACCATCAGTGCCCTTCTTGCATAACAATTGAATCAGCTGTAGTGAGTCAGATTCCACAATTACAGTAGTATGGCCAGCCGTCACACAAGACTCCAGACCTGAACGAACAGCCAAAGCTTCCGCTTGAAGAGCCGACGAGCATGCAATCATACCAGCCCCCCCGGCCCCCTCGAAGGAACCTAGCCAAGATCGTAGAACCCAGCCATAAGCCCCCTTGTGTGTGCCTCTAGACCAAGCTCCATCACAATTGAGTTTGAGGACTCCGGGGATGGGACGCTGCCAACCTTGGCCCTGTACACGCTGACAAGGCCCCGCTTTTTCAACCATAACCACCTCACCAACCACAGTCCCCTCAATTCTGGCCTTAGAGAACTCGGATATCTGTCGAAAAAACAAATCTAGAGCTGTGGCTGGAGATTGTAAAGTATGCTTAAAGCAATGTTCATTACGTGTTTTCCAAATCCGCCAACAACCAAAGGCAAGCATCTGGAAGATATTCCCTTCATCCTCTTTGTTACCATATTTGACTTGTAGAGCGTGCCAACAGTCACGAAACGAAAGGCCTTGAAGAGTATCAGACACCAATTGAAGCGGTCCTCCATACCAGAAAGTTTGAGCAAACTGACAAGTGAAAAAGAGGTGGGACTCTGACTCCTCCTCAACCCCACATAACGGGCACACCGTCTCCACATTTACTCGTCGACGGGTCAGATTCTGACGGGTAGCAATATATCCACGACAACAAGTCCAAATAAAGTGCCTAATTTTGTGTGGTACGTTCAGGCTCCAAATATGTTTCCAGATGCGTTGCTGCCCATTGGCCGTACTAGTCTCCCCACTACCTCTTCCAAATAACTCACCATTACGACACAGCTCCGTAGCCAATAAATACCCATAGTAAACATTATATCGACCATTCGTCGAGAAGTGCCAGACATAACGGTCAGAACACCCATACTTACTTAACGGAATAGAGCAAATGGCATTAGTGTCCTCCTCATCAAACAAATTTGCCACCAGGCTAGACAACCATGTATGGCTAATAGGGCAAATCAACTCATTAACCAAATGTGGAAGGTTTGGATTAAGAGATTTTACCTTAAAGGGCCGGGCAACTGGAAGCCATGGGTCCGATCGAGTGTGAATTAGGGTCTCATCCCCTACATGCCAACGAAGGCCCGACTTCAGGATACGCAACCCCTTCAAGATGCCCTTCCAGCCCCATGACGACCCCGTCACATCCTTAGCTTCCAGAATTGTAGTCCCACTATGGTACTTTGCCCGTAATAACCTCGCCAGAAGGGATGAGGGTTGATCTAATAGCCTCCACCCTATTTTGGCAAGCATGGCTAGATTGAAGACCCTAATGTCCTGGAAGCCCAATCCCCCAGCATCTTTTGGAACCGTGAGTCTCTCCCAAGCAGCCCAATGCAGACCACGTTGTAGTTGTTGCTTACCCCACCAATACCGGGCCAAAACCCGCTCAATATCCTTACAAACCCCCACCGGAAGTTGAAAACATGACATAGCATAATTAGGGAGAGCAAGAGCTATAGACTTAATAAGAACCTCTTTCCCTGCCTTGGAAAGAAATTGTTCGGACCAACCTAGGGCCTTCGCCTCCACTTTATTTCGAATATCATCAAACACTCTCTTCTTTGAAGCCCCAAAATCGGCTTGAAGACCCAGATATTTTCCAAACTCCACTTTAACACGGACACCTAGCACCCCGACAATCTGGTCATGCAAGAGAGGAGGACAATCTGCACTGAACACGACGGAGCTCTTCTCAAAATTTATTTTCTGGCCCGAGCACAACTCATACAGTTGCAATATTTCCTTCAAACACACTGCCTCTGCCATCGTCGCTTTAGAGAATAGAACCGAGTCATCTGCAAAAAATAGGTGGGTGACACAGAAAGAACTAGGTGCAACCGGGACTCCCCGTAGGGCTCCTACCTCAGTCTTTCTACGAATGAGGGCTGACAAGCCTTCTGCACATAGAACAAAAAGGAAAGGAGATAAGGGGTCACCTTGCCTCAGGCCTCTAGAAGGTCGGAATACCTTAGTAGGGGATCCATTCATAAGAGCACTGAACGACGTCGTAGTGATACATTCTTTAATCCAATGACAGATGACCGGGTGAAAGCCCAGCCTTGCCATAACCTCCAGGAGGAACTCCCACTCCACTCTATCATAGGCCTTTGACATATCTAATTTAAGCATCATATCCTCACCATTTTTACCCCGTTTCTTCCCAATTGTATGCAGCAACTCATGTACCACGAGAACATTGTCTGTAATTTGTCGTCCTGACACAAAAGCACTTTGCGAATCACTAATCACCTCCCCCATCAAACCTTTCAGTCGGTTGGTAAGAACCTTGGCAATAATTTTATAAATGACATTGCATAAGGAAATAGGACGAAATTGTGTCATATTCATCGGGCTAGCAACCTTAGGGATTAAAGCCAAGTGTGTGAAATTAAACTGTCTAAACATATATCCAGTCTGAAAGAAGTGCAAAACAGCATGGATTACCTCATTTCCAAGTAGGCCCCAATGTTTATGGTAGAAGCTCGCAGTAAAGCCATCAGGACCCGGGGATTTTGTAGGATGAATCTGCACAAGTGCTCTCCGAACCTCCTCATGTGTGACTGGCCGAATCAATGCCGCATTTTCTGAGGTAGAAACCCTCGTTTCAATACAGTTTGTGACTTCCTGGAATTGGGAGGGCAGTGAGGTTGTGAAAAGGTCCTGAAAGAAACCATTAGCAATCACCCCCAAATCCTCCTCCCTGTCTATCCAAACTCCCTCCCTATTGTAGAGACCCCGGATACGATTAAACCGTCGTCGCTTCACAGTTTTTGCATGGAAAAATCTAGTATTTTTGACAGGACCCATCCCAATCCCCCCGGGATTAGTGCGGGATGACCCTGCTCCCGTCTGACACGAAGTGTCAGACAAGGGATATTTCCGACCTTTGCCCTCCTGGGCTATCAGAGTACGCCAGGATCCGGAGGAGGCATGTGATATCTCAATCTCTGCTACAGTCCACATCCGCTGTCAACCTGAAGGGTATTAAAAACAGAAAGACTGTGAGTGGACAAAAATAAAGATTTTATAAAACATTTCCATAAAAGACATTTATACCCTCCACTAAAAAGCATGCATGCATAGTAAAACCATTTATCCAATAATATATGTTAAAACATCCATAAATAGGGTCTCAGCCCCAAATTCTGTAAATACAAGTCACACGGGCTCCTGCCCAAAACCAATTTACAGAAAACCAGAACATAGTAAACATGTGTGGGATCTCAGCCCAAATCCATTTATCATCATAAAACACAGTTTTCCCAAACCAATTGAAACCATGTTTATCCAATATATTCATATCCAGAACCTGTCACGGTAAAATAAAGCTACACGTGTGCTAACCGGGGTCTCAAACCCAAGTCTCTCCAGGGTCCACCCAGGTCAATGTCCGTAGATCAAGGACCCTCCCTGGAGGTAACGAACCATGCCCATCCTGAGAGTAAGGAACCCAACTGGGGGGCGACTCCACTCAGTCAGTGCTCCGTGACTACTCCGGGGTCCACCCAGGCCAACGACCCTCCCCGGAGGAGACAATCATATATAAAGGATGGAATATGAAAAGCCTTTTGAAATCATTCTTTAAATCTTTCCAGGATTCATGCCCGGCCCCCATAAGCCGTCATGAACCATAAAATCCTTTCATGGGTTCATGCCGGTTCCCATAAACCGTCATGACCCGTAAATCCATTTCAGGGGTTCATGCCGGTTCCCATAAACCGTCATGACCCGTAAAAACCATTTGTAACACATAGCTGGGCACTAGGCCCGAATTCACATAGAAACTGGACCCCCGGTCCGAATCGTAAACCAATTGGGCCTCTGGCCCGATTCCGTAAATCAAATGGACCTCAAGTCCGAGAATTACCTTTTCAAATCCAACATTGTTTCATTAAATTATTTCCAAGACCATAAGAATGGAAAATCGGAGTAAAACCGAAAAACCTCGATTTACGTGCAAGCACGTAAATCGCCTCGAAATACGTGAAACCATATAATTCACAAATATCCAAATCAACATTATCAAATCAAACTCATTATCCTTTTGGAAATCCAAAACCATTTCATTTAGACCAATAAAGACCTACAGCCCCGTATAGGCACCGTATAGGGCCGAAACCTCGAAATACGTGCCTATACGTAACCACACATCCAAATGTACTCATGGCAACACAAACAAGTATTTAAAACATATAATAAACATTTATGCATGCACCAATTTAGAAAACAAGGTCCACTCACAGACCGTCCGAAGCCGCGTCTCGATACGCGTGCCATACGGCTCCCCGAGCCGATCACCATCACCGGGACTTCCAAACCTGTCCAAATTAATTTATAGGGTTACTAACTACTTATATAACCCCTCACTGAAGCCCCGTAATTTTCCCGTAATTTTAACTATTTTTAATCCCGAACCTAAACCTTCTGATGCCCCGAAACATATCGAGACGGTGTCCGATCGACTCGAAACCAGTCCCAAAATGTTCGTTACATCGAATAGATGATTTCGTATGTTGAACACATCCCCAGAAACCCTAGCACGCGCTGCCACGCGCCGCCCAAAGGCCCCTGCGCGTGGGCTCACGCGCCGGTGAACAGTACATCGTTCCCAGCAATCGAACCGGTCTGGGCCGGCCGGTCCGGTCCGACCCCTGCAACTGGACCGGCGTAACCGGTCCAGGCCTCCTTCTCCCTCATTTTCGGTCTGATTTCTTCCATTCCAATTCCTAAATTCCTCTTTTAATCCTAGGAGTCTAATCATGTAAAGAAAACTAAGTTTAAGCCCCTAAATCGACCCGTTCTAAAACCCCTCACGGTCCCCATTTTTTCCGATTAACCCCCACGGCAGCTCAGCCCTTCACCGCCGTCCAAGGCTCCCCCACACACTCCTAGGGACCTAACAATTACCATCTAATCCCCAGATATCATCCCTAGTACCTAAAAACCGAAATGAAATTTTTGAATGGAAGACTTACCCGCTCGGGTTTGTCTCCTCCCCGCCGCCGTGGACGGTGGTTCCGGCCGTCCAGCAACCTCCACCAGTCCTCAGTCATCTCCTGTGCCAGCCTCAAGTGAAACCAAGTGAAGAGAATGGGTTGGGTTGTTTAGAGGAGAAGAAATGGTGTGAGATCGGGTAATGGTTTGAAATGGAAGGAATGATCGATGCATGTATGTGGGAAGGTGGGCGGATGGGTGACACTTGTCACTCATCCATTGGCCTGCCAAAATATCTGGGTCCACACTAAAGACAAACTGTCCTCGTAAAACGTGTCGTCATGAATAGTAACCGGGAACTTTCGTGAACCGTAACTTCGCCGTCGAACGTCCGAATTCGACGTGCCGCCTGTCTACGGATTCGTATCGTCCTCACCTACGTAACGGTCTTCGGCCCTCGGCCATCGGACCTCCCGGTCAGAAAGTCAACTTGTGACCTCCTATTCACCCAAATTACCAAAATGCCCTTGGGCTTCCGAACGTCATAACTTCTTCTACGAACATCGGAATTGAACGTGCCACCTGTCTATGAACTCGTGACGTCACGAACTACGTCACGGTCATCGGTCAAAGTCCATTTGACCACCCGATTGAAAAGTCAACATTTTGCCATCACTAGGGGCAAAACGGTCATTTCGCATCGTTCGTCCGATTTCGCTCTACTAATCACGGATTAGCCTCACTAATCATGATTAGTCACTAATATAATCATGAAATTCGGGATGGGTCGTTACAATTTTGATCCCCCCTCATTCAACCAGTGCACCCGAGACTGCAGCTTCCAATAAATTTCCTCATCCATCACGGCTTTCTTGAGTTCTTCCTCTAACTCCTTCACCCGTGGGCCATCAAAACACACAGCTTGGTAACATCCACTGAGCTGGTCCTTTAACTTTTTGATCAGCGTCTGGGAGTTGCAACCTTCCTTTCTTTTCCAGTGCACCAAACCTCTACGGACCCATTTCAGTTTCTCAAACACCTTTTAGCTTGGAGAGCCATTCCTATCCACCCGCCACTCCCTTTGAACAACATCCCCACACGCCTCTATCTTGTTCCACCACGGATCATAAATAAACCGTCCTTGTTTCCTCCGAGCGCCAATCATCGTGTCAAGAGCAAGCATGGAGTGATCGGACCCTGATAGAAAAATGTGAGTAACCTGTGCTTGGGGGTAGGATGACATCCATGACTCAGATGCCAGGCCACGATCCAGTCTCTCTTGTACAAATCCAGTATCCCGTTTGTTCCTCCAGGTAAATGGGTGCCCTGTAAATCCCAAGTCAAGGAGCCTCCCATCCGCCACAAAATTTCGAAAGGCCCTCATACTTGCCACTGACCGAGGGTTGCTTCCCTCTTTCTCCCTTGCATCAAGAATATCATTGTAGTCTCCCAACAGTAGACAGGCATCAGACTCCGTTTCTAATCATTGCCTGAGGGTGGCCCATTGCCTCAATCTGATACTATCATTTGTACTAGCGTAAATCGAAAATAATCTCCACTTAATGCCCAATTCATCATCATTAACAAGGACCTCAATCAAGAAATCGGCATATTTAATCAACTCAACTTGCCCTGCAGTTTTCCAGAACACACACATACCTCCACTAAGCCCCCGAGGTTCCACAGCCTGCATAAAATCCATCTCTAAACGCCTTTTCAAGTATTGAAATTGGGAACTTTTATTTTTGGTTTCCAGGAGGACAATAATATCCGGTTGAAGCACTCTATTCTGCTCACACAGATTGTGCACAGTCAGAGCACCACCAATTCCCTGACAATTCCAACAAAGTATCCTCATTGCAACTATAACACGTAGGGAGAGGGTCCAAAGCGCCCCACCACTTAAGAGAGAATCCTATTCCATAGATTGAAACCCCACAAATCAGACAAGCCAGAATCTCCAACTAGTTTGCAATAACCCAGCCACTTGCAACTCAAGTAAACAAAATTAATCAGAAACATCCCCAAGAATATAATCTCATGCTCTTCTTTTCATTCCACTTCCCCAACTCCAGTGTTTTCCTTCGAAACTAAAACCAGAGGCTCCCTTATAATAAAGGCGCCTTAAGCACTCGGGTTAGAAGAGAATACCACCCCAGGAAACAAGACACATGATTTAAATCCCATAACATTCAGTCTCTGCCGCTAGATAGCCAACCAAAACCAACAAGCGGGACCGACCAGACAACCAAAGCTCAGAGGAATAACAGAGAGTACCTTAGTTGTGCATTGTTGAGCTCTTCCCCTATAGTAGAAATCAGCCATATATGGATACTAACACTAGTAGAATGCTGACCGCAAGAAGAGATCAAAGCCACAAGAATCCACTTCACCCAATAGAAACCCTCACATGATTCATGCATACACACTTGCTCAAAAGCTCCAGGTCAACCCAATTTCTCCCAATTGGAGATTTTTATTGTTGGCCATGATCCTGAAGGACAGCTGCGAAATTGCCCCTACGAACGAAGAACTCCAAGTGGTTGAAAGATCGTGAGCACCGCTAAAATTTCCAATTTGTTGCAAATCGTGGACACCATTCCAAGTCATTGCAGATCCTTACCAGTCCAGACCAGACGACGAACGCCACGCCACAGCTTTTGATTGAGCGAAGCACTAAGACCTGACTTCATCTTGTGTGACCCAATAGTTGGAAAGAGAAATTATTCTTGTGAAGGATGGAAAAATACTCTCCCGAAGGAGAGAGAAGCCTTTCAAGGAGGAGAGTGGATAACTCTCACGTTTATCAAACTTTATACCTGCAGGTAACTGGGTATAGGGTTTTGTTTTGATTTTGATTTTGGGTGGAGTGGTAGCTTTGTTTAGGAGTGATAAAGGTGGTCAGGGTAGGGATCTCGAGAAGGAGAAGATGGGAAGCTCACAGAGGAGCAGGGATTGGGATCTCACGAAGGAGATGGAGAAGCCCTAGCAGAGCAGGGCGGAAAACAGCAAAAGAAAGAGCTTTTGAAGTTTTGATATAGGAGAGGAACAGAGCAGGCATACAAATTGAAGGTTGAAAATGCCAAAAGAATTGATCTTTTAACTTTGAAGGGACTATTTTTGCCCTTTGAAGTTTGATTTTTAACTTTTAATTTGATTGTGAGGCCCTTAAATTTTTAATGAGTCATTTTCACGTTGTTAATTATATTAATTATCCAGTTAAATTTATGTTGTTTTTAATTATTAAAGTAATATTTTGCATTAAATTTATGTTCATTCTATTTGACACGTGTTTATTATGCTATAAAATTCCAATGCCCTTTCATTAATCGCGAGAATGTTTCACGTTAGAAAAATTTGGGGTCAATATCTGGTTTTTATATTAGACCATCTCTAGAAATGTCCTTCTAAAGGGCTACATAAATCAAAATTTAGCCCTTTAAAAATTAGTTCTTTTTTATACATCTCGTACCGAAAACTAGAAATAAAAAATAACTTGGAATTACCAAAATACCCCTACAAGTTTTATTACGCTTTGTTTATTTCAAGGGATTAAACTTTCTAAATGCGTGTGAATGTTGGTTAAGCCCAAATTAGTTAGGGCCCATAGAATAACCAAAGACTTTGGAATATAGTTGCCCAAGCCCGCAACCCCAAAAGGTTTTATTATCTACATTCACGCACTCCCTAGACTCACACACTCCCTACACTCACCTTCAACCTACTTTCATTAAACACACACACACACACACACAAGGATGGAGAAAAACCATTTGTGACCACCAAGAAAGCTACCCACGACCACCATCAAGGAACTGTGAGCCACCCTTCATATCGCCTCTGTCCTACTCACCACAACAAGACGAATTTGACCGTCCCTTGCTCCACCATTTTCCAGCACCGTAGCGCAAGAAAACGAGGAGGGAACTATGGAAACGCCGAGACATTCCCATGAGCCATCGAAGTTTCTAGGTACGATCTTTTCTTAATTATTTCACAGAATGATTCCTTATCCAGTATAGTTGATTTGTTTTGGTTTGTATGTGGGATTGGAAGAGGTGATGGGCGAGATTGATTTAGGGTACTCGTAGATAAATTGAGCAATTAAATTCAGAAACGAGCTTCAAAAGTTTTATTTCTGAACTCTACATGTGTTTTCGAGTCTATAAGCAAAATTCTAGTTGTAATCGGTGATTTCCCAAAATTCCAGCCATCGGTGATGGCAGTCTAGTCGTCGTCTCTAGTGACTAGGCTAGGTGTCAAAACTGACATATGCCATCAAATCCCGACGGTATATTATACTGATGTTGGTATATTCTGTTAAAGACTAACAACATCATACATGACAGTTAATAGAATATTTCAAGTCAAATTCCAATGCGTGGGGGAACATGGGGACCATAAGCATACACGAGACCTCCGACCGGAGCATGGCAGTGTGTGAGGCAATTTTCCAACTTCTGGCCAGCACTTGGTGGCATGTGAGGCCACTTTTCGGCCCTCCATCGGCTCATGGGGCTTTTTTTTCAACCCACGGTAGCGTGTAGGCCTAGTTTTAGGGTCTTTTGGACTATTTTAAACATGTTTTGACCCATTTAAAGTGATTTTAAGCACCATTTTGCACAACCCTAATAGGTTTTTACTTCAAATTCCATTTATAAGATGTTAGTAACCTATACGAATGATTTTTATTGGGTTGAATCGGCTTGGAGCTCGGGCTAGTTTTATATGTCGGGTGACTTTGACTCCCCTACTAATCTGTAAGTGGATCTCCTTCTCTTGCTTTATACTATTTATTTCCTTCTTGTACTTTTTTTATGTATGTGATTATCGTGCATGTTTGTTTATGGTTTTACGAGATGATTTCCCAAGCATACTAAGTTATGATTTTACTTGATGATCTCTTGATACATGTTTCATTTGTCTAAATATTTCTTTAGCTTACTTAGTAAGTGTTGTTGGTGGTAAGCACATAGTAGTCCCGAGACAGTTAATTGAGATAGTAGTTGGATAACTACCTAAGAGTCACTGGTATCTCAAGTACCCCGTTTGATTTCTGCAGACTAACTTCTACGTTATTATTCGCCCAGACCTGCTCGTAAAACTAGTTAAAATGTGCTAACATGTCCATGAGCTTTAGGGGACACGGGGTGACAGGTGTGATGCACTTAATCTTCACATGGATGTGGTACACGAGTGATTATAGGTACCAGCGTAGCATGAGTGTATGCCTCGGGCAGCTCATGAGCATTATATTGTGGTTCATGCATGTTTTATTTCTATTTCAGGATTACTTGAGATTTATGATTATTTTAAATTATTTATCTTATTACGTGTAAGGTAAAAAATTTGATGAAAAGTTTTTTAGTAACGACTAGAATCTCGAGGAAACGTGAAATTGAAAATTTGAAGGAGAAAATGGCAATTTTCCCTTAAGTCAAAGAGTTAATGTTTCTTGGTCAAAGTCAAAATGTTGAATTTTTGATCGAAACCTCGTTAGGTAATCGAAGAAGACCATTACGAAGGTCTCGATCTCCCGAGTATGTCGACAGGCGGGGTAACGACCCGTCCCGAATTTACGGGGTTAATTAAGAATTAATCGGGATTAATAAAAGATTATTGGACAATCGGGGTAAAATGACAATTTTACCCCTAGAAAGGGTGAAGAAGTTGACTTTTGAGCCAAAAGGACAAATGCACGTGGACCGAGATCCATTACGTAGATCTAGACAATACGAGTCCATAGACAAGTGGCACGTCAAAATCAAACATCATACGGGAAAGTTACAGGTCAAAAATGGATTTTCAAACTATTCACAATTGCACAGTTTTCGAGACGGTTGACTTTCAGTTTGTTTGCTAGTGGGCCTAAAATATCTAGCTGGACCAGTGGATGAATGACAAATGTCACTCACCCTATTGGCCCATCATCCCAAACATTCATTCATATATTCCTCCCTTCCTATTCTATTCATTCACCTGAAACCCCTCCCCCTTCCTTGTTCTTCTACTACTGCTTGAGAGAGAGAGACAGACAGACAGAGAGACAGAGATTGAGTAAGAGGACTGAAGAGGTTGGGGATGATGGTGGTGAGAGGCTGAGCCGTCGAGGACGGCTGAGGAAACCCAAAAAAGGTAAACCTGAAACCCATTGGATTTGGATTTTGGTTTCAAATGTTTGAGGGTTGATTTTGACAATTGGGACATGTTATGGGAGCTTTTACATGCCTGTAGGGATCAAAACGGACAAGGAAGGATGGTGGAACCACCCTGGAAGGAGGCTCGAAGGTGGCCGTGAGGTGTTGCCCTGGGTTGGAAATTTCTAGGTATGTTTTCCTAGTCTGGTTGAGATAGGTCGAATTTTGGGTGAAAGGCGATGAGATTGGGAGCAAAATGGTAAAGAATGGTGGACGGATGGCTGAGAACAGACCGGATCGAATCGTGGGTCAAACGATCTGTTATAGTGACCGGTGTCGACCCGCGAGAGGTTGACGATGATGACGTGGCAAGCCACGTCAACATGTCAGACCACGTGGATGAGTGTTAGGAGCTGTCAGGCTACGTGGCAGCTAACGTGGTAGGTCCACGTCACCATTATCAAACCATGTTGACTAGTAAGGTGGTGCCACGTGGCAAGTTGTCAGAGTGTGTTAGAGCGTGTCAGAAGACGTGGCATGTCCATGTCAGCCATACCACGTGGACTAATAAGATAGTGCCACAGGATAATGTGTCAAGTTGTCAGAGCCGACGTGTTAATGACACGTGGTGTTAATAACGTCAGCAGGTGACGTCATCACGTAACGTGGCAGTGTCAGAGGGTTTCACGTGGCACCAGCCAAGGTATGCCACGCCGCAGGCTGTCAAACCTGTCAGGCTAACATCAGTGTTAATCGACATTGACCGAACTTTGACTGATGCGTGAGGGTGTGTGGGCACAAATTTTGAGGTGAAATTGATCTTGTTCGAAAGGTTTTAACAATCTGAATCCAATGGTGATAGTTTTAGGTCGATCGGAGTTCGTTTCATAGGTCATTTGGAGGTTTTTACCCTCGAAAAACGTGTTCAGGATGCATTCTCGGTTCTGGGATAGTTAGGGGTTTTTGATATGGACTTGTATAGGTTGATAGTAACCTTTGGGTATAGTTTGGACAAGCTCAGACGTCCTGGAGACTGCAGATAGGCTTCGGACAAGCTTACGATGCAGATTTTGGAGTGCGCAGTGTGGACTGTCTGTGAGTGGACTTTGACTTCTAAATGATGCATGCATATCTATGTTTTAATGATTTATGAATATGGTTTGAAATGCACGATTCATGTGTGATATGATTTGAATGATGTTTTAATTATCGGTGTGAATGATTTCACGGAGATACGTTTTCACGGAGATGCATGAAATTGGTATTTCGAACTTGAGACCTTGTTGTGCATATCATGTGGATTTGATCATGATTTGAAAATGAAATGCCTTGTGAACTTGAATGTCGGTTTTTGAATGCTTTTACGGATTTACGTGAAAATGGAATTTTGGGCTTGTGACCCAATTAGATAAATTATTTCGGGCTTGTGACCCAATTGGCTAATGATTTTGGGCTTGTGACACGATTGGAAATGATTTGAGATTGTGAAGTAGGAACTAGACACCGTTTTTATGAGATTTTTTTAAACTGATTTTGGGATGAGACCCTATGTGAAATAATTGTTTTAATTTGAGAAACGACAGTTTGAAAATGTGTTTCCATTGTTTTTATTATGACCATTCTCTGAAGTGATGGATATAACTCTAGTAGGAATATGTCTCCCCGGAGAGGGCTTCCGGTTTGAATGTGTTTCCACGGAGAGGACCCTATGATGTGATAATAGCCTTTAGACGTCGACCATCTTGTGTGACGTGTGATTCTGGAGAGGCCACGAGGACACTGCTTGCAAGAGTGTCAGAGATGGACATTTTGAAGATGTCGAGCTAGGGGTTCTGAGCCTGTAGATTCCATCGCTCAAATATCGACCATTCTCTGTAATGTGTGATCTTGAGTTAAAGCACTTAGACGTTGAGCCACGGACTACAAGCCTGGTGTATATTCGGATGTGTAATCCTGAGTCGTACACGTAGCGCTGATATCATGACAATTGATGATTTGACGGAAATAGATAGATAGACGGATGTTGGATATAAGAATAGGTCCTGGGGTTTTTGACTTACTGATTTGTGTTCAGATGTTTTTAAACATGTGATGGTTTTACGATGATTGCATAAGTTTTTATCACATACTGTTTTAGTGAAAAAGAAATGGTTTTTAAATTGATATGCATGCATACTTTGTAAAACTAAGGGTATAAATGTCAATTTGGAAATTATTTTTGAACTATTTATTTTTGTCCATTCACTGCTTTTATGTTTTTTATACCCTTCAGGTTGATCGCGGATGCGAGCTGTAGTAGAGACCGAGACATCACATGCCGCTGCGAACTCCACAAGTCACTACACACCCGGGTGAACTCCACAAGTCACTACACACCCAGGTGACCACAAGTCACTCCACGATAATCCAGAGGGATTGGGATGGGTCATGTTAGTTTGGTATTAGAGCACTAGGTTGCTCTTATGGTGTTGCGCATGTGCCGGATGTGATGTCTTTACGATGATAACAGCCCATCATCAACCTTATAGTGAGGGTGGGAATAGGAAAGTTAAGTGGGAATGAACCCCAAATAGATTCTTATTGGTATCCTATGTCGTGTTTTGGATATACCGTGTTTCAGTGAGGTCCAATACTCAGTAGGGTCGAGCAGACCCCGAGAAGGGCTGGGTATGACGACTTTTTCGAGTTGTGACCGATGATTGGTCTGAAACTAGGGTCATCTAGTTTGAGCTTGGTTGGAAAAGTTACCAGGAGAGTCGTACTTGTGGATCGGATCCTTAAGTGGACCGATCAGTGGACTATACGCTTGAGCTGATTGTAGGGGTGGTAGGGTGTGCATGAGTGCTTGATTACGGTAGCAGAGTGTTTCATGGATTGGACTACACGAGATTCGTGGCAAACATTGCTATCGAAGGGCGTGGATGAGACTACCGAGAGTTGGTCGACGTTCGGGGAACGTTTCTATGGCTATCCCTCGTATCTCGGAAGATGGAGTGTCAGGGCCCACCCCTAATCCCCCAAGATTAGGGACTAAACCCTGCTCCCGTCTGACACCCCGACACAAAAACCAAGGTAACTCACAAAAACCACCAGATTACATGCTAGACGCATGAGAAAAATTTAAACATCCCGAAGTCAAAGTGTTACAGAGCATAGTACCAAAATACAAAGGAAAACAAGCCGATATACACAATAAACGCACAACGGAAAACTTAAACCACTCCGGAAAGACTCTCGAGTGTTCTATGCCTCCGACACTACCTCAACGTCAACCCACGTGCTAGCTCCACGACCTGGAGGGCAGTTAAAACCAGAAAGTGTGAGTGGACCATAAGGAATAAAATTTTCAAAAACCATTTTATAACAAAACAGGGTTTGGCCCTCCGTTTTGAAAACATACATGCATAACCCATTTTCGAAAACAGTTATAAATCACATAAAGATTGTCATAAAAACATTTGCAGAATCATCATAAAAACAATTATAGAAATCATGTCATAAGGATCGTAAAACCCGCGTCATAAAACATAAGTTTCAACCATTCATTATCCGATCAAACCTGCTGGACCTATCCGAGTATTTAAACTCCCGAGTCTTTAAACTCAATCCAGGCCTCAATAATATCCAAGTCTTTAAACTCCCGAGTCTTTAAACTCAACAGGACTACGGGGAAAATATCAATATATCCGAGTCTTTAAACTCCCGAGTCTTTAAACTCAATCCGGGTCTTTAAACCCAATCCGGGCCCGTCCCCCGTCAAACATAATATCCGGGTCTTTAAACCCAATAACCAAATCCAGCAAATCTAATCCAAAACCATTTGAAAACCATTTCTAAATCCATATCCAAACCCGAATCCGAAACCATTGGTCTGATGCCCTTCCGGCATCCAGAACCGTCATTCCGAATCCAAATCCGGAAATTCATCCTTCAACTTTAAAACCAAATTCCGTTTTCCGAAATTCGATTTCAAAATCGAAAACCTTGATCCTCGAAATCATGTTCAAAAATCCCTTTATCATCATTAAAAACCATTCATCATTTGAAATCCCAAAACCATGGCATCATAATCAAAAATCAAGTTTTTCTCGTAAAACGTGCCAAAAACCTTACTTCCTCAAAAAACGTACAATTAAGTAAAACAGTTATAGCATATTCAAATAACCATGAAATCACATATAAACCATAAAACAAGTAATTAAAAGCAGTCATGCATGCTCAGTTATAGAAAAGGGGTCCACTCACAGTTACCGGGTACGTCACTCGCACCCCGAGCGTTCTGTACATTCCTCAGCCTCCTCGGGGAGTCCCGATCTTGTCACAAATCACCAAAGTACGTTACTAACATGTCAACGAAGGTCCTCCTCACTTCCCACAAAAACCCCGGGTTCTAAACATAACGAACCGAGACCCTAAACCTTCAACCTCGCGGAACTAACTCGAATCGACGTCCGATTAACCCGAAACCTATCTCAAAAGATTCGTTACAACTTCTAGACCAAAAACCTAGTTGGAACTTTCCCCAGAAAACACCCCACGCGCCTCCAAAGTGACTGCACGTGGGCCTCACGCGCCTGCTTCAATGTCGTCTTCAACCTGCGTCCAAACAGTCCAGACCGGTTCAGCCAAACCGAACCGGCGAGGACGGTTCTCCACCTTCCGTCCACCATTTCCCTTCCTTTTTCTTCCCCTAGCTTCGTCCTATCCTAAGCAACTCAATCCAACCTTAAAAACTTGACATCACGGTCTGCAACTCATCGTCCCTAGCTCAAACTCGTGACCAACAGAACCCCTGTTCTTTAATCCGGCCACCCGTCCATTCCCCCAGCCTCAAATTGTTTCCCTAAGCTCCAAGACAACTCATTGGACTCCCTAAAATCCCTAAAACAGTTCGACTCAACCTCAAAACCCACGACTTTAAGTTTGAACCCAAACTAAAAAACAGAGAACACTGTAACTCACCGTCGTTCTGGCCTTCCCCGTGCACTCCCCCGTCACGGCTGCACAACCAGCAACGTCCTAGGACCCTACTAAGTCCACTAGACCTCACCAGACACTTCGACTCAGCCCAAAAAGCCACGATTCTTGATTTGAAAAAAACAGGAAAAATAGAGCAGCTAAACGGGTGGAAGGAAATACCTGTGCTCAGGCCGCCGCTGTGAGCACCACCGTGCTGACTCGACTCCTCTAGTCCTCCTCCGTCCTCTGGACACCACCTCCAGCCTCGATTGACCAAGCGCGGCTACACCACCACCAAACACCCTCTCTGTTTCCCTGAGAATTCACCCCTCACCTCCTCCGTCCTCTGGACACCACCCTCCAGAACCTCGTCCAAACAATCAATTTGATTAACTATCACTAAAACACACTTTTCCATTTTAGAATTCAAAAAAGACTTCTACAGGTTTTTCACTTACCGTCCATGTTAGGTCTCGAAAATAGCCTCTGCCACTTTGTCACAACCTCAGACACCTTACCCAATGAACCAAATCGATCATCAGCCCTTCCAACCGCCTTTACCAGTTTCAAACTTAGATAGAGGACTTCACGGTTTTGTTTAGGCTTTCACCACCTCTCGCCGCCATGGGCAGCCGTGTCACCACCTTCATCTGTGTCTCATCATCCTCAATCTTTTCATTCACCCATCAAAGGCACTTGATGAAGATCGAAGGGAGTTGTGGAGTAGGTTCCTCACAGCTCACTCTATTCTGTTCCTTACGGTGTCCTGGCCACAGTCCATGGCAGGCCGCCGTGATCACACCACTACAACCCTCTCACTAGCTTCTTTCTTTTTCATTCTTCACTTAAGAGCAAAGGATGAGGATTAAGAGGTTAATCGGGGTGGGATTTCACCAGCACACACACTGTCTCTGTTTTCCCAAACTGTGCAACACATCTCAGCCTTCACAATTTTAAAACCATTCCCAGCATCCGCACCCATCAAGAGGAAGCCAAGTGTCCAATTTTCTATGGGCAACATTTCCAAGGACAGCCAAGTGTCTAGATCCAACTGGCCACAGATCCCAATGCATCAAAAGGACCAAAATGCCCCTGCATTCACAAATTACCATTTTGCCCCTCATGTTCCTAGACCCGTAACTCTGTCGTCCGAACTCCAAATGACACATGCCACTTGTCGTTGTATTTAGGGGATCGAGACCTACCTAACGGTCCTTGAAATGCATGAAAATAACTTGTCGTATAAAATGTCAACCATTTGCCCATTTTCATCTAAATTACCAAAACACCCCTGAACTTCCAAACATCATATATTTTTCCTCGAATGTCGGAATCGGATGTGCCACCTGTCTAAATGCTCGTGACGTCCCAAACTATGTCACAGTCCTCGGTCAAAGTCCATTTGACTGCCTGAACGAAAAGTCAACATTTCACCCATTCTAGGGGCAAAATCGTCATTTCGCACCGTCAGTCTGAAATCACCCATCTAATCACCGATTAATCACACTAATCCATCATTAACCACTAAAATAATCTCGATTTCTGAGACGGATCGTTACAGTCTCCCCCTTAAAAGAATTTTGTCCCCAAAATTCTGAATAACGTACGTCCGTAACGAACTGGGGAAATCCAACTAAGTTCACACCTGGGTCTCCTACCCATTGTCCACCACCTGCCAATTTAGTGTTATCCTGACAGTTCCTAACTATCACCACATCTCTACCAAGCGAAATAACTCATACTAACCCTCGGTCAAGCTGGCGATCATCTTAGTCTCACCGAGGTCAACACATTTCCAACTCGTAGCCGCGGTACCTCGAAAGTCGCACTAACCGACACTTATGGCTCAACTCTTCCTAAGTACACCACAACCCACTGCTACCAGTCATATCAATCTCGACTCCTTCTCGAGTCAAGCGTACCTCGTACCAACGCCTCAGTATGTCGTCAGAGTCTACCGTCAATAGGTACAAATCTCACCTCGCAAACCAAATCTCAAGACGGCATCTACCGACCTCGGGACTCCCATGCATCTATACCCGTTCAACGATCTGTACTACGTCCGTCAACGATCTCACTGGAGTCACAACGTCCTCGCTCACACCACTAACTCAACCAATCATCTCACCAGTGGTTCCACTAACCACCAACACATTCAACCTGTGGGATCACCATCCACGTCCCACACTACCTGTCTACAACAGGACCCTATCGCATACCTGTCAAACCATGATCACACATCTCAGCGTCCGAGTCCTACCAGCCACTAATGGCTCTGCGCATCCAGCTTACATCAACACTGACTCCTGCCACAACCAAACAGATCACTCAGGATCACCCTGATCCAATCCATATGCTCCGTCAAAATCACTCATATCGGAACTACGCCGATCATCCATCCAACCACAACATACCTCGGCACTAAGCCAATCACCAACTCTCTACCAGAACATCATGATGCATATCTAATCGCATCAGAACACATCTCAAGTACATGCACCAAGCACAACCAACCAAAATCACGGTGCATACCACCAAACACACGCAACAACAACCCTACGAACTTTGAATCAAACATACATATTTTAGAATACCTCGACCACAACGATTGTAGAGTACTTCTAACGACATCCTACGGTAAGTCCATAAATCAACCACATCGGCATTCGCCGAGCTCTACTACACCCAAAGTCCATCCAACAACACCATAGTGTACCCATCACCCTCACAGTGTATCTACAAGGCACACAAACATCCTCGTAACCATACCGATTACCACCTGACTACAAGCTAATCACACTTCACTTTTGAGGTTCAACGATCCAACCAGGCCCACACGTCTTCTGGGGAATACCAACTTTAGTCCATTTCGAGTCTCCCAGTCTCCTGGGTCTCCCGACCAATATGAAATCCAATCACATCTCAACTACGTATACAGGGCAGATCCAATACGAGATCCAAGTCCAGTATCCATACGTATGCGAGACGGACCACACGCGTCCTACATAACCACAAGATGGTTAAGATATCCAGCCACTTCTACTTCTACAAGTCAGAGTCATCTCCTCATCTGCATGTCCAACATATCCAACCTCTGTCTTGTCCTCCTACTAACTTGTCCAAGTTTTGTCTTGCATACGATTCTCCTGATCCACAATGACTCGATCCTAAGCCAGAAGCAATCCAATCCCGATCCTCTCACTCATAAGTGGTTCCCATTCTCGTCCATACAATTCTTACCATTAGACCATCACATTGAGTTAAATTAATCCAGAATACCACACGTCTTGAGACATGTCTAGATTGTGGGTTCTCTTCAATAACCTTATCTCGATCAGCTATAGTCACTCCTTTCATTCTAACTTAGTCTCTTTCTTTCATCACCTTACCACAGAACTCACAATGGTCCCCAACCACGACATCAAAAGTCATACTATCTTAATCCAACTTAACACAATCCCTTGACACTCGCCACACCTGCCAAACATGGCGTCACCAAGTCCTCTCTCTACTCCTAAACACATCCACACGTGTCTACGATCAAGGGGGGTCACAACTCCTAAAGTTCTTCCAATAAGTCTCCCAAATCGACACTCAACATCTAACACTAACTCGGAATCAACACAACATCTCATCGTCTAAACCACAACATCTCCGGAATTCGAGATTCCCACCATGTTGGAAGTGTATCCATCTTTTCCAACAATGGGACTTCATCCTCAACGAGTATACCATCTCCGGACTAACCGTCTAATCGTCAACTCTTCTACGGGACTTAGGAAAATCCACAACTCCTACGGATCACAACCACGTGTCCGTAACCAAACCAACTCACCGACCAACTCGCCTGTCGGTTATCACCGTTTATACACATTTAAAAGGATGTCAATCATCACTACTTCTAATGATCGCGTCTCAACCTTTCTGAGGTTCAACTCCGAGCATCACTAACGTATGAGTTACCAACTCTCGGGATCACAATCAACGATCACTCACCTCGGTCTCCTGAGTCACTATCCTCAAAGTTGTCAATCACTAATCTCAGGGAATTACCAAGTACGGGCCTCGGCATCACCCAAATGCCAACCTCGGTATATGCCAACACAGTCCAACACACTCGACATCTCCAATACATCAAGATGAGTCTACAAAAACCAACCTCATGGATGGTCAACCCGACCAGACCAACCTAGCCTGATCCAACACGAAGCATAGGTTCACTGCGCTTCTGCTGCGCTACTCTGATCAAACTAACGACATCCTGACCGTTCATTCCGAACATTCCCTGCCAATGGTCATCACAAATCCCAGCTCGGCAGTGGTCCCTACCAGACACCGACACCTCATAACTAGTCACAACATCAACTCACGATGTGCCCATCCTTCCTTTACAAGCCTCCCAGCTCGTGGCACATCATCTCCGATCTAGGGCTCACAGCACACTACTCCCAAATCTCCGCTCATACTGAGCCAAACCCTCAATCTACACCAGGGTCGAGGAACGGACCTCCCTCGTATTCCACAACTCTAAGCACCTCAACGCTCCATGGTCTCACTGGACTCGACTAGAGTCATCCACTAAACCATCTAATACCTCGACTGCGTCCAGCAGCACCATCTCCAATCTGGCCGTAAGTTCGCCCAAGCCACAACAACTAGCTAACCGTAACCCCAACTCACGTTTTCCAGACTAAGCATTTACTCCGGGGTTTCGCATTCGGCTACACGTAGTTTCCCAAATCCAATCTCAACCAAACTAACCAAAGGTCACCAATCCAGACTAGCGGCATCCAACCTCCACCCGACCCAACATGCCATAGTCAACCGGCCCCACAGGGCGACCAGCGAACTAGCAATCGTATCTCACCATCAGGGTGAACCACCCTAGCGCACAACTGACCATACTCCATCTGACCCTAAGGGCCAACCAAGGACCGATCTAACCAAGCGCTAAACACGCCATTCATCCCGGCCCAAAGCCGGCATACATCTCACCACACACCGCGTATCAGGCAACGCATCACCCAGTCACTCCTGCTTTCATCACTAACTAAGCCACTAACTATTGTACTACCACTCGTTATCACTCGCGTGTCCAGGTTGATGACAGGCTATTTCGCATCGAGACATCACATCCACAGCAGCATCACAACACACAAGGCAACGTACCAACTGCTCGGGAAGACAAAATCCCGCGCAAAATGCACAAATCCAGGTGTGATACCAATTTGACACGACCTACCCCCAATCCCCCGGGATTAAGGGATAAGCCATGCTCCTGTCTAACTTACATGCGACATGAACGCTAAACTGACATCCATCCTCCATGTAACACGTAAGCCAGAAAAGGGATTTCCAAGCGAACCGTCCAAAAGCTTCTGGACTTCCCAAAGTGCATAGAACCTACTGTGGATTGCGTATGTGATGTCTCCGTCCCTGTCACAACAGCCCGCACCACATCAAACCTAGAGGGTATCGAAAACACAAAAGACTGTGAGTGGACAAAAATAAAGGATAAATTTAGAAAACAGTTTATTAGAAAGACGTTTATACCCTCCATTTAAAAACCAATACATGCATATAAAACCCATGTCATAAAACCATTTCATATTCAAGTTATTATAACCATTTATAAAACCAAAAGCCAGAAATCATTTAATCTTCTCAAATTCCGGGCTTCAGCCCAAAACCATCAAAATACATCATTAAAAAACCATCAAGTTATCATAGAAATCCAAACATATTTGACAACACTTTTGAAATCTATTTCAATCAATCGAACTTGCTAGATCTATCCGAGTCTTTAAGCTCAATATCAATCCGAGTCTTTAAACTCAATCCAGGCCTCAATATAATCCGAGTCTTTAAACTCCCGAGTCTTTAAACTCAATAGGCCTACGAGGGAAATCATAATATCCGAGTCCTTAAACTCCCGAGTCTTTAACCTCAATCCAGGTCTTTAAACCCAATCTGAGCCCGCCCCCGTCACACATCATATCCGGGTCTTTAAACCCAATAACCAGATCCAGCAAATCCAATCTTAAACCATTTTAAAAACATTTCCAAATCCATGTCCAAATCCGAATCCGAAATCACCATTCTGAAGCCAATTCAGCATCCAGAATCATCATTCCGAATCCAAATCCAAAAATTCACTTTTCAAGTTCCAAAATCGAATCCAAATCGTATATCCGATATCCGATTCCAAAACACGAAATCACATTTATCGAAATCACTTTTATGAACAGGGCCTCAAGCCCAAAATCACTTTTCCAAAATCCATTATAAACCATTGAAATCCAATCATAACTCAAATCCCCAAATCATAATATCATAACCATTATCAAATCATAGCATAAAACCATATCTCGTGAAACGTGCAATTTCGTAAATATCTCGAAGTACGTGCAAAATCGTAAATCATCAAGATCACATCATAAACATAGAAATCATGTATATAAAACATATAAAAACATTTATGCATGCATCATAAGTTAGAAAACAAAGTCCACTCACAGACCATTCACGTCGCCGCTTCGATACGAGTGCAATTACGCTTTCTCAGCTACTCCACCAACACCGGCTTTCCCGAACCTGTCTAAATCCCATAAGAAGGTCACTAACTACTTTATTAAGCTTCTACTCAAACCCCGTGATTTTCCTGAATTTTTAACTATTTTTAAACGAGCCTTAAAACATTCGGACATCCCGAAACATATCGAGACAATGTCCGATCGACTCGAAACTAGTCCCAAAATGTTCGTTACATCGATTACTTTAAAAGTCGTGTTGAAACTTTTCTCAAAAGGGGCTGCGCGTGGGAGCCACGCGCTAGCACTATTCATCTTCAACCTTGGTTAAACCGGGTTCGAACCGGTTTGGTTCAAGCCGGTTTAGCCAAACCAGCGGTCACGGTTCCAATTTCAGTCTGATTTCAACCATTTTACTCCTGTTAACTTCGTTTATTGATTCCCTATCTTCCTACGATGTCAAAACAACGATTTAGGTACGAGAAAATACCTTCCTGATCAAGAACATACCGTCCCACCGTCGACCGTCGTGCCTGCACGATCCCAGCCTCCATTTTCCTTGGTTTCAAGCTCAGTCAATCCCTTAAGTCCTCCAGAACTTCGTCCAAACAATCAATTTGATTAACTATCACTAAAACACACTTTGCCATTTTCGAATTCAAAAGAGACTTTTACAGGGCTTTCACTTACCGTCCATATTAGGTCTCGAAAACAGGCTCTGCCACTTCCTCACAACCTCAGACACTTTACCCAATGAACCAAATCGATCATCAGCCCTTCTAACCGCCTTTACCAGTTTCAAACTTAGACAGGGGACTTCACGGTTTTATTCAGGCTTTCACCACCTCTCGCCGTCGTGGGCAGCCGTGTCACTACCGTCATCTGTGTCTCATCATCCTCAATCTTTTCATTCACCTATCAAAGGCACTTGATGAAGATCAAAGGGAGTTATGGAGTGGGTTCCTCACGGCTCACTCTGTTCTATTCCTCACGGTGTTATGGCCATCATCCACGGAAGGCCACCGTGATCACACCACTACAACCCTCTCACTAACTTCTGTCTTTTTCATTCTTCACTTAAGAGCAAAGGATGAGGATTAAGAGGTTAATCGGGTGGGATTTCACCAGCACACACACTGTGGGCAACATTTCCAAGAACAGCTAAGTGTCCAGATTCAACTGGGCAAAAATCCCGAAGCATCAAAAAGATTAAAATGCCTCTGCCTTCATAAATTACCATTTTGCCCCTCATGTTCCTAGACCCGTAACTCTATCGTCCGAACTCCAAGTGACACATGCTGCCTGTCGTTGTATTTAGGGGATCGAGACCTACCTAACGATCCTTGAAATGCTTGAAAATAACTTGTCATATAAAAAGTCAACCATTTTCTCTTTTTCAACTAAATTACCAAAACACCCTTGAACTTCCAAACATCGTATCTTTTTCCTCGAATGTCGGAATCGGACGTGTCACCTGTCTAAACACTTGTGACGTCCCGAACTACATCACAGTCCTTGGTCAAAGTCCATTTGACCTCCCGAACGAAAAGTCAACGTTTTGCCCATTCTAAGGGCAAAATCGTCATTTCGCACCGTTCGTCCGAAATCGCCCATCTAATCACCAATTAATCACACTAATCCGTCATTATCCACTAAACTAATCCAGATTTTCAAGATGGGTCGTTACATGTACGGTTCATCTACCTTGTTATTAGAGCTACAGATAAAGGGTTTGTGCTGATGGTAGATGACTGTGGATTGTTATTGAACGGTGTTCCTGTGAGACGTATAAGCTGGCTTGGATGTTACAACACTGTTCAGGATTCAACTCGTCACATCATCAGGATGGTGGTCGAGGTAGGTAACTGATTTACGTCTGTTGACCTTTGGAGTGAACTAAGAAATTAGATTGGTTAGTAAACTATTGGATTTTTTCTGGGGTTGGTAGAGTGACCGGGAGAACGTCGAGAAGATTGAGTTAGTACGCGAACTGTCCAGATCTGGAATTGGACGGACATGGTCTAGTGTTGGGCCATGATTGGCATGGTAGCTAGATGATGGTTGGATGGGATCCGAGATTGATGTGAGATGTGTGCATCTGTGAGTAGTGCACGTTTGACAGGGTGATTATCAAGTGTCGATCAGTCTGATTGATGTGATACGATCATCAAATTGAGTTCAAGATAAATTTGGCATGGTAATCGGATAGGATCCGATGTTGGAATTTTGATGAGATTTTCGATGAGATAATGAACCAGATGTCGAGGAATGTGCTCTAGAGGCGAGGGACTTATAGAGGGTTTCGTTATTGTACGAGCTTGGAGATCCGGGCCATGGTTGTGGGTCAGAGGAACCCTAGTGATTCTAATTGTGATTATCTCGGCTAGAGCAAGTATTTGATGGCTTCAACATGCACTCTGATGAGTGAGATGCCAGTTTGAGACTCGAGGGGAGTCAGGATCACAACGTTAGTCGCTAAGTGATATGAGGTACCATGACAAGACTCTAGTGAGAGTCAGATTTAGTACGAAACTTGAATGGGCATAGTGAAGCCGATGAGTTGTCGGATAGTCACGATAGTTTGTTGTGTATATGGTTTACGGTTGGAGAACGTTTAGTGACAGATGATTTGGGATAGCTCAGTGATAGCAAAGATGTCAGACTTGGTCCTGAGTACACCTGCGTAGGTGATAGGCGAGATCGACGAGTGTCGATGCCTCAAGTGAGGCTTGGGTGTTGAGTGTTGGGATTTCCAGTAACAGTTGGTCACTATCGGATACGGTCACAGAAATTGAGTTGAGTGGTAGCATTGACCGGTGGATTGCAATTGACTTTGAGTGACGTCTGAATCCGAGATGAGTAATGTAGATGGATGCTAGACGTGTACGTATACACTTAGGTGCCTCGGGTTGGAGGAAGGATTGGATATCCACAGTTTTGGTGTGGATTGAAGTCAATTGGAATTTCAGGGATGAAATTTCTTTAAGGACGGTTGATTGTAACGACTCATCCCGAACTTACGGGATTAATTAAGGAATAATCGAAATAAATCAAGGATTATTGGACGATCAGGGTAAAATGAAGATTTTGACCCTAAAAAGGGTGAAAAAGTTAACTTTTGACCCGGGATGTCAAATGCACGTGGATCGAGGTCTATTACGTAGATCAAAATGATACAAGTCCATATACAAATGACACTTCGAAATCGTACATCGTACAAGAAAGTTACGGGTCAAGGATGAATTTTCAAACTATTCACAATTGCACGATTTTGAGACAGATGACTTTTAGTTAGTTTACTAGTGGTCCCAAAATATCTAGCTGCAACGATGAATGAGTGACAAGTGTCACTCATCCTATTTGCTCATCTTCCCACACATACATGTATATGTTCCTCTCTTCATATTCCATCCATTCACCTGAAACCCCTCCCCTCTTTCCTTGTTCTTCTGCTATTTCCTGAGAGAGAAAGAGAGAGACGGAGAGTGAGTAAAAGGATTGGAGAGGCTGAGGAGGATGGTGGTGAGAGACTGAGCCGTCGTGGACGGCTGAGGAAAACTGAAAAAGGTAAACTCGAAACCCATTGGATTTAGATTTTGGTTTCAGACATTTGGGGGTTGATTTTGACGATTGGGACATGTTACAGGAGCTCTTATGAGCTTGTAGGGATCAAAATAGACGATGAATGATGGTGGAACTACCCTGGAAGGAAGCTCGAAGGTGGTCATGAGGTGCTACCCTAGGTTGGAAGTTTCTAGGTATGTTTTTCTAATTTGGTTGAGATAGGTCAAATTTTGGGTGAGAAACGATGTGATTGGAAGAAAAATGGTAAATAATGGTGGTTGGACGGCTAAGAACGGACCGGTTCGAGTCGCTGGTTAAACGACCCTTTATAGTGACCCTGGTCGACCCGCGAGAGGTTGATGATGATCACGTGGCATGTCATACTATGTGGCAGGGGATGGTTGGTGCCATATGGAAAGGTTATCAGGAGCTTTCAGGCTATGTGGTAGCTGACGTGGCAAGTCCACGTCAGCTTTGTCAGACCACGTGGACCAATGAGGTGGTGCCACATGGCAAACTGTCTGAATGTATCAGAGCGTGTCAAATGATGTGGAAGCTAACATACCAGGTCCATGTCAGCCATGTTATACCACGTGGACCAATGAGATGGTGCCACGTGGTAGTGTGTCAAGTTGTTAAAGCTGACTTGTCAATGACACGTGGTAGTGATGACATTAGTAGGTGACGTCATCACGTGACATGGTAGTGTTAGAGGGCGACATGTGGCACCAGTCAAGGTGTGCCACGCTGCAGGCTATCAGACCTATCAGGTTGACATCAGCAGATAACGTCAGCAGCTGACGCATTGACTGCCATTGACCGAAATTTGACTAGCGTGTGAGGGTACGTGGCCACAAATTTCAAGGTGAAACTGGCCTTGTTTGAAAGGTTTCAATTATTTGAATCTAATGGTGGTGGTTTCAGGTCGATCGGAGTTTGTTTGATAGGTCATTTGGAGGTTCTTGGCCTCGGAAAGCGTGTTTGGGATGCATTCTCGATTTCGGGATAGTTAAGGGTTTTTTATATGGACTTGTATAGGTTGATAGTAACCTTTGGGTATGGTGTGGACATGCCCGGATGTCCCGGAGACTGTGGATAGGCTTCGGACTAGCACGGTTTTTGGAGCGCGCAGCGTGGACCGTCTGTGAGTGGACTTTGATTTCTAAATAATGCATGCATATCTATGTTTTAATGATTTATGAATATGATTTGAAATGCTTGATTCATGTGTTATATGATTTGAATGATTTTTTAATTATCGGTGTGAAGGATTTGACAGAGATATGCTAAATTGGTATTTCAGGCTCGAAATCCTGGTGCGCATATTATGTGGATTTGATCATGATTTGAAAATGAAATGCCTTGTGAACTTGAATGTCGGTTTTTGAATGCTTTTACGGATTTACGTGAAAATGGCATTTTGGGCTTGTGACCCAATTGGATAAATGATTTTTGGCTTGTGACCCAGTTGGCTAATGATTTTGGGTTTGTGACCCGATTGGAAATGATTTGAGATTGTGAAGTGGGAACTGGACACCGTTTTTATGAGATTTGTAGAAACTGATTTTGGGCTGAGACCCTATGTGAAATAACTGTTTTTATTTGAGAAACGACAGTTTGAAAATATTTTTCCACTGTTTTTATTATGACCATTCTCCGAAGTGATGGATATGACTCTGGTAGGAATGTGTTCCCGGGAGAGGGCCTCCGGTTGGATTGTGTTTCCCTAGAGAGGACCCTATGATGTGATAGTAGCCTCCAGACGTCGACCATATTGTGTGATGTGTTATCCTGGAGAGGTCACAAGGACACTACCTGCAAGATTGTTAAAGATGAACATTTTGTAGAGTCGAACCAAGGGTTCCGAGCCTGTAGATTCCATCGCTCAGACGTCGACTATCTTGTGTGATGTGTGATCCTGAGTTAGAGAACCTAGACGTAGAGCCATGGGCTCCGAGCCTGGTGTATATTCAGATGTGTAATCCTGAGTCACACGCGTAGCGCTGATTTCCTGACAATTTATGATTTGACAGAAATAGACGGATAAATGGATGTTGGATATGAGAATGGGTCCCTAGGTTTTTGAGTTACTGATTTGTGTCCAGATGTTTTTAAACATGTGATGGTTTTACCATGTTTGCATCGCTTTTATCACATACTGTTTTAGAGAAAAAGAAATGGTTTTTAAATTGATATGCATGCACGCTTTGTAAAACGAAGGGTATAAATGTCATTTTTGGAAATTATTTTTGAATTGTTTAGTTTTGTCCACTCACGGCTTCTATGTTTTTGATACCCTTCAGGTTGATCGGGGATGTGGGCTATAGCAGAGGCCAAGACATCACATGCCGTTGCGAACTCCATAAATCACTATGCACTCAGGTAAGCCCGAATGAGTTACGGTTTTATCCCTGGTCTGGCATGTGGTGTTAGATGGGAGTAGGACACAACCCACGATAATCAAGGAGGATTGGGAAGGGTCCTCTCTTGCGGCATACCAAAAATGAAATTCTGATGGTTTCGATTCAGGTCTAAATTACGTAGGGGTGTTTTGGTAATTTTATTATGAGATTTTTCTGGCTATCGAATTGGACAAGGACATGTATCCCTTTTCTATTTAGGTTTGGCACATCGACCTTGTATGTTTTTGTGTATTGGTGATATTGTTTTTAAGTGTGTGTGGTGGTTTGTTCGAATTAACCCAAAACCAAAAATTGAATTAGCTTGATCACGTGAACTACTCGAGGGAACCCAGAGAACAGAGAGGAGAGGGAGGAAAAGAGAAAGGAAAATAGAGAAGGAGGAAAGGACGAGTTGAATCTTGATTGTGAGGGAGAGGAAGACGGTGACCCGAGAAGAGACTTTCGGGCTTGATGTTGCACGACCTTATTCTCGACTTGAAACCCTCAAACCAAGAACCCATACGATACCCTTGAGCTCATGTGACCCTAATAAGGTCTTGGTTCAAAGCTTCGAAAGTATAACTTTCCTAGCAACCGAAGTAGAAATTCTAGGAAATTTCTTCGTTCAGGTTCCGAGATTCCCATAAATTACAGAAATATGTGCAAAGTGGGATTCGGTTATCCGAACAGTGTGTGAGTGGACTTTCTGTCCCTAAACTATTATGCTTGCATATCTATATGATTTAAATATGTTTCTATGTGATTTTGATGATATTGAGTGACTGAAAATTTTATCGGATTTTGGGTGTGGTTATGATGTACGATGTATGTGTGGTTATGATGTCTGATGTGATTTCATATTGATATGTCTTTGATATTGTGATGAGTAGTCTTAGACGTCAAGAAGGGCTCTATAACCTGAGACTAGTGTGTGACTGCAACTCAAACGTCGAGCTGGACTTTGTAGCCTGAGTCACTTTCCAATCGGACGTCAAGCTGGGCTCCGTATCTCGAGTGAGTGATGTGCTTGCTAGTATTGTAGTGGTATTGATGTTTGATGTTGTGCATTGGTGGCTATTTGTGTTTCTTTGTGGTGTTGTGAGATATAGATTTGGTTCAATGTGATTAATATGTGTGTGGATTTACGTGACATGAAATTGTATCTGAATGATTGCATTGGTTAATGGTGGTTTTGATGGTTTCATATGGTTTTTTTACTAAAATATACTTTTCACGTATTTTGAGATTATAAATTGTGTTTTGATTTCATCACAGTAAAATGGTTTTCTCTTCATGCATGGTTTTGGAAAACGGAGGGGGAAATTCGATTGTTTTCAAACTATGTTTTAAACTATTTCTTTTTTTCCACTCACACGTTTTCTTGGTCTTGTAACCCTCCAGGGCCGCTGCATGGAAATCGAGGCTTGAGAGGTGGATGCATGAACTAATGAGTTTTGTGTTCATCCCTTGTCTGACAAGGTTTCTGTTAGATGGGAACAAGACCCGGATGTACTATCTAGTGTATTCGGGTGGGGTCATGTCATTTTTAGTAAAACTGAGGGGTTAAATGCTTTTTAACTTGTGGGTTTTCATTGAAACGAGAACTAGGTCCACTTACCCTTCCGTTTTTGTACCGCTTAGGTACATGTGCTACTTTGAGTACTTCGTGGAGGTTTTTGGTAGCTGCTCTAACATTCATGCCAGTAGTTTGGGACTACGAAATGAAAATCGAGTTAACTCGGATAGTTACTTGAACTGTATGATCATTACTTGAACTGTATGATCATCATTAATGTACTATGCATCATACTTCCAATGTCGCAGTGAAATACTAATTGATTTTTGCTGATTACATTCACACGACCTCTTAAAACTAAACATTTTACCTTTTTGGCTTTTGTCATCTATACGTCACTGTCTAAATGTCGGCCAACATGTCTCTATCGTAGCAACCTAGTGGACTTTCTAGATAAAGGTGTGTCAATTTGGCATGAAAGCATAGTTTTAGGATGTTTCGTTAGTTTTTGGACATTCGATGATCTTACGCCCTGATTTTGCTTATTAGAGCATCTCTTCGATTAGTTAGGGTCATAATTCGATGTTAGACTTTACTCGCTTGTGACCTAACCATGAGTTGTCATCAGTAGAAAGAAAGTTTTGAGTTAGCAATTAATTATATTTTCGTTTCTGTCGAATTTCGAGTTCAAGTGGTACTTATGTGTTTAGGACTCGTATGGGTGATGTGAACGAGTTATTCAATGATACACGTGGAGAATCCTCTTTTAAGCGATAGGGTTGTTTAGAGGATTACCTCGGAAGGCGAGATCTCCGAAACCGCTAGAAGTTGGAGTTGAATCTGATTCGATCTAAGGTTAGGAAATCACTCTGTTAACAAACTCGTTTCCCTAGTAACTTAAGATTCTTTGAAGAAGTATAACAAGGTATTTGAAAATTAGTTACGCTCTCGGTTAAACTGGAATTTCAAGTTACTTCGAAGGGAAGTTTCTAGTTTACGTGAGTCGTAAAGATTAACACTTTGGAACTGAGACCGTACAATGTATCGTATTTTACATACGACTTTACCAAAGTGAACATCTAAGCGGTTTGAGAAGTAGGCTGAAGTCCCTTCCTCTTATTCATCTAGTAGGGCGCGTAATGACTTATTCCTTTAATGCGAGATCTCCATCATCGTGTTTTTTTGGTAATGTTTCTTTTGCTTAAACCTTTCTTGTATATGCCAAGAAGCTAGTCGAACTACGTTCTCTAATTGTTTTAATTGCGTGATTTTTTACACTTTTGCTTTAAGTATTGTTCTAAGTAAAGTATTTTCCTTGGAATGCGTTTTGAATGAATTAATAGCCTTTCTGCAAATAACTTTACTTCATTACTAAGTTTTCATATAATGTTTAATTAGTCATGTACATTCCTTCTTTGTGACGATAAGGACTTTTTGGTTGAATTGAGGTAGTAACGGTATCATGATTATAGCACGTGATGTGACGTGATACATTTTGATACCAACTACGTTTATGTTAATAGTTTTTTAACCTTTTAGTCTGATTTGGTTTTCGATTATACTAAATTATGCATTTTACAACTTGGAATTTGCATCTCATGTTTGCCCATTTTGCTTATCATATTTCAAGTCGACTGCCGAATTTTTGAAATTGTTTTCAAATACTACCATTGATCCTTATGGTTATTTTTGTTGAATGAGTTTTATCTTCCTTACAGTTATTAGAAAATATTTTAAAGTACCTCAAACTGATTTCATGTTTTGCTTACGTGCCTCGTTTAACATACTTGACTTATTTTTGCAATTTCCCTCTTTTTCTGATGATTTACAAGTCCTTCATGTTTGGACGAATTTTAAGTCATATTCATTTTTTTGACGACATCGTTCATTTTGGTTCTTATGTGTTCATTATATTTTAATCTCCAAGTTGATCGAATTAGATTCTCGAATCCTATACCGTGTACAAATCCTCTTATGATCTTTAACACTTTTCTGAATTGAGATATTTTTTTGGCCTTATATCAATACCATTTACATTAAATAATTTGCTCCTAGTTCCCTGGGGTTACCGACCAGAGTACTTAATGTATTCGTTTAAATCTTGAATTATGCTTTACGTGTGACGATTTGAGTCAGTGTGCCAGTGAAGTTAAGAGGTTAGTTACTTGTGAATATCGACGATCGTTGAATTTTTGACAAATTTTCCCTTATTGTGTCTCTGATAGTAGCTTTTTTCTCACAATTGTTATCTAGTGACCGTATCCTTGTGGTTTAGTTTGATTGTTGACCCCAAGCTTGGAGTTGAAGCACCTTTCAGACTACGTTTGACAATTTAATTTCATCCAAACCTGATTAACTTACTACTCTTAAGCCCTAAGAAATTTCCAAGTTCTGCACCTAAGTCATAGTCGATGCATCCGAAGTTAACGATTTATACTTTACAATTAAACGACATCTTTGACCATTTAAATGGTGGCAATGAGATTTAGCACGAATCACATGTACGTGTACGGGCGGACCTTCTTTGCAAACCCTATCTACCAATCTTATGCTTCAGTTGACGGGGACTTGTAATTTGTACTAGTTTATTCCAAAAGGAATTTGCACGCGTTTGTCTAAATCGGTCTGTTTTCCTTAACGAGAATTAGAAGTTTCGAAAGAAGCGTCTTATTGGAACCTATGCTAGGAAATTAATACCGTTGAGGTATATTACTTTTGGATTTCAACACGCACTTGATTGAGCGTTTCTCATTCTAAATGTGGTTGGATTCAAGCTTTCAATCCTATCTTTGCATGTACTTGAGAAACCATGGTGATACACCCAATCATCTTCTCAATCTGAATGAAGCAAGGAAATTTATACCCTGTGGTTGTGAGAGATGACTTCACATCAACCATAGACATAATGTCGATTGGATTGACCATAAGTTAATGTATGATAACGACCTTCTTTTCGATGCGTAGGAAACTACCTTAATTTGAACCTACTAGGATGTTTATGATTTGAAGAATACTCAACCCAGACAAAAGCCTTAAATATTTCTAAACAAGAACCTTGAGTCACCCCTGTTTGGGGAAAACCAAGCTAGTAATCATAGATTCTGTAACCTTCACCCACATATCTCACCTACAATAAACTAGTTTCGTGCCTGGATGATTTATACCCTTTAAGTTAGGAGTGGCATTTTTCTAGGCATAGCTTGTCATTGAAATTGGTAGACGAAGCTAGTTAACCAAGTTTTTGGTTTTAGAGTGTTGGTATGTAGAGTAGAACGTTGAGATTAGTTTGATAAATCAGTAGCTCCTGGTGGTCCTACCACTATGATCAAAGTGCGTGGTGAGTTGGAACTTTGCGGGAAGTTAACCTTTGGCAAGGTTGCTAAGTTGGACTTCTAACATAAAATTTGGAAACATTGACTAGGATAATGTCTTAGTTAGTAAAGATCTTAGTATAGAGAACTATTATTTGTAGAGGTGGCAATGGGTCGTGTCGTATCGGGTTCGTCTCGTGTCATAAACTCTGTTTTACCCATTTATGTCCAACCCGAACCCGACCCGTTTAATAATTGTGTTAAGAATGTCCAACCCGAACCCGAGCTATTAATGACCCACATAACCCGTGTAACCCATTTAATAAACAAGTCATACTCAAAACTCAATTAACCTATAACCCGTTTGACCCGTTTAACCCGTTTAACCCGTTTAACATGTTTAACTTATTTAAATTATAAGATTTAATAGGTATTTAGGTAGGTAAATGGGTAGATATATGAGTTAGTAATGACACGTTTATTAAATGGGTCAATATATAAGTCAATATACGGGTTAACCTGTTAACCCGAAATCTACCCACTTATTAAACGAGTTAACAAGTCATTATACGGGTTAACAAGTTGACTCAAAATCCACCCGTTTATTAAACGGGTCATAACGGGTTAACCCGAAAATTACCCAAAATTTTAATCGTGTGGGTTGACCCAGATAAATCTCGTGCGGGTTTTGAGTCGTGTATTGAATCGTGTCTTGCGCTTGTTTATTAAGTTAACCTTTTTACTAAGGGATTTTCACTCGTTGAGTATGTGGATGAGCTTCACTCCTTGATTAAGTTTAGTAATCACTATTCAGGATTAGTTTGGGCGTTTGGTGATTAGGAGTGTGGAATTATCATTCTAGTTTTGGGTTGTGGATTTCTTTTTTTTCACTTAAATTCCTTCCAGAAATTGGTTAAGCCTACATATGGACAATTTCATTCCTAAAGTTTGCCTGATGTTACTTAGGTATTGGAGTGACATTCCTACACCATTGTAAACCTTCTTATCATTTTGACTCTTAGGGGCCAAAAATAGAATGTATCATGTTTGGTATCAAACTCGAGAACAAGATTTGACTTCTCAGTAATTAGCTGGAGAGTAACCGTAAGGTTACAAATTGGAAGGATTTTACCGTGAATAGAATTCAACGTAGTTGGTTGGTACCTTCACCCTTAAGAACCACTAGGATGCGAGATAAGAATTGTTCTGTTGTTATGCCACTTCTTCCATTTCGAGAGCTAAGTCATATCTCAAGATATGGTTGGCGAAAGTCTTACACCAGTTTGGACCTTAGGATTAAAAGAAACCTTTGTGGTATTTGATGCTTCCTTGGTTAGAGAACAATCTAATTGACAGGAGCTATCCCAATCCCCCTAGATTGTCACGGGATCTGCCCTGCTCCCATCCGACACCACGTGCCAGACCAAGGATAAAACCGTAACCCGCTTGGGGTTACTAGAGTGCACATTGATTTCCAAAGTACGCGTCGGCAAGTGATGTCTCGGTCTCTGCTACAGCCCGCATCCACGATCAACCTGAAGGGTGCCAAAAAAAAATGTGAGTTGACAAAAATAAACATTTATTTAAATCATTTTCCAAAATATTGGTTCAACCCTCTGTTTTTACAAAGCATGCATGCATATCAATTTAAAAACCATTTCTTTCCTGTAAAATAGTATATACAAGCACATGATAAAATCTCTGGACACAAATCAATGGTTTAAAACCTCAGGACCCATTCTCATATTCAACCTCTGCCACATCTCATATCTGAAACTACCCATCCCAATCCCCCTGGGATTAACGTGGGATGTGTCCTGCTCCCGTCTGACACGAAGTTTCAGACAAGTGATAATACGTACCTCAACCCATACAGGGCTCCTAGAGCGCACAAGGATCGGTGGAGGAGTGCGATGTATCGGTCTCTACTACAGCCCGCATCCGTGATCAACCTGAAGGGCATTAAAATCATTCAGAACTTTGAGTGGACGAAAATCAATAAGTTCATAAAACATATCTGTAAACAGATATTTATGCCTTTCACTAAAAAGTATGCATGCATCGAAAATCAGTAATCAAAACATTTACTCAAATAAGTCATTAGGGTCGTAGCTCGAAAACAGTAAATTCAAAACCAAGTGGGCCACTGCCCAAATCCATAAACACAAATCCAACTGAAAAACCATTTCATAGATCCAAAAGTCCATATTTACCACATAACCATCCCCGGTATCCCAGATGCCTAGCGTACCAGACACTTGACGTCCCAGATGTCATATCTCACGGTAATAAGCAACGCGTGCTACCTGGGGTCTCTCCGGGTCAATATCTCCGACATCCCATATGTCTGACGTCCCAGACGTCTAATCATAGCATTCCTGCTCCTGAGTCACTATACGGTCTGATAGCTTCGTATAATGACACCTCGCAGGCAATGCACCGTGACTTCCCCAGTGTCCCAAACACTTGGAGAAGACCATCACATATCCTCGTATCAAGATAATATATGGAAAACAATTTTACAAAGTCATTTCAAAAGATCTCAATGGGCCCTACCCGAAATCCCCATAAAACATCACAAATCCATTTAGGGTCCCCGTCTCGAAATCACGTTTATGAAACATAGGGTCCTATACCCAAAATCACATTTATAAAACTCAACTGGCCCTCATGTCCGATTTTGTAAACCACTGGGCCCCCGACCCGATCACATAAAGGGTCTCAGCCCCATTTTGTAAACCAACTGGGCCCCTGGCTTGATCACATAATTCAAATGGGTCTCATGCCCGAATTCATCTTTCCAAAACCAAAACCATGCCATAGAACCATTATTAAAATCACAATCACATAGCAATAGCATAAACTCGTAAACCTTGAAATACGTGTATATACGAGAATACCTCGAAATACGTGCCATCATGTAAACCACCAGTGCCACAATCATCATCATAGAAATCACGTATGTAAAACATATAAAATGGTTATGCATGCATCACAGTTTAGAAAACGAAGTCTACTCACAGACCGTCCTACGCTGCAGCCTCAATACGCGTGTCATAAGTCCTCCCAGGCCACACCACTATCACCGGGACTTCCAAACATGTCCAAATCATACTAGAGGGTCACTAACCTCTTCATTAACCTCTCATTGAAGCCCCGTAATTTTCCTGAATTTCTAACTATTTTTAAACTCGATCCTAAACTTTTGGACACCCCGAAACATATCAAAACGATGTCCAATCGACACAAAACTGTCCCAAAATATTTGTTACATCGAATAGATGATTTCACGTGTTGAAAGTTTCCCCAAAAGGCCCCTCACGCGCCCCACGCGCGGCCTGAACCTCATGCGCGTTAAAGCCACGCGTGGTATTATTCATTGTCCCTGACCTTCGGCAGACCGGTCTGGTTTAGTTCGGTTTGGTCCGACCGGTCCAACTAGACCGGCGTGGCTGGTTCGGCAGACTGGCCTGAACCTTATGCGCGTTAAAGCCACGCGCAATACTATTCATTGTCACTGACCTTCGGCAGACCGGTCTGGTTTAGTTCGGTTCGGTCCGACCGGTCCAACTGGACCGGCGTGGCTGGTTCGGGCCAATTCCGACCCCTTCCTCAATCCTTTTTCATCCCAAATTCCATCCTCTAAATATTCCTAACCTATTTGTGAGTTCAAAACTTAAAAACCAAAACTAAAAACCTTACCTTTCGATTTTTCTTCTTGAACTAGCTAACCTCCCCGTCGGTTTCCTTGCCTCCGGCCACGCACCAGCCGCCGTTCTTAGCCCATTTGGTTCCTAGCAACCTCAGACACATCCTCCAAACATCAAATTGATTCGACAACCAGCCAAGCCCAACTTCTAAGTTTAAAACTCGAACCTTACCTCTCATGGCAACGCCAGCCACCGTCCACGACGGTCGTCGATGTCAACACCGTTCGACTTGTCTCCCTTCACTCTCTCATCTTCGTTCAATTTCCAACTCCATTGGTTAAGGATTGAGGGTTGTGTGTATGTAGTTGTGTCGTGTTTGTTAGAGAGAAATGAAGGAGGTGACCCGCAGGGAAGAAGAGAGAGAATTGAGAGATTGTTTTTAGTTTAATTAATTAATTAATTAGACCAATAGGCATAGATCCATAATTTAGGGAAAAATAACCAATGGGATGAGGGCCCTACACAAAATATCAGTCAATAGGATTAAAATAATATATAATTGCGAATCCCGAGACGTAAATCCCCAATTTCGATCCCTTGACCATAACTTCTCTGTTCGACGTCCGATTTCGACGTGTCGCCTGTCTACGAACTCGTGACGTCCCGATCTACGTCATGGTCATCTATCCTCGTACGTTTGACTCCCCGAGTCAAAAGTCAACATTTTACCCACGATTAGGGGCAAAATGGTCATTTTTCACTATCTGTTCGATTTCTCTCAACTAAGCCCCGATTAGTCATTCTAAATTATAATTAATTAATATTTAATCCCGATATTCGGGACGAGTCGTTACAATATCATTATCTCATATCATCACCAGTCACGTCATCCGTGCAATGCGTGCAAATAATCTTCAAGACCACTCAAATCCGAGCACATCGTCGTGAACACATCACTGTCCGGCGTTTCAGATCGTTGTGAACGTATCACCAATTGATCTCCATATAATAACAGCATTCATGAGTCGAGCCTCTCTCTGCTGCAAGACAACAGGCAGTTCTTCAGTCAATGCTGATGTCATCTGCTGACATCAGCTCTAACTAATGTAACTCATGCTGTCAACTTGACAGGTCTGACAACCTGCCACTTGGCATTCCTTCATTAGTTCCACATGTCACCCTCTAACACTGCCACGCCCCATGATGACGTCACTTGCTGATGTCATCACTACCACGTGTCGCTGACACGTCAGCTCTGACAACCTGACACACTACCACATGGCACCACTTCGTTGGTCCATGTGGTCGACCAATGCTGGCGTGGACCTGCCACGTCATCTAACACACTATGAAAACTCGCCACGTGGCACCATCGCATTGGTCCACGCAATCTGACATGTCTGATATGGCACTGCCACATCACTACTAATTGGGCCTGACAGCCTACCACATGTCACCCTCTGGCTGGCCACATGATCTAACAGGTGTGACAGGTGATGACGTGGCCTGACAGGTCTGATAGGTGATGACGTGGCTTGCCATGTCATCGTCGTCAACCTCTCGCGAGTCGACCCATTTTCCTGCAACCGGGTCACTCGACCCGCGACCCTGACCCAGTCCGTTCTCCTTCGTCTGACCACCAATCTTCACCATTCTTCGACCAATCTCATCGTCTCTTACCTAGAAAGAGATTCCTAGACCTAAAAGGTGAGGAAAATACCTGAAAATGGATGGCCATGGTCGAAACCTCACGGTTGTTCTTCAAGCTCCCCCCTCCCCCCCCAAGGCTGTCCAGTGGCCCTCAGCCTTCCATTCTCGTTCCTACATGCTCGTACGAGCTCAATGAACACACCCCAGGCATCAAATCACTTCCCAAACGTCCAAAAATCGAAACTCGAATTTCAAATGGAAACGGGTTCACGGGTTTCGGGTTGTTCGATTGAAAAGGAAGAGGATATGCATGTAGGTGGGATAATGGGTCAATGGGTCACTTGTCACTCATCCATTGGTCCAGCTAGATATTTTGGGCCCACTAGCAAACAAAGGAAAACTCAACTCTTCTCGATTTTCGTGCAATCGTAAATAGTACGTACAATCGTTTTTGACTCGTAACTTTCCCGTACGATATCCGATTTTGACATGCCGTTTGTCTACGAATACGTATCGTCTTGATCTATGTAATGGACATTGGTTCACATGCATTTGACCTCCCGGGTCAAAAGTTAACATTTTCCACATGTTCGGGGGTAAATTCATAATTTCACCCTGAATGTCCGACAATTCTCGACTAATTCTTGATTAGTCTCGATAATCCTTAATTTATGTCTTGATAATCCCGTGATAATCCTTAATTTATGTCTTGATAATCCCGTAAATTCGGGACGGGTCCTTACACTAATTTTGTTGGCTATTAGCATAAATCCAAAGGATTAAAGAGGAAGTTGCATTCTCGCGATTTGAAGGTTGGTAACCTAACGATCTTCCCTGCTCTACTTCCGAATTTGAGTAAAGTTACAAAGTTCTAGTAAAGTAATGTACTCAATACTTTTGAACCTTGTAGTTTGGGCCGGATTAATCGTTTTAATGCCTGAGGAGCTCCGTAGACCGTTATTAGAGGGAATTAATTTGTAGGATGTTAATTGTGGTTTGAGTTAGTAAGAACCCTAAGTGACCATTATTTTTTAGAAAGTTAGTCATTGCAATTACAAGAAGTTTGTAAATTACTAGAAAGATTAGTTGGTACCTTGTAAGACCGAGTGCTTGAGACAAGTGAACTTTTTTTCATTTTAGTAATTGTTACCTTGATGCATGTGTTTAGTCTGGTTAGCCGAGGAATAGGGAGACGATAACACGAGATAAGTTATGAGATAACTAGAACACAAAGGTCTTCTTAGTTGCTTAACCTACTTGAATTTAGTAGTGAAGGAGAATTTACTTTCGAAGGTTTAGTGTACCTTTACAAGGCATTTAGGAAACTATTTAAGAAGACCCTAATTCGTTATATTACTTGAGGACAACGTACAGTGAGTTTGTAAAGTCTTAACTGGAATGACTCATCAGAAGTTCAATAGTTGGCAACCTACTTGAAAGACACAATGAGCCATAGGACTAAGAAAGGAAGTTGAATTCGTGTTGGTAACAACACAAGAGAATTCGAGTAATCTGTTGAGCAAATTTAGACTTATACAGTCCCTACACTCACACACTCCTTACACTCACCTTCAACTAACTCTCATTGAACACTCACACACGCACATAAAGGATGGAGAAAACCCATTTGTGACAACCGAGAAGCCTACCCACAGCCATCGTCGAGGAACTAGTGAGCCACCCTCCATATCGCCTCTATACTACACTCCCCATCAAGGTGAATTCGACCATCCTCTGCTCCACCGTCATCCAACACTGCAATGCGAGTAAAAGAGAAAGGAACGATAGTGGCATCGAGATGTTCCTAAGACGGCGTTGAGATGTTACCACGAACCATCGAAGTTCTCACAACGTTAGCATATTCTATTTGAGACTAACGACGTCATAACAGATATTAAACATAATATTCCAATGTGTAAGCACGCATGGGGAAGTGTGAGCATGTGGGACCTTCGGGCAGCGCGTGAAGCAATTTTCCGACCTCAGGCAAGCGCCTGAGGTGATTTTCAAACCTCTTGCTGGCGCATGAGGCCATTTCCCAGCCCTACGCCTGCATATGAGACTATTTGCTAACCCACGGCAGTGTGTGGACCTAGTTTTAGGGTCTTTCTGGCCGTTTTAAGCACATTTTAACCCATTAGAAGTTATTTTAAGCACCGTTTTGAGCAACCCTAGTGGGTTTTTACTTGGAATTCCATTTATAAAATGTAACATTTACGAATGACTTCGATAGCATTGAATGGGCTTGGAACTCATGCTAGCTTGATACGTCAGGTGCCTTCGACTCCCCGACTAGTATGTGAGTAAACCTCATTCTCTTGCTTTAAACCATTGATTTCCTCCTTACACTTTTTTACGTATGTGATTATGATTCATGTTTGTTTATTGTTTTATTGGATGATTTCTCGAGCATACTAGGTTATGGTTGTTTTACTTGATGATTTCTCGATGCATGTTTGATTTGTCTAAAGATTACTTTAACTTAGTAAATGTTGTTGGCGGTAAGTACATACTATTCTTAGGACAATTAATTGAGATAGTAGTTGGATAACCACCTAGGAGTTGTAGGTATCTCAGGTACCCCGTCTATCAGCCACATACTAACTTCTACTGACAGGACCTATTCCTACATTATTTACGCACGCGGTCCTATTTCCGTCTGACAACCAATCTCAAAATTACTAGGATTACCCTCAATTCTTGTCAGACAAGGGATATTCCTAATTTTATATGTATCCATATCTTGATAGGTCACCCAAACAGAGTACATCCTTGTGGAGTCACCGCGCACATCCAACCCACTAGCCACGTCAAATAGTGGAATCTATCAGATCGACTTTATCCGTAAATTTTTCATAAATTATAATCCACCATTAAAGGTCTTTAATATCCTAATTAATCTTATACTTAAAATCCAATTTTCTAAATTAAAATACAAATTTTAAAATGTGCATAATTCTTCGAACAATCCAAACTATCTCGAGACGATGTTCGTTCATCTCAAAAACTATACCATTGGATTCATGACATAAAAAACATAAAGTTTAAAGTTGGACAAACGACAGAGGATCACCGCACGCACCACTAAGGCACTTTGCGCGTGGGCCTCAAGCACATATGCAAGGGGTCATCCCCTACCTCCAGACGGATTGGCCCGCGAGTCTACGCACTAGGCCCGACCCGATCGACTAGACCCGATTCTAAAACCTTCGTTTTTCAACCTCTTCCTTCCCTCCCACGTCCAATCGCTTCTAAACTAACCCAAGAACAGTTCCCTGATTTCAAAACTAGGTAAAAAGAGTTATGAACAAACCAAATCAGGCATCAAGGTATCTCCCTCCTTTCTTATCCAGCTTGTAATTTGCTTAAACAGTGGCTTAACACCAGATTCTTTAACCTCCTAAAACCCAATGCTGGATTTACAAGAATTTTATGTTTTCCTGTTATCGTCATTGTCACATAATCGCATAGTGTTATCAATCCGCGATCATTCAAAATCCCACCACACTCCTTGTATCATGTATTGAACCCAAATTCAATAATCCATTCCGGGATTTAAAGTAAAATATCGCTCATATAAAAAATAGAGACGAAGGACTAACTTGATGCTAAAAGTATCAAGAGTTCAAGTAAAGAAAAACTAAAACAAAAGAACAGGGATGGATTGTTGGTCAAGTTGGTACCTGAAAGAGAAAGTTGGTTTGAACTTTGAACCACTCAAACAAATGTAGAGCGATTTTGGACCGCAAAAGATGCAGAGATGATTGAGTTGAACAAGAAATACGGCCACAAAGGTTGCTCTTTGAATGTTTGGGGTAACCTTGTACCAAGCCCTGCATAGCGATTACTAAAACTCTTTTGTTCCGATAATCGATGGACTGGTTCTAATTCTTCAACATACAATGTTTCCATAACACGAAACCAGCAATAGTTGCCATACAGTTGATGAGTACACTGGTAAGGTAAAATAAGAAAGTGAAAAGACTTGGGTAAGTCGAGTAAGCTTGGGATACAGATACTAAAGATGAAAAGGTTAAACGATAATAATCAGCAGCCCAAGTCAATATAGTGGGCTTCTCCATAACTTATTTCACTTGCGTCCCTCGCCTTTTTTCTGCTCCTTGGCTGAGAAGATCATAGATCAACATCAGTAGGGGGGGAAAAGGGTATGATTCAGATTTAGATAGGCCTGTTCCGGCATTAAACAAATAAAACAGGAGAGGAAGAGCGGGCGTATCACAATGGGGAATGACATAATTTTAAGGGCGCAGTTTGAGCTACATACCAGCCTTTTCTTCTTCTCGCTTCTTAGCGGCCTCGGCTCTTTGTTGGCGAATCAGGGCTAAGCGTTCTGCCATAACAATTTAAATAAAAGAATGAAAAACAGGAAACAGAGATGTTCTGAGGCGATCAAAAGAATAATCAAGAACAGGAAGATGAAGTATTGACTCATTACAAGTGTATTTGATCAGAACAATATTCAACACTCCCAAGCTACATTGATACTTAGCAACGGAGTAGACAAATAAATCTCAACACCCTTACCAAGTTCCAGATAAAATTTTCTGCATTTACTTGCTAAATATCCAGCTACACAAGATGGTATCTTCTAATATGAGCAACATCTCACCACCTCAGTTGAAAATTCTATATAATTGTATCACTACTACTGTGATAAAGGAATGTTTAAGTGCATTCAGAAGTAAGAGACCTAGGCATGACATACCCTCCAACTAATATTAGTCAACCTTGTGCTCAAACATACATCTAATGATAAATGGGTGACATATCAACAAGGAAATATAAAAACAAAATAAAAGACGGTAGTCCAATGCAAAAATATCTGTACCCATGTTCAGCATATGCTAATTGAGAAATATGAATATTTTAGTTCAACAAATTGCCAAAAATGAAGCTAGGATTTGTCAGTTTCCCATTTTACCTAAATCTTTTTTGGCTTGATCTGTTTTTCCCTGTTCCTGCAGCCTCATGTATCGCTCATGAGCCTTTTGCTTCTCTATCTCCTCCCTACAAAAGAACCAGAATTTACATTGAAGCAATAACTAACCTTGGATCACTCGTACATTTGTCTGCAAGGACAAACACCCATTGACTGATCAAAGTTACACGAATCCAAAGTTTCAATCCTCATCAGATGACAAATAGAATGCCAGAGCAGAGGAACATGGAAAACATATTTCAGTTCTTATCAGTGGAAAGAGAAATTTACCGTCTGCAATTTTCACATCAGTACCTATAAAAGCTAAGGCTACGTTTAATACGCCATATAAGAGATTGGATAAAATAATATAGTACGAAACCAATGTTTGGTACCACCCATATTAATTAGCCGTTGTATAAGTTAATACGATAGTGTTTTTATGCGGTCCAAACAAGCTAAAATAATACTCTCAAAATTATCCGTATTAAATAGTCAAATGACTAACAATCTTGAAGAGTGTAATAATAATAATAATAATAATAATAATAATAATAATAATAATAATAATAATAATAACAATAATAATAAAAAAATTATAATAAAATTATAATTAATTATAATTTAATAAATAATAATAGTAATAATAATATACATAATTAATATTTATGATATAAATATCTCATATCACCTACTATAATATAATCCGGCCAGTATAATATAGTCAGCGTTGTAAACCAGCAAAGCACCAAACACTATTCAATAGTCAGCCTACCCAGTTGATAGATTAGTCTATCCGACTGAAATAGTCAGTACAATACGGCGTACCAAATAAGACCTAAATCTTTTCATAAGAACATAACAATCGAAAAAATATATTTAGTGTATTTGAGTGTTGCTGGTGAAAGAATTATAAAACAAATTATAGTTTACACGTCTATGACAAGTCGTCAAATATTGACCTACAAAGTAATGTTTGAAACCTATGTACATGATTCCTTTCGCCCTATGGTTGGCAACACCCAAAACCAAGTGGTGAAGGTTTAGTGGCATAAAATGCACGCAGGTACATAATGTTGCCCCACCCCGACCTCAATGTGATGATGAAAATTACATTTGCCCAATAAGAGTTAGAAAATGGCTCATTGCCTAATGGTAAACCCCCCCTCCTCAAACTTGGACCAATTTCATAAGCTAAATGTAACCCAAAACTTTAAGCAATGTACAGCTCACAAGACTGCCCATTGTATCAATTGTTTTAATTTGAAATCTTTTCTCAACCCGAATCTTCCTAACAAATGAAAACAAAAGCCAAAACCAAAAGGCAATGAGAAAAGATACAAGTCGGTCAAAATTTACAAAAGGAAAATGTACAAAGTCCCCCAAAAACACCCAAGAAAAACCAAAGCATTCTATAACTCTTTTGTATATTTTCATTTTTCTTCAAAAATGAATAGAGGTGTTATACAATGCTCAACCTCCACTATTGTTGTAACAAAAACTTTAGCAATGCCACAAACATTGAGCCAACGTACTTTCTCCATCAAAAAGGAAAAATACCATTATGTGACCTTTTACAAGATAATCAAATCTAACAATCACCACACTTGCACAATCCCACTTTGTCATCTCCAATAATCATATTGTTATTCGAAGCTCCATCAATTAGGTATACCAATATTACCTTCAAACCCAATAGAGAGCAATTATAAATCTTAATTCTAGTATTATGGAAATTGTTGTCTTAGCATCTTTCACATTAGGAAAGCTTTGAATGGGACCCCTTCTCGGGTGCATGTCACTCCCAGAAAATAACTTAAGGATGCAGTAAAATCTAAAGTGCAGGGGATTAAGTTTCCAAATAAAGTTGATTTAGTTCCATGTGCATATCATTGCAGTGTTAGTATACACGCTTTAAAACGTGATTACCAGAGCCAAAAGCTTCCTACAAGGTTTATAGATTACAGTTTACTGAATTTCACATCATTATAATCTTCCATGATCTCCTTCTTTCTTTTTGAGTGTGATATGTATATTAAGACTAGGAACTGCAAAGAAAAATCCAAGTCATCCTACGGAATGTAGGATACTTCTGGTTCTTATAGATAGAACCATATGCTACTATCAAAGCATGATACCTAATGACAGTTTGAATTTAAGTTTAAACATTTTCGTGGAAAACAAAAGAAAAATAAAATGGAGGCATCTCAATGAGGAAGCAAGATTTGTTTTACAAAGCTTGCCAAGGAATCAGGCCTATATACATTGAATGCACAAGTGAGGAACGCTGCATACCTTTCACGCCTAGAGAGTTCAGTTGTTTTCTCAATCTGCAGCAAGAATAACAAGCAAACAAAATTATGATAACTGACTCAGTACTGCATAAAGATTAAAATTTATCCATCAACTTACATCGACATTTTTAGCCTTCACATTCTTTGGTTTTGCTAGATTGGGATTCTCAATTTCAATGATTCCCTGAGTGCCTTTCCGCTTCTGTTAATATATGGTGGCAATTTTAGTAAGATGGAAGTTGGAATTTGTTAGAAGTGCCAATGCTACCAAATGAAGAGGAATAGAAATAAACTATCAATGAGTAGACTGACTTCGGATTCTCCTTCTTCTGATGATTCCTCTTCAGAAGCTACTTCTTCCTCCTCTTCGGCTTCTTCCTGACAATATTAAAGAAGTATGACTTCTATGTACAGAAACGCCACCAAAAAAAAAAATTAAATTCACACATAAAACACCAGTTGGCCTACTGTATGTTAAGAATGACGATGCCAATGATAAAAGAGTAATTTTTTTTATGTTCAATAACCATGCTATTGCAGCCAAGATGCAACTCTGATTACCCCATTGACTATCTTTTTTCAAAATACTCCTGCATGATTTTTAAACAGTGAATCTTGTACTCATAAACTTTCTGTTCTCTAATAGTTTCCTACATTCATGGCATTCCAAGTGGCTCTTAGTCTCCTATTTGAGGGATTAATGTGTGTGTTTCAAGGGATCAAAGTCCTACCCCCCAATCTCCGTCTACAATAGAACCAAAATCAAGGAAGCCTGTTGACAGGTTGACAGCACAACACCAAAAGGGGGAACACTAAAACATGTAATGCTACTTCTTGAGAAAGTCATATTAGACATTCATATTCAGTACATTTATATTTGAAGTTTTGAGCGGATGGCTTGGTAATTCCGTACATTCATGGGCTACAGGTAGTATGGCATGTCCATAAACTTCTAAAGGGATTTTACCTACATAGCAGTTAATGCTTATAGTCATCCAAGACAGATTCATTCTTTTGGTCTACAGTTGGTTCAGCCATGCTCCATATGATCCCTATTCCCGGGAAAGTATTGATTACCAAATATATTGGTTGTGCAACTTCGACTGAAATCAATTTTTTTTTTTATACAATGAAGAATATGAAACGCAATTAAGTCAAAATGAATGTGTTTGGTCAATAAGTATTGCTAATTCCATGCATTCGCATCAATGCAGACACTACATATGGAAGACCAAACAAATACTACAAGAACAGCAAAAAGAAAATTGACCCTTCTAAATTTAACAACCATGACGGCAATGGCAGTGTCTTCAATTAATTTATATGAGCATGAGATATAAAGGAACAAAGGAAATTATTACCCTTTTAAAACTACGTGGACGAGCAGAGGTGCCCGCAACTGCAACCATTAGAAGTACAGACACAAAGAAAACCAGAGTCAGCTCATAGATGAAAGTAAAAAAGCATTTGAAAGAGGATTATCAATTATCGTTATTGGTTGACAATAAGAAAAATGTCTTTGACTCAACAAATATTAATCAACCATCATTCAAATATAAAAAATAAAAAAATTTAACTTCAAATAGTATAATAGAATAAAAATGATAACCCATAAATCAAGTCACAATCAACGACCCAATAAATTTATTGAATAACAGGCATGATTCAACTTTAAATTTGGAATGATCTATTGGAATGGGCAACAACATAAAATAAAAGGGGTGGATGATTTATCTAGCCTGCCTTATAACATAACTAACCTACCCATTAACCATTTAATTTTCCTGAATTCAGTGTAAATATGAAACCACCCACCCAAATTCGATGGTTTTCTGAAACTAAAAGTAGTGAGGAAGTGCAAATTTGAAATTTGACTCAGACTATTCTCACAGCAATTAAAGCTTATGTAAATTGAATTCATGTCGAATACCTCTGTCCAGATTTCAAGCCAAATTGAACCAGTTATTCAATAATTATGGCCCAAATGTCATTAAGTTTTCCTTTGTGTTTTCTTACAGAAGTCATGTAATTTACTGACCCAAATTCAAAATCAGCCTAAGAAAAGCCAACAAAATATTCTTCTAGGAACATAATTTCATGAAAAATTTACGAGCTTTAGATTGACAGCAAACATTTCATAACAAAATTAATGACCCAAAAATTCTGGATCTATCAAACCGCCAAAAAAAAAAATGAGACCCTGGGCAAACACATGCCAACATATACATATCATAAACTGCTTCAACCAGATTGAGATACAGAGAAAGAAAAAGAGAAAGAGAAAGAGAAGGAGAGAAATTACCCATCTCTTCGTGAGTGGAGAAGTGGCGGTGCCCGGTGGGCTTGCCCTTGAACTTTCCTCTACCCATTTTCGATTAAGGTATCACAGACAGAGCGAGGAGGAAGAAGAAGAAGAAAGTTGGGATTCAGAGAGGCTTTCTCTGAGTATTTATAGCTGCTGAAGCTGCTGCTGGTACTACTTTTGGCTTTGGCCTCCTGCACTTCAAACCTACTGTATATACCTCCAGAGTTTCTGTTTACTCCATATAATAAACTAAAAATATTGTACAAAATTAGTGGTTAGTATTGTTGAAATGATGTTAAATGAGACTTGATGGGCCTAATATCTTAAATTCAAGACTCACTCACAAGCTCAAGGAACACATCAACCCAAACTCATTGTTACGATACGTCTCGAATTCCGGAATTAAATTAGTGACTAATGAAAGATTAGTGAGATTAATCGGTAATTAGTTGAGCAAAATCGGACGGACAGTGCAAAATGACCGTTTTGTCCCTAGTCGTGGGAAAAATGTTGACTTTTAATTCGGGTGGTCTGATGGCCGAGGGCCAAGGACCGTTACGTAGAACGGGTCGATACGAATTTGTAGACAGGCGGCACGTCCAAATCGGACGTTGTACGGAAAAGTTATGGTCCCGGGAAGTTCGATTGCACTATGCACGCATTACGAGGCAGGGATTAGGTGGCATTATCTGATTGGTCATTAAACCCAAATTATGGATCTAAAGTGTGATTGGTGGGTTTAGGATTAAAATATTAGTTTTGGGGATTATTTTATAATTTCTTCACCCACTCTCTCTCAATCTTAGCCCTTCATTCCCTTACACCCCTCATCTTCACCGTTCACTCCTCTGATCAGCACACCAAACTCACCTTCCCTCCCCCCTTCAACCGTACAAATATCTTCTTCATCTTCTTCACTTTGTCCTTCTGAAAACCGAGAGACAAACACAACAATTAGCACCTCACCACCATTATCCATATTGTGTGATCAACTGTGAGAACTGAGAGAGAGTGAATGACCAGTGGGCTTGGTCGACTGGCCACAGCGGTGGCCACGGCGGAGGAAAACGCGAAACCGTAGTTAAGTTGTTTTGAATTTTGGACTACGAGTTTTAAGGGTTTTCGTTTTGTTCTAAAGGTTAGTTTATGTTTCTGGTGATCTTAGGGGAAGGTTTGGATTGATTTCGAGGGTTGAGACGGTCAGAGTCAACGACAAAAGCTAGTTGCAGGTGGCCGATTCGCTCTTCGATCTTGGAGGTATCATTTTGACCCGTTTTTTCATGTTTTGCTTGGCTAGATCGATTGGGTTTGTTGTTAGGAACCTTTAGGATTGAAAATGGACATAAATGGATCGAAAAATGAATGGGTTATAGGGTTGAACCGTGACCGCCGGTTCAGTTGGACTGAACCGGTCTGAACCTGTCTGCCAGAGGTTGAAGAAGATGAATAGTGTTGGCGCATGGGCTTCACGCGCAGCCCCTTTGGGCGGCGCGTGAGGAGGCGTGGTGGGTCTTTTGGGGAGGACTTCAACATGACTTTTAATCTATTCGATGTAACGAACATTTTAGGACTGGTTTCGTGTCGATCGGACACCGTTTTGATATTATTCGGGAAGTCCGAAGGTTTAGGATTGAGCTTAAAAATAGTTAAAAATTCGGGAAAATTACGGGGCTTCAATGAGAGGTTAATAACGTAGTTAGTAACCCTATAGATTGATTTGGACAAGTTTGGGAGTCCTGGTGACGGTGATTAGCCCAGGGAGGCTTATAGCACGCAAATCGAGGCGGCTGCTTATGACGGTCTCTAAGGGGACCTTGATTTCTAAACTGTGATGCATGCATAATTGTTTTATATGGTTTATAGATGTGATTCTATGATGATGATTTGGATGTTAGTGATTTACATGATTTCACGCATTTCAAGGAGATTTACGTGTTTGCACGTAAATCGAGGTTTACAATTTTGCACTGATTATACGTGATTATGGTTTTGGAAATTGTAACGATCCGTCCCTGAAACCGGGATTAGATTAATTGTTAATGACGGATTAGTGAAGATACTAGGTGATTAGTTGGATGATTTCGGACTGACGGTGCGAAATGACGATTTTGCCCTTGGAATTGGGCGAACGGTTGACTTTTCGTTCGGGAAGTCAAATGGACTTTGACCAATGACTGTGACATAGTTTGGGACGTCATGAGTTCATAGACAGGTGGCACATCAGATTCCGACATTCGAGGACGAAGTTATGACGTTTGAAAGTTTAAGGGTATTTTGGTAATTTGGTTAAGAAAAGGTAAATGGTTGACTTTTTATACGACAAGTTATTTTCATGTAATTCGGGGACCGTTAGGTGCGTCTTGATCCCCAGAGTACAACGACAGGCGGCACGTGGTCATTGGATTTCAGACGGCTAGATTTTGGTTTAAACGTGCGAGGGGCATTTTGGTAATTTCACCTTAAGAGCATTTTGGTCAATTGGCTTGCATGGGGATTGGTGCCCAGTGATCAGGGGACACTTGGCTGCCCCAAGATTAGTTCCCACCAGATTTGGGACACTTGTCCCCTACTGGAAGGCCGTGGAAGGTTTCTCACCGCCTTGCTTGGTTTTAAAATTTGGGAGAAATGTTGGTACGGGTTTAGGGAGGAACACAGAGTGAAAAACAGAGGTTGAGCGTCCACTCTTACACCAACACGAAAAATTATCTTCCCTGACCCATGATCCATGAAGGAAAATGAAAGAGTGGGTAGAGCCGTGTGTGGTGGTGCCACCGTCGAGGGCCGTCCACGACGGTGGCCGTGGAAACCAGGAAAAACGGGGGACCGCAACCCGTGACGTACCTTAACCCAAAGACATTTAAAACATCATCCTTCGTCTATACTGATAAGGACATGAAGATGAGTTCCATGGACTCGAGTTTGAAGGCTTACAATGAACGGTAAGGTTAAACCAATAAAAGCTTAATCTGAATTCGATTATGGCAACTTGGACTTTAGTGGCTAACACTTAAATTGGTGCTTTAGAGGAGGTTTTGGAAGTCAACAGAAGTTGGCTGGATTTGATTTCATGGCAGGAGGTGGCCTGAGTCTCGAAACACAGGGAGAAGGAAATTCGAAGTTCTACCTTGATTTTGGAAGGTAAGAAACAAGCTTTAAGTTCATGATTTTAATAGCTAGATCGATTATTTAGATGGAGACGAAGTTACTGGGCTAAAAAGAGTTTGAAAAAGGGTTGGAAATGGAGGGAACCGTGGACGCCGGTTCAGTTGAACCGACTGAACATTGGACCAAACCAGAACGTGTTCACGCGAGGAAGGAGATGAACAGGAGACAACGTGTGGCTCCCACGCGCAACCCCTTTGGGCAGCGCGTGAGGGCGTGTGTAACTGTTCATAGGGAAGTTTTCAACACAACATTTAAAGTATTCGATGTAATAAACATTTTGGGACTGGTTTCGAGTCGATCAGACATCGTCTCGATAGCTTTCGGGATGTCCGAAGGTTTTAGGGCTCGTTTAAAAATAGTTAAAAATTCAAAAAAATTACGGGGCTTTAGTAGAAGCTTAATGAAGTAGTTAGTGACCTTCTTATGGGATTTGGACAAGTTTGGGGAAGCCGGTGATAACGGATTAGCCAGGAACGGCGTAAGTGCACGCGTATCGAGGCGGTGGCGTAAATGGTCTGTGAGTGGACTTTACTTTCTAACTTATGATGCATGCATAAAATTTTATATGTGTTCCATACGTGATTTCTATGTTTATGATTATGATATTGATGATTTACGGTTTTGCAAGTATTTCGAGAGATTTACGGAATTGCATGTTTTACGAGCATACGATTTATGTTGTGATTTGATCATGGTTTTAATGATTTGATTTTGGGATTTGAAATATGATTTGATTTCAATGATTTTTAATGGATTTTGGAAAAGTGATCTCAGGCTTGAAGCCCTGTTCATGTAATTTCGATTTTGGAATCGAATTTTGGAAAAGTGATTCGGATTCAGTTTTGGAACTTGAAAGTGAAATTCTGGATTTGGGTTCGGGATGATGGTTCCGGATGCTAGCTTACGGAATCATTATTGCGAATTCAGATAAAGATTTTCTATGGTTTTCACTTGGTTTTGGGTTTAAAGACCCGTTGAAAAATGGTTTTGGGTTTAAAGACACGAAAAATGGCTAGATCTAGTTTTGAGTTTAAAGACTCGGTTGATTGAAGGGGGAGGGCCCTGGATTGATATGTTTTGAGTTTAAAGACTCAGTTATTGTGATATCCCCCGAGGCCTGTTGATTGTGTTTTGAGTTTAAATACTCGTTGATATCCCGGGAAGGCCTGATTATGCGCATGTGTTTTGAGTTTAAAGACTTGGGCGCACATGAGATCCAACAACTTGATTGATTGATGTTTTTCACTGGATTTCAGATGTTTTGAGAAATGGCCTTGATGATTTGGATTTGATGAGTTTTGGGCTGAGTTCCCGTACTTTAATGAGGATTTATGATTTTGGGCTGAGACCCTGGATTTGAGTTACTGGTTTAAGAAAAGAAACGATTCCGGTTTTCGTTGATGGTTTCTGGATATTAAATGATTTTGTGAATCGGTTTTCATATGCATGCATTGGTTTTGCGTGGAGGGTATAAATGTAATTTCTTATATATATACTATTTTCTGAATGTATTTTTTTTTTTCCACTCACAGTCTTTTTATGTTTTCGATACCCTTCAGGTTGATGCGGTGCGGGCTGTTGGTAGAGAGAGACGGAGACATCACACACGCGATCCACAGTAGGTTTTGCGCGCTCTGGGAAGTCTGGAACTCGTGGACGGTTCGTTTAGAAATCTCTTGTCCAGCTTACGTGTTACATGGAGGTTGGACGTCGGTTGAACCTTCGTGTTACGCGTAAGTTAGATGAGAGCATGACTTAGCCCTTAATCCCGGGGGATTGGGGGTGGGTCATGTTAGAAATGGTATCAGAGCAAGGTTTGTGCGCTCTGCGCAAGGTTATGGCTTCCAGGGCTGGTGGTTGTCGACTTGTGTGCTGTGATGTTACTGTGGATGTGATGTCTCGACGCGAAACAACCCGTCATCAACCTGGACGCTGTCAGGACCCACCCCTAATCCCCCGAGATTAAGGGATAATTCCTGCTCCCATCTAGCTTACGCATGACACGAAGGCTAAACTGACGTCCAACCTCCATGTGACACATAAGTCGGACAAGAGATTCTCAATTCAACCATCCTAAAAGTAACCGGACTTATCAGAGTGCACCGAACTACTGTGGGTCGCGGGTGTGATGTCTCTGTCTCTCTCGACCAACAGCCCGTACCGCAACAACCTGGAGGGTATCGAAAACACGAAAAGACTGTGAGTGGACAAAAATAAAGTATAAGTTTAAAACAGTTTATCATAAAACACAATTACATTTATACCTTCCATTTGAAAATCAATGCATGCATATCAATCCAAGTCATGAAACCACTTCACATCAGAAACTATCAATGAAAACCAATATCGAATACATCATTCAAATCCAGGCCTCAGCCTCAAATCTCAAAACAATCTAAAATCCGAGAACTCAGTCCCAAAACTCATCAAATCCAATCATCCGGACCACCGCCCAAAACATTGTGAAAACCAGTGAAAAAACATCAATCATACAAATTACTGGATCTCAAGTGCGCCCGAGTCTTTAAACTCCAAACCATGCGCAAATAACCAGGCCTTCCCGGGATATCAACGAGTCTTTAAACTCAAAACAAAATCGCAGGCCTCGGGGGGTATCATAACCGAGTCTGTCAGGACCCGTCCCAAATATGGCCTCGATACCCGTGACGAACTCTGCTCCCGTCTGACAATCACACTTACAGTATTAAACAAAACAAAATCCGTCAAACAACTATAAGCATAACTATCAGACGAAGGAGTAAAATATACACAACAGTTAGTCAGAGCATAGTTCTACAAAATGGGCACAAAAGTCCTACAATGCTAGTCTCGCAACGGAAGGACGTCGGAAGCTGTATGCCTCGATATCTGCCTCAACGTTCACCCCAGCGCTATCACCACGACCTGGAGGGAAAATTTAAAACCAAAAGATGTGAGTGGACTAAAATAACCAAAAGTTGTTAAATCAGTGTATCACGAATTCAAGGTTCAAAAAAAAAAAATTAGAATCAGTGTTCCCTCCGTTTGTAAAACAGGCATGCCCAACAAAGTACTAGAAAATCATAATATGAAACATCATAAGAAACAGAAACACTATAAAATCTCATAAGAAACAGATACACTATAAAATACCATAAGAAACAGAAACACTATAAAACGGATATAGAAATCATAGTTCAGCATCAAATCATCATTTCCGATCAAACATGCTGGACCTATCCGAGTCTTTAAACTCAATCAGGCCTTAAATGAAATCCGAGTCTTTAAACTCCCGAGTCTTTAAACTCAATAGGCCTATGGGGGTAACATCAACATATCCAAGTCTTTAAACTCCCGAGTCTTTAAACTCAATCCGGGCCCGTCCCCCGTCAATATCAATCCGGGTCTTTAAACCCAATATACAGATCCAGCAAATCCAATCCATTTTCAATGTAAAACCAATTCGAAATCGATCGCCAAACTCGAATTCGAAATCCCCGGTTCGAAGCCCTTCCGGCGTTTCGAACCGACATTCCGAACCCAATTCCGGAAATCCATTCTTATACCCAGAAATCACACATAAGCACAAATCATATTCATAACCCATTTATCCTTATCAGAAAACATTTATAGGTTGAAATTGTACTTATGGCATCAAAATCCGAAAATCAACTTTTTCTCGGAAAACGTGCAAAATCTCGGAAATGTCTCGAAAAACGTGCAAACTCATCAATAACATATAATCGTGCAAACTCATCAATAACATATAATCATCATTCAAAAGCATAAAAACATATTTAAGATTATAAAACGTCAATAAAACAGTTAGGCATACTTGAAAGAAAGAAAGAGTCCACTCACAAATCCAGAACGAGTCACTCGCGCTCCGTGCGCTCCTAGACTGTCTCGGGTGCCTCCCGTCCTGTCAAAATGCACTAAATAGGGTCACAAATACATCAAGGATCCTAACCCTAATTTCCCCAATTTTTCGGGAATTAACTAATATTTTAATCCTAAACTCTCAACCGTCTAGATTCCCGAACAACTCCGTAACACCGTCCGATTAACCCGAAAACTATACCATTGGATTTCTTAGAACAATTAGAATCAAACTCATGTTGGAAGCTTGGCCGGATTCCTCTCCACGCGCCTCCACGCGCCGCCCAAAGTGGCTGCGCGTGGGCCTCACGTGCCTGCTACAGTGCCCTTCAACCTTGAGCAGACCCGGTTCAGCACAGTGGTCTGCAAACTGAACCGGCGTCAGCGGTTCTCCGCCGTACCTGCACGATTCCTCTCCCTTTCTTCACCTAAAGCTTCGTCCAGTTCCAACCTATCCATTCCCCAGCTCCTCAGACCTCGACACCGTCTCAATCCCGTCGACTTAAGCTCGAACCAGACGGCCAAACTCCCCCTGTTTTACGATCCAGCCACTCCGGTCATCCCCCGTCACGGTGGCAACACCAGACGGTTCCTAAGGCCCTTCTACATCTAACCCGACTCACCTTGACCGTCGACTTGTGCCCAAACGTCACGACTCGACGTTCGAACCCACAGCCAAAACAGAGTACAGAGTACTCTCCGTCGACTGGCTCCGCCGTGTACGTCCCCGTCACGGCGACCATCCCACACCACTCCTAGAACCTCCCTGAACACCACTGCACTCACCACTCCCTTCGATTCTCATCCTACCCTCACGACTTTTGAATTGAAAAAGCACGGGAAAACAGAGTAAAGAAGCTTACCCTTCGATTCCGTCTCCGCCGCAAGCGCCGCCGCGTACCACGGTGTTCGTTGGACTCCCTACAGCCTCCTGAACATCCCACAGTCGTGATTTGAGCCACCACACGGCGTAGCCACCACCACGAACTCACGGCCTCCCTGTTTCCTCAAATCTTCGTCGCACCACCACCGCGCCGCCGTGCACGATTCCAGTCCCAAAACACGATCAACACCTCACCCTCGTCTCTCTGTCACTCTCACCAATCAACCTTCACTCACCCTTGTAACCAAATCGATCCAAATCTCTCCCGTTTCTCCCCTCTGTTTCTCTGTGTTCTTCGAACAAGCACGGTTCAAAATGGAACAATGTGTGGCCGTGCACACGTTAGTAGCCCCTGGAACCATCCAGTCCCTTGCACGTGTCCATCAGCCATAGGTTAGCCCAAAAGATCCCTGCCACTTGCCCTTATCTGATTGGGCTGAAAGAAAATGACCAAAATACCCCTTGTACAATTAATTACCGTTTTGCCCTCGAACGTTCTAGACCCGTATCTTTTCCGTCAGACGTCCGATGACAGCGTGCCGCCTGTCGTTGAACTCAGGACGTCGAGACCTATCCAACGGTCCTCGGTCTAGGTGAAAATCCCAAGTTCTCCAAAAAGTCAACATTTTCCTCATTTACTCAAAATTACGGTAACGCCCCCAATCTTCCGAACGTCATAACTTTTCCTCCGGTTGTCCGAATCGAACCTGCCACCTGTCTACGGACTCGTGACGTCCTAAACTACGTCACGGTCAAGGGTTAACACTCAACCAATCGGGAATTCAAAAAGTCAACTTTTCGTCTACTATTCACAAGGGCAAAAACGTCCATTTACACAAAATTTTACAAAATTACCTTTTTACCCTTCCTGAAGGTACGGGTTGTTACAGAGTCTTTAAACTCAAAACATATACCGAGTCTTTAAACTCAAAACATAAGAAATCCAGGGCCCTCCCCCCCGTCAATCAATCCGAGTCTTTAAACTCAAAACCAGATCCAGTGGGTTTTTCTCTTTTTCCGGGTCTTTAAACCCAAAACCATTTTTCATTAAATCAGTGAAAATCACAGAAAATCCATAGTCGAATTCGCAACGATGATTCCGTAAGTCGGCATCCAGAACCATCGTCCTGAACCTAAATCCAGACTTCCTTTCCAAATCTCAAAACCGAAATCTCAGTCACATGAACAGGGCTCCAAGCCCGAAATCACTTTTTCCAAAATTCTTTTCAAATCATTGAAATCAAATCATATTTCAAATCCCGAAAGCAAATCATTAAAACCATAGTCAAATCACAAGAGAAATCAAAACCTCGTAAAACGTGCAAATATGTAAGAATCTCGAAAAACGTGCAAAACCGTAAAGCCATCAAGATCATAAAGCAAATCATAGAATCACGTATGAAACATATTAAAACATATATGCATGCATCACAAGTTAGAAAGAAGAGTCCACTCACAGACCATTCCGACGTTACCTCGATACGCGCGCACTTACGCCGTTCTCAGCCACTCTGTTCCCGGCCCATACTAAGGTCACTAACTACTTCACAATGGTCATACTAAATCCCCATAATTTTCTCGTATTTTTAACTATTTTTAACCGAGTCCTAAGACCTTCGGACAGCTCGAAACATATCGAGACAATGTCCGATTGACTCGAAATCAGCGCCAAAATGTTCGTAACATCGAATACTTTAAAAGTCGTGTTGGAACCTTCCCCAAAAGGGGCCCCACGCGCCCTCACGCGCCGCTCAAAGGGGCTGCGCGTGGGAGCCACGCGCCCAGCACTGTTCATCTTCAACCTCTGCCAAACCGGGTCCAGACCGATTCGGTTCAGGCCAGTCCAGTTGAACCGGCGAGGGAGATTTTTGTCCAATTCTTAACCGTTTTCAATCCTAATTAGCCCATTAATTTCTTCCTTCCACTCCTAACCAAAATACCTAATTAAAACATGAAATTCAGGGCCAGTTATTACCTCCCATATCGACTTCCTGAGTTTTAAATTTCCTCCATCGTACCTCAAGGATTCCGGCCACCATAGGTCTCTTCTGCAAGCCCAAAAGCTTAGTTTTGAACTCCAGAATAAATTCCAATCATTCGAACAGATCAATAATCACAAAACCAGCTTTCACCATTTTTAATTTCAAACGAAGATTTCTTGGTAACTCACCTTACTGTCGACGTCAAGCCTCCAAACCCAGCTTATTCGACCCCTTGGACCTCCAATAACACGTTCTCATCAACGAAATTGATCCAAACCGTAGACAAACATGATTACCATTTCCAATTGCAAAACAGGGCGTCTCAGGTTTTCTTCCTCGCAGCGCCGTCGTAGGCGCCGCCATGACCCTCAACTTCATCAGTTCACTATCCTTTCTCACCCTCATTCACACCCCATGACCAATTGATGAAGATCGAATGACTTAAAGAGAAAGAGGCTCACGGTCTCCCCTGTTTTCTCTCTGTTTCTCATAGCCGGGCAAAACCATTTAACAATTGAAAGCCAATTGTAAGACGGTGGGGAAAAGTTCTACAGCCATCCAGACCCTGCTAGGTGTCCAAATCCTGGTAGGCACACACCTCAGATGCAGCCAAGTGTCCTTCTTTGAGTGGGCACAGATTCCAAAGCAGAAAAATGTCAAGAATGCGCCTCAAGGACAAATTACCATTTTGCCCTTCAATTTCCTTGACCCGTATCTTACCTTTCCGATGTCCGATGAAGGCGTGCCACCTATCGTTGTACTCAGGACTTCGAGACCTACCTAATGGTCCTCGGTTTGCGTGAAGAAAACTTTTCGTGTAAAAAGTCAACAAAATTCCCCTTTTTTTACCTAATTACGGAAATGCCTTTAACTTTCCGAACATTATAACTTCCTCCTCAGATGTCGGAATCGGACGTGGCACCTGTCTACGAACTCGTGACGTCCCGAACTACGTCACGATCAACGGTCAAAGTCCATTTGACCACCCGAACAAAAAGTTAACATTTTGCCCAATTATAGGGGCAAAATCGTCATTTCTCACCGTCCGTCCGAACACCTCCAACTAATCACCGATTAACTTCACTAATCTGTCATTAACCACTAATCTAATCCCAGTTTCCGAGACGGGTCGTTACAATCTACCCCCCTTAAAGAATTTCGTCCCCGAAATTCCGAATTTCGTATTTTCGTAAATAAGTGGGGGAATCCAACTGATCTCTCACCTGGGTCTCCTACCCGGTGTCCAGCACCTGCCAATCCAACGTATCCTGACAGTACCCAAACTGTCACCACATCTTACCCAGTGAATCAACTCAACCAAATTTTAGTTCATCAGGAGATCGTCCCAATCGCACCGGGGTCATCACAAATCAACCATGTTTCACCTTGAAACCCATCTGTCACTCCAACCTCCAGACGGAACTACCTCTCTCCCGGGAACATCCAACTCAAGTCCCTTTCAAATCTCCCGATCTCCTGGGTCTCCCGACCAATGTGAAATCCATTCACAAACTCAACCACGTACATAGGGCAGACCCAGCACTAGATCTAAGTCCAATATCCATACGTATGCAACCACAGACCACATACGTCCCGCATCACTCCTACATGACAGAACACTCTCCTCATCTGTATGTCCAACATCCAACCTCTGTCTTGCCATCTTATCCTCCTGATCCACCATTTTCTATCTTGAGTTAACAACACTCCAGTCCTAATCCACTCACTCCTAAGTGAATCCTTCTGCCTACATTCCAGATCATTGCATCAACTCCAACCGATCTTCTATACAGCACGTCTAGATTGTGGGTTCTCTTCAATAACCTCATATTAATCAGTTATAGTCACTCCTTTTTCCATTTCCTTCCGTCTTCCTTCAACGGAACACACAATGGTCCCCAACCATGTGATCTCAACCCATCTTTACACCAGCTCCTAACACCCGTTCCTGAACACAAATGTCCACACTTAAAGGGGCGTTTACAAATCCTGACATTTCCACCATGAATTTCCCAGCTCAACTCTAGAGTAGCCACCACACAACCTAATTCCCAACTCGGAACCAACCACAGTATCTCACCCTTTCCTGATTCCGAGATTCCAACCAAGTTGGAAGTATGTCCACATTTTCCCAACCATGAAATTCAATCCGCAACTCGAATACCACCATTGGACAACCCGTCCAAACGGCAACTCCACTATTCTTTGGCGATCTTCAACTTCTACGGATCACGACCACGTGTCCGTACCCAAACCAACTTACCAACCAACTCACATATCGGTTAACACTAGGTATGCACATCCAAAAAGGGTATCAATCATCACTCCTTCTGATGATCGTATTTCAACCTTTCTGAGGTTTAACTCCAAGCACCTGCTAGGATCCGAGTCACCAATTCTCGGCATCCTTAATCTGCAATCACTGACCTCGAGCTCCCCAATTACCACTCTCGAAGTCGCCACTCACTCAGTGTCATCCTCGGCACCAGCCGACATACACCAACAAGTCAGGGAAAGTCTACTCGTACCAACTTCACGAGCGGTCAATCCCGACCATTCAAACCTAACCCGATCCAACATGAAGCCTGGGTCCACCGCGCTTCCGCTGCATTACTCTAATCAGCCAACGACATCCTAATACATGATCTACCAATGGTCATCAAATCTCCCGGCTCGATTAATGGTCCTAGTCCATCAATCCTGATCCTCTGCTCCTACCGAGCCAAACCCTTAACCTTCGCTCGGGTCGGGAAAACTAACCTCCCTCAGAGTCCAATACTCTAAGTACCCAACACTGGCCTCGTCCAGAGTCGTCCATCAACCATTTCCTACCTCGGATGCGCCTAGTAGCACCTTCCCAATCCGGCCGTAAGTCGGCCCAAGCCACAACCACCAACTCAGGTGTCCGACACTATCCATTTCCTCTAGGTTCCTCTCCAAGGAACTCACAATCCAGCCTTAGTCCTCCCACGGGGTTTCCCATCGTTCGGGTTATCCAAACCCGCAACTGCCACTGGTTCACCAAAATCTTATCACTTTGGTCATCATGCCCGACTCAGACCAAATGGTCACAAGTCCATACAATCAACACCCAAACACCATTCGGCCCAACATGCCATCGTCAACCGGCCTCCTCGGCCCACGTATCTCACTAGCTCAACGGGCTACTCTCAGGACTCCAGCCCTAAGCCGTCATACGTCAAATCTCGCACCGCGTATGGAGCGACCAGCAGCCTGGCACTAAGAATCGTTGCTGACTATCCACAATGAACGTACTATCACTATCGTAACCAGGTTGCTAACGGGCTGTTCCGCACCGAGACATCACATCCACAGTAGCATCACACCACCCAAGTAGGCGAACCAATGACTCTGGGAACCAAACCGCGCGCAGAACACACGAAACCTCGCTCTGATACCAATTGTCAGGACCCACCCCTAATCCCCCGGGATTAAGGGCTAAGTCCTGCTCCCGTCTAGTTTACACATGACACGAAGGCTAAACTGACGTCCAACCTCCATGTGACACGTAAGTCGGACAAGGGATTCTCGATTCAACCATCCTAAAAGTAACCGGACTTCCCAGAGTGCACCGAACTACTGTGTCACGACCCAGCCCATCTAACACAATATTGTCCGCTTTGGGCCCAACCCTCACGATTTTGTTTTCGGGAGCTCACGTGCAACTTCCCAGTAGGTCACCCATCATGGGATTGCACCAGCCTCAACTCGCTTAACTTTGGGGTTCCAATCTCCCCCAAAGCCACTAAGCTCCCAAAAGGCCTTGTGTTAGATAGATACGTGCCCACACATATAAGGTACTTCACCTTTCCCTCCCCGAGCGATGTGGGATCGTTCACCGATCTTACATTTCCAAGCTCATAGGTCTTGCTTTTCAAGCTCACGGGTCTTGTTCACCGTTCTTGCTTCCAAGACCAGGTCTTACAATCCACCCCCCTTGGGGCCCAGCGTCCTCGCTGGAACACTTCCGGTCAGGGTTCGGCTCTGATACCATTTTGTCACGACCCGGCCCATCTAACACAATATTGTTCACTTTGGGCCCAGCCCTCACGATTTTGTTTTCGGGAGCACACGTGCAACTTCCCAGTAGGTCACCCATCATGGGATTGCACCAGCCTCAACTCGCTTAACTTTGGGGTTCCAATCCCCACCAAAGTCACTGAGCTCCCAAAAAGCCTTGTGTTAGATAGATACGTGCCCACACATATAAGGTACTTCACCTTTCCCTCCCCGAGCGATATGGGATTGTTCACTGATCTTATCTTTCCAAGCTCACAGGTCTTACTCACCGATCTTGCTTCTCAAGCTCATGGGTCTTGCTCACCATTCTTACTTCCAAGACCGGGTCTTACAGACACGATAGTGGCAGTATAATCGTTAATGGTTAGGTAGCGGCGATTGTTAGTGCCAGGGTGATAGTCGCTCGATACGCGGTGCGAGGTGAGATGTATGTCGACTTAGGGCCGGAGTTATTAGCGTGTTTGGCGCTAGATATGCTCGATGATTGGACCATAGGGTTGGATGTATGCCAGCATGGTTAACCTGGATGGTAACTTGATTGGTTTCTTGGTCAGCATGTAGAGCTTGATGACATCCTGTTGAGCTGGTGGTATACGTGGGCCGAAGAGGCCGGTTGATGGTGGCTTGTTAGGCCGGATGACGATAGTATGGATTGGTGACCTTTTGGTCAGTTTGGTTGAGATTGGCTTTGTGCGGCTACGAGTAGCCGGATGCCTCGAGTTACGGGGTATAGGAAACTACTTTGAGGGATTTCCCCCTGGTTACTAGTTGACGTTGGGGTGTAGACTTTAGCCGGGTGTGAAGACCCGAGTGGAGGTTGTTGTGAGCTAGTGGATGCCATGAGTTTTGATAACCCGAGTGAGGATTTGAGGAACCCTGTTGTGAGGGCTGGCTTATCCCTGTGAGTACCGTAGTGAGAAACCCTAGAGTAAGTGCTTAGTCTGGAAACTGTGAGTTGGGGTTTGTTAGTTAGTTGTTGTGGTTTGGGTCGACTTACGGCCGGACTGGCGATGATGCTGCTAGGGTACAGCCGAGGGTTTGGTTGGCTTGGTGGATGACTTGGCACGAGTTTAGTAAGATTGTGGCGTTGGTTGAGCATTGAGTTGCTCAGAGTTGTGGATTACGAGGGATGTCAGTTCCCCCAACTCGAGCGTAGATTGAGGGTTTCGTCTTGGTATGAGCGGAGATTCGGGACTGGTTTTTTGTGAGCCGAGATAGGAGTTGACATGCCACGAGTTGGGACGGTAGGATAGGCACCTCGTGAGTTGAGGTTGTGGTCAGTCGTGAGGTGCTGGTATCTGATGACCATTGGTAGGTCATGTTTTGGGATGGACTGTCAGGATGCCGTTAGGTATATCAGAGTAGCACAGTGGAAGCGCGGTGGACCAATGCTTCGTGTTGGATCGGGCTAGGTTAGTATGGTCGAGTTGACCATCCGTGAGGTTGGTTTTTGTGGCCTCATCTTGTTGTGTTGGAGATGTCTCGCGTGTTGGACTTGAGACAGCAAGATGTTGGCTGTATCGGAGAGTGTGGGCATTTGGTGATGCCGAGGGTGGTACTTGGTGATTCCCTAAGATTGGTCATCGATAACTTCGAGGATAGTGACTGAGGAGTCCGAGGGTATAGATCGTTGATTGTAATCCCGGGAGTTGGTAACTCGGACGTTAGTGATGCTCGGAGTTGAACCTCGGGAAGGTTGAGATGCGATCATCAGGAGGAGTGATGATTGACATCCTTTGGATGTGCATAAACAAGGATAATCGACAAGCGAGTGGTAGGTGAGTTGATTTGGTTATGGACACGTGGTTGTGATCCGTAGGAGTTGAGGATTTTCTCAATGTAGTAGAGAAGGTGACGTTTGGACAGTTAGTTCGGAGTTGGTATACTTGAGGATGAAGTACCATGATTGGAATCTCGGAAGACGATTTAGGAGACTTATTGAAGGAACCTCAGGAATTGTGAACCCCCCTTGATCATGGACACGTGTGAATGTGTTCAAGAGTAGAGATAGGGCTTGGTGATACCGTGTTTGGCCTGTGTGGCGAGTGTTTTGGGGATGGTGTTACAATAGATTAAGGTAGGATGGCTTGTGATGGCATGGTTGAAGACCATTGTGTGTTCCGTTGTAGGATGATGGAAGGAAACTGAGAAAGAGTGACTATAAATGATTGATATGAGGTTATTAAAGAGAACCCACAATCTACACATGCCTTTAGACGTGCGGTATTCTTGATCGATTCGATCCAATACGGTGGTTTGATCATTGGTGGCACTTGAAGGCGAAGTAGTGAGAAGTAAGTAGGATCCACTTAGGAGTGAGTGGATAGGGATTGGATCATTTTTGGCTTAGGGTTGAGTTGTTGTAGATCAGGAGGATCGTATTTGAGACATAGGTGGTATATCTTAATTATCTTGGAGTTGTACATGATGTGTGTGGTCCGTCTCGCATACGTATGAATTTTGGTTTTGGATCTAGTGCTGGGTCTGCCCTGTGTACGTAATTGAGATGTTTTGTTACTGGTCGGGAGACCTAGGAGATTAGGAGATGCGGAATAGCCTTGAGTTGGTATTTTTTGGAAGAAGTGTTGACCTAGTGTTAGATTGGATTAGTGGACTCCCTAAGTGAAGCGTGTTTGACTTGTAGCTAGGTGATAGTCAGTGTGGATATGACGATGTTTGTGTGCCCTAGAGATACACTGTGAGGGTGACGGGTACCCTAGAATATTGATTGGATGGACTTTGGGTGTAGTAGAGCTCGGCTGATGCTAATGTGTTTGATTGGTGGACTCACTGTAGGACGTCGTTGGAAGTGCTTGAGGATGTACTTTACGAGCTGTGTTTGAGGTATTCTAAAATATCTTTGTTTTATTCAAAGTTCGTAGGGTTGTCATTGCGTGTATTGGTGCTTGTACTTGGAATGTGTGCATACTGGTTATTCAAGATTGAAACCATTCTGATGCGATTGGACGTGCATCGTGATGTTCTGGTAGAGGTGTTGTTGATCGGCTTGGTGCTAAGGTATGTTGTTTGTTATCTTGGTGAATCAGAAAAGTTTCGATGTGATTGACTAGTTGAGATATGGACTGGAGCCAAGTAATCCTAAATGATCTGACTGGTTAGTAGGAGTCAGTACTGATGTGAGTTGGATGCTCAGAGCCATGAGTGGCTAGTGGGACCCTGATGCGGAGATGTGTGAACACGGTTTGACAGGTACGTGATCGGGTCCAGTTACAGATAGGTAGTGTGGGACATTGATGGTGTTCCCACAGGTTGGTTGTGTTGGTGGTTAGTGGAACCACCAGTGAGATGATTGGTTTGAGAGGTGAGAATCGTGCCTGCTGAAGACAGACTCGCACGATTGACTGAGATGTTAGTACGCGGTACGCATGACTCAAAATAGAGTCGAGGATAATGTGACTGATAGTCATGCGTCACGACCAGGTGTGGGTAGAGCCGTGAGAGTCGGCTAGTGTGACGCTAGAGGTAACTTGGGTACGAGTTGGAAATGTGTTGACCTCGGCGAGAATGAGATAATCGTTAGATGGACTGAAACTTGGTAGATGGCTCACTTGACCGAGTTGGGGTGACAGTTTGGAAACTGTCAGGATAATTTGGATTGGCAGTTATGGACATCGGGTAGGAGACCCAGGTGTGAAGTTAGTTGGAATCCCCTAGTGAGTTACGGATGTACGTTGTTCGGAATTTCAGGGACAAAATTCTTTAAGGGGGGTAGATTGTAACGACCCGTCCCTGAAACCGGGATTAGATTAGTGGTTAATGATGGATTAGTGAAGATACTCGGTGATTAGTTGGATTATTTCGGACGGACGGTGCGAAATGATGATTTTGCCCTTGGAATTGGGTGAATGGTTGACTTTTCGTTCAGGTGGTCAAATGGACTTTGACCAATAACTGTGACGTAGTTCGGGATGTCACGAGTTCATAGACAGGTGGCACGTCTGATTCCGACATTCGAGGACGAAGTTATAACGTTCGGAAGTTTAAGGGTATTTTGATAATTTGATTAAGAAAAGGTAAATGGTTGACTTTTTATACGACAAGTTATTTTCACATAATTCGAGGACCGTTAGGCAGGTCTCGATCCCCAGAGTACAACGACAGGCGGCACGTGGTCATTGGATGTCGGGCGGCTTAGATTTTGGTCTAAACGTGAGAGGGACATTTTGGTAATTTCACCTCAAGGGCATTTTGGTCAATTGGCTTGCATGGGGATTAGTGCCCAGTGATCAGGGACACTTGGCTGCCTCAGGATTGGTTGCCCACCAGATTTGGGAAATTTGTCCGCTACTGGAAGGCCGTGGAAGGTTTCTCAACGCCTTGCTTGGTTTTAAAATTTGGGAGAAATGTTTGCTCGGGTTTAGGGAGGAACACATAGTGAAAAACAGAGGCTGAGCGTCCACTTTTACACCAGCACGAACAATTATCTTCCCTGACCCATGATCCATGAAGGAAAATGAAAGAGTGGGTAGAGCCGTGTGTGGTGGTGCCACCGTCGAGGGCCGTCCACGACCGTGGAAACCAGGAAAAACAGGGGACCGCAACCCGTGAGGTACCTTAACCCAAAGACATTTAAAACATCATCCTTCGTCTATACTTTGTGAAGGGAAAGTGATAAGGACGTGAAGATGAGTTCCATGGACTCGAGTTTGAAGGCTTACAATGAACGGTAAGGTTAAACCAATAAAAGATTAATCTGAATTCATTATGGCAACTTGAACTTTAGTGGATAATGCTTAAATTGGTGCTTTAGAGGAGGTTTTGGAAGTCAACATGAGTTGTCTAGATTTGATTTCATGGCAGGAGGTGGCCTGAGTCTCGAAACACAGGGAGGAGGAAATTCGAAGTTCTACCTCTATTTTGGAAGATAAGAAACACGCCATAAGTTCATGATTTTAATAGCTAGATCGATTATTTAGAGGGAGACGAAGCTAATGGGCCAAAAGGGTTTGAAAAAGGGTGGGAAATGGAGGGAACCGTGGATGCCGGTTCAGTTGAACCGGCTGAACATTGGACCGAACCGGAACCGGTTCACGCGAGGAAGGAGATGAACAGGAGATAGCGCGTGGCTCCCATGCGCAGCCCCTTTGGGCGACGTGTGGCACTGTTCATGGGGAAGTTGTCAACACGACTTTTAAAGTATTCGATGTAACAAATATTTTGGGACTTGTTTCGAGTCGATCGGACATCGCCTCGATAGCTTTCGGGATGTCCGAAGGTTTTAGGGCTCGTTTAAAAATAGTTAAAAATTCGAAAAAATTACGAGGCTTTAGTAGAAGCTTAATGAAGTAGTTAGTGACCTTCTTATGGGATTTGGACAAGTTCGGGGAAGCCGGTGATAACGGATTAGCCGGGAACGGCTTAAGTGCACATGTATCAAGGCGACGGCGTAAATGGTCTGTGAGTGGACTTTGTTTTCTAACTTATGATGCATGCATAAATATTTTATATCTGTTCCATACCTGATTTCTATGTTTATGATTATGATATTGATGATTTACGGTTTTGTACGTATTTTGAGATATTTACAAAATTGTACGTTTTACGAGCTTACGATTTATGTTGTGATTTGACCATGGTTTTAATGATTTGATTTTGGGATTTGAAATATGATTTGATTTCAATTATTTTTAATGTATTTTGGAAAAGTGATCTCGGGCTTGAAGCCTTGTTCATGTGATTTCGGTTTTGGAATCGAATTTCGAAAAAGTGATTCAGATTCAGTTTTGGAACTTGAAAGTGAAATTCTGGATTTGGGTTCCGGATGCTAGCTTACAGAATCATTATTGCGAATTCAGATATGGATTTTCTATGGGTTTCACTTGGTTTTGGGTTTAAAGACCCGTTGAAAAATTGTTTTGGGTTTAAAGACCCGAAAAATGGCTGGATCTGGTTTTGAGTTTAAAGACTCGGTTGATTGACGGTGGAGGACCCTAGATTGATATGTTTTGAGTTTAAAGACTTAGTTATTGTGATATCTCCCGAGGCCTGTTGATTGTGTTTTTAGTTTAAAGACTCGTTGATATCCCGGGAAGGCCTGATTATGCGCATGTGTTTTGAGTTTAAAGACTCGTTGATATCCCGGGAAGGCCTGATTATGCGCATGTGTTTTGAGTTTAAAGACTCGGGCGCACTTGAGATCCAACAACTTGATTAATTGATGTTTTTCACTGGTTTTTCACTGATTTTCAGATGTTTTGGGCAATGGCCCGGATGATTTGGATTTGATGAGTTTTGTTCTGAGTTCCCGTACTTTGATGAGGATTTATGATTTTGGGCTAAGACCCTGGATTTGAGTTACGGATTTGAGAAAAGAAACAATTCCGGTTTTCGTTGATGGTTTCTGGATATTAAATGATTTTGTGAATCGGTTTTTATATGAATGCATTGGTTTTGCGTGGAGGGTATAAATGTAATTTCTTATATATATATACTATTTTCTGAATGTATTATTTATTTTTGTCTACTCACAGTCTTTTTATATTTTCGATACCCTCCAGGTTGTTGTGGTGCAGGCTGTTGGTAGAGAGACGAAGACATCACACACGCGATCCACAGTAGATTCTGCGCGCTCTGGGAAGTCCGGAACTCGTGGACGGTTCGTTTAGAAATCCCTTGTCCAGCTTACGTGTTACATGGAGGTTGGACGTCGGTTTAACCTTCGTGTCACGCGTAAGTTAGACGGGAGCATGACTTAGCCCTTAATCTCGGGGGATTGGGGGTGGGTCGTGTCAGAAATGGTTTTGGATTTGAAAAGGTAAACTCGGGCTTGAGACCGCTTTGTTTTGGAAACCCTCGGACTCGATGTCCCTTTTAGTCACGTTATCGGGCCAGGGGTCCAAATTGGTTCGTGATTTGATTTCGGATTTGAAAATATGGGATCGAGCACGTGACCCATTTAATTTACGAACTCTCAAATTTGAAGTCCATTTGATTAAACAAGGCATCAGGCTGGAGGCCCAATTGATTTGCGTATCGGGCTCGAGGCCCAATTGGTTTACGTATCGAGCTTAAGGTCCAGTTGGTTTGCTTATCGGGCTCAAGGCCCAGTTGACTTTCGTATCGCACGAGGCCCATTTGGTTTACTTATAGGGCAGAAGGCCCAGTTGGTTTACGAAATCGGGCACGAGGCCCATTTGGTTCACGAATTGGGCACGAGGCCCAGTTGGTATATAAATTCGGGCTTAGGGCCCAATTATGGTTTACGATTGTGATTTCGGGTCGGGGACCCATAAATGGATTTCTGGTTCATGACGGTTTATGGGGACCGGGCATGAACCCTTGAAAGGTTTTGAGAATGATTTCAAAATGGTTTTTCATATACCATCCTTATATATTATGGATTGTCTCCTCCGGGGAGGGTCGTTGGTCTGGGTGGACCCGGAGTAGTGACAGAGCACTAACTGAGTGGAGTCGCCCCCGTTGGGTTCCTTACTCTCAAAAAGGCTATGGAATATAACCTCAGGGAGGGTCATTAATCTACGGACATTGACCTAGGTGGACCCTGAGAGACTTGGGTTTGAGACCCCGGGTAGCACGTGCGTAGCTCTAGATACCATGACAGGATTGGTTATATGAAATATATGGATAAACATGACTTCAATTGGATTATAACCCCCAGGGATGGTCATTGATCTGCGGACATTTAACTAGGTGGACCCTGGGGAGACTTGGGATTTGAGACCCCGGATAGCATGCGCATAGCTTTAGAAACCATGACAGGATTGGTTATATGATATGGATAAACATGATTTCTTGGATTTGCGAAATTGCGTTTTATGAATGATAAATGGATTTGGGCTGAGATCCCACATATGTTTACTATGTTTTGGATTTGTAAAAATGGTTTTGGGCAGGGGCCCATGTGACTTGAATTTACGGAACTTGGGGCTGAGACCCTAAATATGGCTGTTTAAACATATGTGGTTTGATAAATGGTTTTCCTATGCATGCATGCTTTTTAGTGAAGGGCATAAAGGTTTTTTATGAAATATGTTTTTATGAACTCTTTTATTTTAGTCCACTCACAGTCTTTTCTGTTTTTCAATGCCCTTCAGGTTGATTACGGATGCTGACTGTAGCAGAGACTGAGACATCACACTCCTCCACCGGATCTGGCGTGCTCTGGAAGCCGGTCGAGCTAAAGGTTTAAATTTTCCCTAGTCTGACACTCTGTGTCAGACGGGATCATGACACATCCTTTGTTAATTCCGGGGGGATTGGAATGGGTCGTGACACTCACACTACTAAATAATCTTAAAATAAAAGCTACTTATCAACTAGCACATGGGTCCACCGTCCATTCAATATGCCACGTGTCAGTTTCACAATATAAGCACGTTCTCCTATATTAAAACTATTCATTATTCCTCCCTTGCATATCTATACAAAGAGGGCATATTTCTCAATAAAAGTAACTAGATTTTATTGTTCACATTTACTCCATAAATTACTATTCACTATACTCCTTATCTACACCAACCTACACTGACTTAGGCATCGCAGTACCCTTAGACCGATATCACACTGGTGCTTAACTCTGATCGACGACTAACCTATTTTCTTTTATAAGTTAGACACGTAACTTAATGGAATTTCACCTCTAAGTTGACACATTTTGTACATCAACAGTTTGAAGCCGTTTGTAGGAATTCTGACTAAATTTTGAAGCTTGTTCACCACTCCAGTGAACCGAACACCACTCTCCTAACCACTTCATAAACATGTAAGTTAGCACAGGAGACAACGAAGTTACACTTGGATAGGGGACACATGGTACTGGGGGACACCTCTCCCAACGTGGCCCGAGCACTAGAGAAGCTACAGCGAAATATGGCTGAGATCAAGGCCAAAGGGACTTAGGTCAAGGTATAATACCAAATGCTAAAGGGATAGTGCACTGACATGGTGGCACAACTGAAAACCGCTCAAGCCGATCTATCCGCTTGCAGCTCTTAGAAGTATACCCACGCAACCGAGCACGTAGTGGTTGACTGCGTTGAGCATGTCGACCGCATACGTCGTAGGATCGGGAAAGGCAAGGGTCCCCGCTATTGCTGAACCAACTAACAAAGCCTCTAGGCTCCTGATCGTACCAGAAAAGGGCCAGAAGTATACCAAGATCTACCTCGATGATAGGGTAGCTCTGAGCAAAGGGTCACACTGAGACCACAGACAGCTCAATCCAATCAGACTTAAGTTCCCTTGGGGAGGGTGGGTCACCTCAACCACCAAGAGAATAGACCGATTGGATACCTTTCAAGGCAAAAACATGACAGCCCCCTGCAGTGAGCAACCAGTCGAAATAAATAGTCACGGAGGGCTCCGACTCATCCCCCGAGGTCGTTAGCATACAACGCTCCAATAGACTCCCCGCAACATTCACTCTAGAGGACACCGAGGGGCTTCCACTCATCAAGAGGCTAACAAACCTATTTGTAACACTGACTACGGTCACCAGGATGAGGAACCCAGTCCAGATCCACTCATCCATCAAATCCTAGACCGAGTAAGGACCCTTAAGGCAGAGGAAAGGCAGCCCCAAACACTAACTTGGGGCAAGGCGAGCCATCGTCCATACACAGAAAGGATCAACTAGTACTAACATGATCATGAGATCAAACCTCTCAAGATCGCCCTCTACACAAGCAAGGAAGACCCCATCAAGCATCTCAACAACTACCAGTCGAGCGTGGATTTCAAGAACCTCTCTAACGAGGTCTAGTGCCTCATATTCAGCTCGACTCTCACCGAGGCAGAAATCAACTAGTTCTACCGATTGGGTCCTGGAATCATCGACTCATTCTAACAGCTTCAGACGATCTTCCTTGGCTAGTTCATGATACTGACCTACCGCCTGTTCTCAATGAAGGACATGTTTCAAATAAAGAAAGGTAAGATCGAGCCATTGCAAAAGTATACAACTCGGTTCAGTCACAAATACTTTTGGTGCGCCACAACAGACGACAAAGCTGCCTTCATGACTTTCAAGGGTGGCATCTGAGGGTCCCACTTTAGATACGCTGCACTAGCTCAAGGTTGGGCTACCTATAATGAGCTTATGAAAGAGGTAGAAATTCACGCTAAGGTCGAGCTAATGAACAACAAGGGAGACGGTGTAGACGCTAACACTTACCGATCCGGCGCAGGGAACTTGATCAACACATACCGACTGACCAACCCCAACACACAACCCTCCACTCAGCATCTGACCTCAGGCCAACAACGACGGGATTATCTACCCAATGAGAACAATATCAACTAGCCACCTCCTAGGTTGAAGTACGAGACGTACACCATCCTAAACATTTCCTATGAGAATGTGCTCATGAACACCGAGAATATGATCCCTAAGCTAGCCTGGATGCCAGCAATATACCAAATGGCTAAGAAGATTGACATCTACTACCAATACCACAAATACAACGGTCATAACATTGACTAGTGCATCACCTTCAAGGATCTGGTGGAGGCATTCGTGGGATGGCTAAATCAACGAATTCTTGCAAAATGGCCATCAGTAATCCCGTCATCCTCAGATCAACATGATCAGTGGTGGCTCATCCATCTCTTCGCCATAACCTCTAACCGAACGAAGAATAATTTTCTTTGTGCTACACAGCACAATCAACAGGTCTTCCACATTGAGGAGGAAAAAACCAAGAAGACTAGCAAAACTGATTGGGGAACTATATCCTTCTTGGAGGAAGAGGAATGAGGGGTGATGTACCCAGATGATGACCAGATCGTCCTCCGAGCAGAAATCACTTCGATGTTATGGTTGACATTAGCAGCTCTGTCAATATAATCTTCATAGAGGCCTACAAACAATTAGACATCCCTAATTCAGACCTAGATTGGTCTCCGACCCCACTCTTTGGTTTCACTAGGGACTCAAACGTACCGATCAGCACAGTCTCCCTCCTTTTCTCCATTGAGACCATTCCTAAGTAAGCCTTCACCCTGACCTTATTCTTGGTCATCGACCACCGTATACAACGTGATACATCCCGTATAAAAAATTTGATAAAAATCGAAAATATGAAATTACTATTTTACCCTAAGTAACCTGGTAAGCCCAATTAGTAGTGGTAGACCCCAAACTCTTCATATTTTAAGCACAATTGACCTTGGATTTTGGACATGGCCCACATTACTCTCAAAAACCTTAAAGCCTTTTACTACATCTTTTGTTAAAATAGTACCCATGTTGTGCCAAGGCCCAATAAGCCCAATTTTTGCAACTTAGTTATCTGCTTCTCCCCCTTTGAGAATTCCTTGAACCTGTGATTGTGAGCGAACACAAAACATTCCACTTACCCAGCGATCACCTTTGATGGTCGAACTAGAAACAATGTCTCACACCACCTTAATCACATTCCACCATCTACAAAAAGATCCTAGCCTCACGCTGTCGACCCTTGCGTGCGACTGTAATGGAAAACCCACAACAGCAACGGCCGTGAACACTCCCTCAAAACCTTTGTGATGATTCTAACCATCAAAAACACACCCACGGTTGTAACTCAAAGCGAAAATGAACACTTATTCAACCCCCTTCATCGACGACCATCAAAAGAGAACAATCGACCTCGACCCGAATCAGGACCCGTGAACAACCCATTAGAGGAAAAACGATGAAGGTAATATCTAAACCCAAACGTGATGTCAATCTGGTCGTTTGGATGAGAAAAACACTCTAATGTGGTTGCATGTCTCTTTCGAGGTGTGGATCGAAGACGACGCCAATGACCCGACTTTGACCTAGTTTTAACCTGATTGCCACCTGATGGTATTCGAGGGTTTTCTAGGTAATCTCAAACCCTTTAGATATGACCAATGTAACCAGTGTGGTGTGAACGTTATTTCGAAATGCATGCTGGTTTTGGTGTGAGGACCACAGTGACGTTAACAGCAACTAAGCTTGAAAAGTGGAAGTTCGTAATCTTGGCTTTGAGTTGAATCATTTGAACTAATTACATGTTAGAATCAGAGAAAATGGACCTTTCTAGATTCTATAAATTGTTCGAAAAAAATTTCAAGAATCCGGCGATCGGGCCAGCGGCGCTGTGATGGTTTGATCACCATTTCTGGCGAAGCTCCGTCGACGGTGGTTAACAGTCAACGTTAATAGACGTTAGTCAACGGTAGGGTCAACGTTAGACTTAACGGTCAACAGATGGAATAGTCTACGAAATATTCCATGGAATATTCCTCCACACGTGTGGCACGTGGGGTATGTGTGACGCGCATTGTGCGCGCGTGGGAAGCGTGGGTGCGTGGGGAGTGTGGGTGTGCATGAGTGCCCATCGTCAGCGTGTGAGGCCCCTTGCCGGAGTTTGGAGGAGCGTGGGAGGGTTTTCCGACCCTTAGTCGGCGCGAGGCAGTGCGTAGAGCACTTTCCCAGTCCTAACGGTGTGTGGGCATATTTTCAGGGTTTTTTTAAACAACTTTAAGTACTTTTTTAGCCTTGAATCGACATGTGGAGCAGTTTTTCGGCTCTTAGCGGCTTTTAGACGCTATTTGTTTGTTCCCGGTAGCGTTTGGGCGTTGTTTTATGGATTTTTGAACAGTCTTAGATGCATTAAGACCGTTATTAAGTAGTTCTAGGCCCGTTGTGGACTACCCTTAAGAGGTTTAACCTTTAGAATGTGTTTTGAGTTGATTATAATATTGGAGAATGGTCTTCATAGGGTTGGACTTGTTAGAAGCACGCGATTAGCTTGATTTGTTAGGTGATCCGACTCCCCGACTACTATGAGTGGACCTCATCCCTATACTACTTTTAAAATGTTTTACGCGCATGTTTTACTATGACTGCACTTATGATATCTTTGAGCATGCATGACTTAATACGTATTACTTGTGGTATGTTGATTAAGATGATTGCTATATGATGCTTACTTTGATATGCTGGTATGCTATGGTACAATGTTATGCATAGTGGTACATTATCGAGTCACATGGTGCATTGCATATTAGTCCTCGGAGCATTGATGAGATAGAGTGTTAGAACCCACTTAGGTGTCGCTAGTATCTAGTACCCGTATGTAGGCCGCAAACTAGTCCTCAACGTGATCGTTCATCCACGTTACTCACCATACTAGTTAAAAAAAATGCCACCAATCTTGTCCCTAAGCTCTAGGGGACTCAAGGTGACGGTACATTGCACCTAGTCCTTCACGTGGTCGAGGTACGCGAGCAAGATACCCAGTATGTGTTACGAGTGTGAGACTCAAGCAACTCAAGAGAAATTTTGATTTGGGTTGACATTATGACGTATTTATGATTTCTGCATGGCTCATCTGGTTGTATTATTTAAATTATTGTTAAATTACCGCTATTATCATTTCTCGTATTACGTACAAGCTGTGTAAGTGAAAAGTTTTGGGTTTACGAATAAAATAAGGGGTTAAAGGTTATTTACTGTAAAATGGTTTTACACTAAAATAGCAACTGGTTCTGCTCACCCTTGTGTTTTTAAACCCCTCAAGTTTTCGTTGGCACACATGTACTTTGAGGAGGATCGGATACTGCTCTGGCACTCACTTCTGGGTTTGGAGTGAACTGACAATGTAATCGGGTATCTACATGTAGTATGTAGTGTATGATCATCAAGTTTGTAGTCCATGCTCTAAGCTTCCGTTGTTGGGTGAAAGGTGATCGGTTTTCACTAGTTAGGTTTCATCCGACCTTTATAAAATACACGTTTTTTTTTCAATCAAATGGCTTTTGTCATCTAGACATCTCCGTCCAGATGTCAGCCAACACGCCTAAGTTTTCGTGTCCTTTCGGTCTTTCTAGATCGGGGTGCGTCACAAGGTCATCTGGGGCTGGGGACTAATCAACTAACTTGAAGCGGTCATTTCAACCCACCTACTACTAGTTAAGTTCCCAATCCCCATCGGTATAGGGCAGGTTTGAGGAGACCAAATAGCTGCACACATTTGCAACTCCACTACTCTGGCTGGGAAAGCTATCATCCAGCCAAAAGAAACAATGATGGTCACCGAGTCTGCATTCAAGGCCAATCTCGTCGACCCTCAGATTGCTCGGCAAATACAGGATGGACCGACCGAGGACCCTTGGACCACTTGGCAATACCACATCCTCCGTCCATTGTGGAAGTAGAGGAGGTCGTCCTCTTTCACAACTTCTGTAACACCCCGTATATTTGAGAAAATGAAAAATGATCATTTTTCCCCTAAAATAAAAAAGTTTACTTTTGACCAAAAAGTCAAAGTGTGACTTTTGGACCGGGACATCTTTTAGAAACTTCAAAAAGACCATTACAAAGGTCTCAGCCTCTTGAGTACATAGGCATGCGGCATATCAAAAAAAGAGTTCGAACAAATAACTTGTGGGTTTAGAAACATCAGGGGTATTATGGTAATTTTGGTCAAAGGGAAATTTGGTAATTTTATAAATCAACATGTGGATCATGTGTGTAACTTTAGAACTGTAACAACCCGTCCTGAGAGCCGGGATTAAGATAGTGATTAAGGTGGGATTAGTGAGGTTCATTGGTGGTTCGGTGGTCCCGATAGGTCCGTAAGCTTAGAATGACGATTTTGCCCCTGACTTGGGCAAAAAGGTTGACTTTAGTTCGGGTGGTCAAATGGGTGATGACTAGTGACCAGGACGTAGGTTAGGACGTCACGAATCCGTAGGCAGGTGGCACACCTGATTCCGACATCCGAGGAGGGAGTTGTGATGTTCGGACGGTTGAGGGCATAACCGTAATTTGGTTAAAAGAAGGGGAAACGTTGACTTTTTGGACGATCGGGTTTTGGTACGTTGATCGAGGATGGTTATATAGATCTCATTGTCCTGAGTTCGATGACAGGCGGCACGTATTTATCGAACTTACGATGTGAGAGTTACGGGTCAAGAACGTTAGTGGCAAAACCTTAATTTTGAGGTAAAAGAAGGGGCAGTTTGGTCTTTTGTGTTCTGGGGATTTGTGCAGAGAGAGGGCAGATGGACGGCTGGGATGGAGCCACTTGGGAGAGAATGGAGTGGATGGTGACATGTGGCATAGGGCTAGTGGCTTTTGGGGGGCTCTCGTGTGTGCACGGTTCCAATAATTGGAGTGCAACCGTGCAGTGCCCGTGTGTGTTCTTCGATCCTGAGAGAAACAGAGTGAGGCGGTGAGAGAAATTGAAGGGTGATCGTGGGTGCTGGTGAGTTTGTGAGGGTGTGAGAGTGATCAGAGAGGTGAGAAGGTTACAGGGAGGAGGTTTGGAAGTGTTGTGCTTGTGTGTGAGTGAGTGAGAGTCACGGGGACAACCAGAGAAAACAGAGAAGAATGAGGGCTTGTGGTGGTGCTGTGGCCGTGTGCGGGTGCGATTGACCTCGAGAGGAGGCTGAGGCGACGCTGTGGACTCCAGGGAACACAGCGGCGAGCAAGGCGGTGGGCGGTTGCAGGTAAATTCTAATCTCCGTGTATGTGCCCTGTTTTTCCGTTGAGTTTTGACTTGAGAGTCGTGAGTCTAGAGGTCGAATCGATGAGTTTAGGGTGGTTTGGGTGACTCAGTGGAGGTCTGGGCTTCTATTGGTTGTGCTGCCGTGACGGGTGGTGCACGGTGGGGGTTAACACGACGGCGGGTACTCTGGTTCTCTGTTTTGCCGTCAATGTTCAAACCTAAAGTCGTGAAGTTTGGGAGTGAATCGATGGTTAGGGTGAGTTGGGTTAGGTTTAGAAGGGTCCTAGGAACCGTCTGGTGTTGCCACCATGACGGGAGGTGACCCGGGTGGCCGGGAAGGAAAACAGAGTAGAGGTCGTGTTTTGTTTCGAGCTTCAGTCGACGGTTTAGGAGCCGTGTCGAGGTCTAAGGAGGATGGGGATGGATAGAGTAGGTCTGGACGATGAAGATGGGGAAGAAAGGGAAGGAAATGGAGACGGGACGGCAGAGAACCGATCTCGCCGGTTCGATTTACAGATACTGTGTCGAACAGGGTCTGCTCAAGGTAGCTGATGCACTGTAGCTGGCGCGTGAGGCCCACGCGCAGCCACTTTGGGAGGCGCGTGGGGGCGCGTGCGGCGGTTCTGGGGAAAATGGTCAACATGGTTTTTAGTCTAAGTGTTCTAACGAGTCTAATGGAAGTAGTTTCGGGTTAATCGGACGTCGAATCGAAGTAGTTCCACGAGGGTGAAAGTTTAGGGTTCCGGTTCGTTACGTTCAGGACCCAGGGAGTTTTGAGGGAATTTAGGTGGATACTCGTGGACGTGTTAGTGACGTACGTTGGTGGTTGTTGACATGATTCGGATTTCCCGAGGAAACCGAGGAACGCGCAGGACGTTCGGGGCGCGATTGAGGGCTCGGTACTGTGAGTGGACCCCTTCTCTATACTTGAGCATGCATAACTGCTTTTCTATAACTGTTTTATGGTTTTACTCATGATTTCATGTTTATTGAACATGCTATGTTGGTTTTATATAATTGCATATTTTTTGAGAAGTTCGGTTTCAGCACGTTTTACGAGGAAGCGTTGATTTCTAATTTCGATGCCATGATTTTGGGGATTTCAAATGATAAATGGTTTTCAATGATTATAAAAGGATTTTGGAACATGATTTTGATGATCAAGATTTTCGGTTTTAGAATCGGATTTCGGAAAGCGGAATTTGGTTTTAAAGTTGAAAAGTGGATTCCGGATTTGGGTTCGGAATGACGGTTCTGGATGCCGGAATGGCATCAGACCGGTGATTTCGGATTCGGGTTTGGATGAGGATTTAGAATTGGTTTTACATTGAACTTGGATTGGATTTTCTGGATCTGGTTATTGGGTTTAAAGACCCGGATATTGATTTGACGGGGGACGGGCCCGGATTGAGTTTAAAGACTCGGGAGTTTAAAGACTCGGATATATTGATATTTCCCCCGTAGGCCTGTTGAGTTTAAAGACTCGGGAGTTTAAAGACTCGGATTATTGAGGCCTGGATTGAGTTTAAAGACTCGGGAGTTTAAAGACTCGGATAGGTCCAGCAGGTTTGATCAGAAATGATGGTTTGATGTTCATGGCTCATGATATGGTCTTATGGTACATATGCTATGATTTATATAACTGTTTTATAGTGTTTCTGTTCTTATGATGTTTTCTGGTGATTGATTATAACCGTTTTGATAACTGAGTTATGCATGTGGTTTCAAAACGGAGGGTTAAAACTCGGTTTTCTTATAAAATGGTTTTCGAACTTTTCTTTTACTCTGGTCCACTCACACCTTCTGTTTTAAATTGCCCTCCAGGTTGTGGAGCTAGCGCGGGGTCTTGACGTCGAGGCAGTGTCTGAGGCATAGATGTGACGAGCAGGGTCCCAGAGTGCTTAAGTTTTCCTCTGCGTGCGTGTACTTATTATCGGTTTTGATTTCTTTGTAGTTCGTACTATGCTCTGTAAAGTATGATTTCGGTGTCGTTTTTAATTCTCCTGCGTCTGACAGTGCTATTTTGGTGATTTCCATGATTTTACTTTGGGTTTGGCGTCGGGGTGTCAGACGGGAGCAGGATTTACCTCGGGTTTCGGGGTGAAACCGGGGTGGGTCCTGACAAGAACATTCTTGAAGGATTTTCCCTCCAAATCGCCACCGACCTAAGCTCCCTATAAATTTGTGTGTATATGTTTGAGGTAAGAACTTCAGTAGGAAATGGCCGAAGGGTAAGAAAATGGAGAACAAGAAGAAACGAGGGAGAAAAGAGAAAGGGAAGGAAATTAGAGGCGGGGTGAAGGAAAGGATGAGAGAGGCCAAGGTGAAAGGTAGAAAACAGATAGGAAAGGGGGTCAGGATGACCTCAGAACTCAACCCGTGAGTTGTAAGATGGCCATGAACCCCTAACCAGTGCTGAAGTTTTTTGGAATTTGGCTAGGGATTCTAGGTTTTTTGTAGGTCCTTAGGGCCATGTTGGGACGAAGAAAATGAAGGTTCAAGCCTAGAACGTTGTAAGTGGAAGTTTGTAACCATGGCCGAAAAACCTTGAATTTGGGATGCATTCTTGAGGTATGTTTTCTTGTATTTGACACTATAGATCATTTTTGGAGTTGTGTAGGTGACGTTTGATTGTTAAAATGTGAAGAATCAACGTGAAAATGAGGTTTCTGGATCGGGTCGCAATTGCGGGTCTGGCGACTAGAATCGCAGACCTAGCTGGAGGTCCGGGGTGAGTAGCCCTACGGCTACACTGTAGTCGCGTGTGAGGCCCATGCACAGGGACCTCCCTCGGTGCATGAGGGCACGTTCGGCGAAGTTTGGAGGTGTCGTCAACATGAAAAATGGTTAGGCTTCCAATCCGAGTCCAATGGTATATTTGTTGAGTTGTTTGGCAGTAATTTAAGTACAGTTTTAAACGTATAAAATATTGTGCTATATTAGGTTATATTTTGGGCATGAAGATTATAACCATTTAATACCTGGATAATTACCATTAGTAGTTTATTGATTTATAATAAAAGCATGGTGAATATCATTTGAATTACTTTGGGGATTTTGCTTGTGGTTATTGGTGAGCATGGAGTGTAAGATTATCGTGGAATTGAACTAAGAGGAAATAAAGGTTATATGGTAAGTAATTGGTTTGGGTTGAATTCGAATTAGCATCTTGATCATGTTATTTTAATCTCTACATCGATTTAAAAAAAATGTGGTAATCTCATTATAGTTGATATTAACTGTATTATGGATGATATTAATGGTACATTTTGAAAATTATTATTCCATTTTATTTGGTGGATTATAAATTCATTTTGAGTTTAGTAATTAATTGTTGTGAATGGTCTCTTGACGGGGTACAAGGCTGGATGTGGGCGGTAACCCCGCAAGGGTGAAATTAATTTGACAATTTAGTAAGTTGGATATAAGTAGAATTGATGGTAAGATCCCTTGTTTGACAAGAACATGTCAGACGGAAGTAAAACCGGTTCAATTTTCAAGGATTTTTGGAATGGGTCCTGTCAACTTCACTAATTGGAAAGTCAAGATTGACACTGCACTCAATCTTGCACTCTGTGCCGACCTGATCAAATTCCTCTATGGCAACTCTAAGGTCTTTGCATGGTCATATGCCGACATGCTTGGGATCTCAACTGATGTCATATGCCATCGACTCAACATCAACTCGGGATTCACGCTAGTCGAACAAAAGAGAAGCATTGCCAATGTTGAGAGGACCGATGCGATGAAGGTAGAGATCATGAAGCTGAGTGCCATACACTTTTTCCGAAATGTTGTTTATGCGGTTTAGCCAGCTAATGTGGTCTCGTCAATAAGCGCTCGAGTACTTGGTACATGTTCATTGACATCCTCGACCTAAACAAGGCCTAGCCTAAGGATAACTTCCACCTAACCAAAATTGACCAATTGTTCAACTCCATAGCTGGGCACGAGTTACTTAGTTTCGTGGATGCCTACTCGAGGTACAAATAGATTTTTATGCACCCTGCTAACTAAATCAACACCACCTTCTGCACCAACTTGAGTCCCTATTGCTACAATGTGATGTTCTTCGGTCTGAAAAAGGTCGGGGCAGCCTACCAACGTCTGGTTAATTACATGTTCACCGATCCGATTGCAAGATAATAGAGATTTAGGTGGATGACATGCTAGTTAAAAGCAGGACGGCCGACCAAAACATTACTAACCTCGCTTGGATGTTCGATGTCTTGAAGAAGTACCAGATGCACTTGAACCTAGCCAAGTATGTCTTCAAAGTCGACGTAGGCAAGTTCCTAGGTTTCATGATAAGTAAACCCCAACGAAATCAAACACTCATGGATATGGAGCCCTTCGGACCCAAAAATACATCAAGAACTTCATAGGCTGAGTGGCAGCACTAGCCCAGTTCAATTCCAAAGCCACTGACAAGTGCATTCCTTTCTTCAAGGCCTTCAAAGGTAAGTCCAAAAATATTAACTAGACCGGGGAATGCATAAAGACGTTCACCTAGCTAAAGGAATACATGAGCAAGGCACTACTGCTAGCCCAACCTTGAAACCGGTGAGCCCATGATCATGTATATGTATGTTTCCACCTCTGCGATCAGCTAGGTGCTAATCAAGCAAAATGACGGAGTTAAGCACTCAATATATTATGTAAGATAGGCACTTCAGGACATTAAGACTAGGTATACTGACCTGGAGAAACTTTCATTTTTTATAATTATTTCATCCAGGAAGCTCCAACCGTACTTCCAAGCCTACGCCATCATTGTGTTTCCCAACAAACCACTCCACCAGGTGCTTCAAAAACCTGAAACATCAGGTCGACTCCTCAAATGGATGGTCAAACTCAGCAAGTTTGACATCAAATTCGCCCCCAAACTAGCCGAGAAGACAAAACATAGCCGACTTTATCTCAGAGTTCACTTACCTTCCAGTAGAACCAGCAGACAAGACCATTACCAAGCTTGAACTCGCATCTACAATATCTACCTTGGATGCTGATCGGCCCACGTGACTCAGAAGAAGAACTTGTCCTCACAGTGGGTCAGAAGCAGAATTTGTCCTCACCACTCCTGTCAAAGTTCAACAGGAGTACTCCCTCCGCTTCATGTTCAAAGCTTCCAACAATGAAGCCGAGGACGAGGCACTACTCATAGGTATGCGTGATAAGCATCTAAATGTTCATCTTTTTACATCAATTTTATCTGTTTAGTTATGTTAAAACCTTATCAATGTCATTTCTAACTCATTTTTTTTCTTTTTAGGTACTAACTACAAGAATTGACGATTAAAGGCCAAGATCTAGAAGAAAAAAAGAACCAAGCCCTAGACTTCCTAACAAGTCTCGTTGCCTATCCGAAGCCTTTACCAAGTCTAAGGACCAGCCCTGAAGTAGCCCCTAGAGCAGTCCCGAGAGCAGCCTGAGAGCATCCCAAGTACAAGCCTGAGGCCCATTTCCGCGCAGGCCCAATTCACGTCCTAAGGCCACTGGCCCACAATGAAGAGTTCGAGGTTAAATTTAACTTCCAATTGGAGATTTACGGATATACAATGAATGATTTTAGCGTGCTAAAGAGGCTAGGATTCTTGGGTGATCCTATTACTGTATAAAGGTGTGTTTTTCTCACTTCTAACCATCAGATTCTTCACGAGCTAATTGTTTACCTTAGTAGAAAACCTAGCCGCCCCTCCAAGGTTGAAGAAGAGAGTTTAGCCCGAGTTCCCCTTTCTTTCCTCTATCTTCACTAGGTTTCCTTCTGCTATTCGGAGAACCTAGTGAATAACGATCCATCAATTCCACCCACTTTGGCATCTCAAGTTGTTTTTGGATTCCAAAAGTGTAACTATGCCTCTTTCATATAAATTCTAGTATTTGATCTTGGTTGTGTTTATAATTCAGCTTCTATTTGATTACTTTTTGTTTGAACACAATAATAAATTAAATAGACAAGTGTTGGTTTTCTTCTTCTAACGCATGTACATGTTAAATTCAATCTTCATGTGTTTTAGTTTCTGAATTTTAGCTACTTCATATATTTTAGTGCTTGATACTTACATTTGACGCTAATTGTTTATTCGTTGTTCGCTGCATTTAGGATTAGATTGAAGTGACTTAATGTTTGTCAACTATTCGGCGCATTCAGTCAATAACTTAAGGTGAATAATATTGTAAGTGTTTGTTCACTGTTTGGAGCATTTATTGTATTGAAAAATTTATGAAGGTAACCGAGATAATGAAAGTAAAATTTCGTGATTGGTTTAAATATGTGCAAGTATTGATGCGTAAACAAGGTAAGTGAATTATGTGGTCACTATACAAAGGTTAATTAGGAGTATATTCAATTAGTAGTTTAAAGCATGTAGTTTCAACTACAAAACTCTTAAACTCCCGCATTACATTCTTTTATTGTTTTTACTAACCATTGTTAATTATCCCTCAATTCCCCACTCCAGAACGACCCCTACTTATTACTACTACAATCTTTAAAAAAAATTTTAAGTAGAGCATGTGTAAGTTAAGTGTTTAATTTAGTGCCTAGCTCATGCTTATCAATTTTTGGTGCCGTTGTCGGAGAATTGAAAATCATTTATAATGTGTTACTGTATATATAAATTTTCCTATCATACTTGTTTATAACAGTATTTACTTGTTCGTAATTTTGGATTTCCATATGTTTAAGTTAATTGTGCAAGGATAGTCTAGCTATATGTTGATCACGTACTATTCGGTTTTTGAATTTTGATATTGATGGAATAGGTGAAGTTTTTTTTGTTAACTTATCACCTAAACCCTTCGTGGACCTTAAACTAAGCGAATTTAAGGCCTTGAGGTTGAGGGCGGTTTTTGTTACCACTTGAGTTGTTTTTGAAAACGGAGAATTATTCATCTCGAGTAAGAAATTTTTGAGAGTGATGTTTAGGATAAGAGACGATACTCATGACGGGTTCTGGATTTGAGAAGTGAACATCGGGGAGTTCCAAAATCAATTCTACATCTCGCCTTTATTCTTTCTAACCTGGTTACTCTTGGACTTGCCGAAAGAGACGAATAATGATTCGGGTCTAGCACACGAGAAATCGTTCATCTTGAGTAAGAAATATTGGAGGGTGATGTCTATGATATGAGACGATACTTGTAACAAGTTCTGGATTTGAGAAATGAACCTTGGGGAATTCCAAAATCAATCCTACCTCTCACATTTATTCTTTCTAACATGGTCACTCTTGGACTTGCCCAAAGAGACGAATAATGATTTTGAGTCTAAGACATTTACTTGGGTCGCACGTCCATTTAGGTCTCCTATTAAATTTTGAATACATGTAGTCTATATATATTTTTGACAAAATTAACTTGTATATTGTTGTAAAGTTATTGTAACATTTTCTGATTAACTTGTATAGTGTTGTTGCAAAGTTGTTCTAAACTTGGATTCTGAATTAACTCTTCTGATGATACAGGAACTCGCTTATAAATGAGTAATCAACAAACTAAGCCTAAATGGTTGCAAAAACAGTTTGATATTCCATCGAACGACATTACATTCATTGAAGCACTTAAGCGAGCTAACTTATCAGGACCTACATCCCCAAGATTTCGTGAGTCCCTAGGTGAAACTAGTTAATCATAAGAAGAGCAGAATGTTGAAGGACCAATGGAAATGGCACAAAATAAGATTATCCAAGAGAAAACTTGCTCAACAACAGAAGGTATTGCAAATTTCAGCATTCAGTACCCAGAACCTCAGGACAACAAAAATGATATGTCAGGACGCGTCCCAAATCCCCCTGGATTAACGTGGGAAGCGCCTGATCCCGTCTGACACGAAGAGTGAAGTCACATGATAGATCTCAAGAGTGAAGTCCTCCATCAGCTTCCTAAGTTCCATGGACTCCGCAATGAAGATCCACATATGCACCTGAAAGTCCTCCATCAGCTTCCTAATTCGGGACGGGTCGTCACATGATAGATCTTAAGAGTGAAGTCCTCCATCAGCTTCCTAAGTTCCATGGACTCCGCAATGAAGATCCACACATGCACTTGAAAGAGTTCTCATTGATTTGTGATAGCATGTGTCCGGATGATGCAGACTTTGATATCATAAAGATGAAAGCATTTTCGTTGTCCTTAGAAGAAAGGGCACGAGCTTGGCTATTGGAACTCCCATCCAACCATATGAATTCATGGAACAAGTTATGCGCATCATGCCCTATGAGCATTTTAAGGAGCTATGCACATCATGTCATACTCATGGGGTTACAGAAGGCTACCTTTTGACCTACCTCTATGAAGGATTGAAGGAATGAGACAGAGGTTTACTACACTATACCAAAATAGACATTTTAGGGTGTGCAAATTCGGGTGTGTAAAAATGTGCGCCTTAAAAAACCTTATCTTTATACTGTTTAGGGCACACATTATTTGTGTGCCTTAAAAAGTTGATTTTTAATGCACACTTCTATGCATACCTTAAAAAGTTAGGTTTTAAGGCGTGCAATGCGTGCCTTAAAAGACAAGCTTTAAAAGCGTGCTTTCGCATGTCGTAAAATCATGCTTTTAAGGCATACCATGCGTTCCCTAAAAGATAAGATTTTAAGGTACGCTTTTGTGTGCCCTAAAAACAAAAGAAAATTATTTAATTTCCAACCTAAAATTTTTCAATTTCCCCCACCCAAATTTGAAATTTCTATAATGCCAATTTTTCAGAATAAAGCTTATCTATATTAAGTCTTCCTACTCACCCTCTCCATTCCTCACCGGCATTCTTCATAACTGCAAAGCCACCCTCTCAATGTCTCCAACCACCCATAGCCACCACCCACTACTGCTACTTCTGATTCTCTACCCATCACAACCGCTTCTTATTCTCTTCATCTATCTCTCTCTTTCTTCATCTTCATTACCATCGACATTCATTAGAAATTGCTGAGGAAGAGAGTGAAGGCGAGGAGGGAAATGGTTAGCTGTTAGTATCTGGGTTATAGTTTAGCCTTGGCTCTATCAATGGAGACGATGTCGTCTCCGATTGAGGTGGAGGATCCAAAACCCTACAGATCAAAGCCAACCACTGAGTTCCTTACACATTTAAAGCCATGCCACCTCTTCCCACCATCGTGCACCTTAACCAGGTAGCTTGTTTGTGACTAGATCTTTGCTTTCAAAACTAGCAATTTCTGGATTCATTTCTGATCTGGGTTCTTGTCCCTCTTCATTTTCTTCTTTGTTTTCACTAGCCAAAATAGGGAAACACCATTATTTTGCATTTTCAATTTATAGGTTTTCATTGTTTTAGTGGGTTTCGTTGTTTTAGTTTGTTTTTTCGTTTTTGGGATTTTCGGTGATGAAGTTGTAGTTTTCTTTGTTTTCATCAATCTTCTACATTTTTATTTTGTGAGGTTTCATTGTTTATTAAAGAATATGAGGGAAATAGTTTCAAGGCGAAGGCAGCTTGATATCTTCTCCTGGAAATCAATTAACTTCTTCTCCAAAGGTTCAGCTCCAGTATTAGATGAGAAAGGCTTCAAGACATAGGCATTTACAACGATGAAAAATCTTGAAATTCTCGTCCTTAATAATGTTAAATTCACTGGAGGTTATGAACATTTTCCAGGTAATTTAATTTGGTTGTTTTGGAGTGGATTCTCTAAAGAATCAATTATAGCAAACTTTAGTTTGTCATATGTTGTTGCTCTTCACTTAAAGCATAACAGCTTGCGACATGTTTGGAAGTATATTGTGGTACATGCCAAACTTTTTCTGCCTCTGCCTCTCTCATTTCAAATTTCCGACACACACGATAACACGGACATTATTATGAACATTACTTTTAGAAAGCTAGAAACTGATCACTTGTGTTGTGTTTGAAACAGCTTCTTCCAAGACTAAAAATCCTAAATCTCAGTCATTCCCATGGCCTTGCGACAACCCCCAAATTTGTATTTATTCTTAGTCTTGAGTGGTTGGTTCTTAACTATTACATAAATTTGGTTGAGGCTAAAATAGGAACTGGAAAAACTGTGGCATTCTTGGTATGACACCTTGTTTCTGCTCTCTATTTGAATGAATTCTCTTATGTAAAAAATTATATGACAGATGTTTGTTGAAATGCTTGCTACTTTTGATCTTTTGAGACACTGCATCTGCATTGTTGATTTATGTAGTTTCAGGGATTTTCATTCTACTTAATGTTCAATTTCTTTATTTCAGCTTCCATCAATTGAAGTTGTTATGAAATGGTAATTGCACGTTTTAGTGTTCTGTCCATTAAAATTCACGTGGTTTGAGAATGCTTATAGCATATTTCTGCCGTTTAGGAAGCACATTGAACTAGACCTTCATCATGCACATGTTAATCCTCAATTACTCTTAACATTGAAATTTTACGATTGTCTCAATATATAGCATTTATCTTTCATATTAGGATGAACAACAACTTTGTCTCATTATTTAGGGAGGCAATCTTCAAGCTGAAAATAGGTTGATGGAGGTTCATGTTCCATTATGTTCATTGCAAATCTAGGTCCAAATTGCATTGAAGATGAACTGAAGCAAGTGCTATCTCGGTGGGTAGGTTTTGTTGCTATCTCAGAAACTGCATTCTTTTAATTTACAAAAGGTTTATTTATACTTTAAATTTAAAATTCATTACATGTGTCGTTTTTGGTCTTTCTCTTTGTTTCATTCAACTCCTTATTCCAGCATATGTAGTTGAATACCATATTCCAATTTAGCATTCTCTCTTGTGGTTCAAATGAATCATATGACGCTAAATGTATGCTAGCAATTGTTATATGAATTAAAGAGATCTAAAAATTTCTAATTCGAAGAGGAGCAAAAGATTATCTAGCTCGAAGTCTTGTGTTTGAAGATATTTTTGTATTACTTGGAAGGAATATGAGGTGGTAGACTTTATTTTTTGTTTGGGGGTTATGTTCATTGGGATTCAAAGGAAATTTGATAATGGGTTGTTTTATTATTTTGTGTTTTGTTCCAACACCTCAACTTGTTACTTCTCTATTAAATTATTATCAATCAATGAAGTGTTTCTTTCTTATGTTTGGTGTACTTGTAAACTGATTATTTATTTTTTTATGTTGAAAATACTACACTATAGTGGGTGTTGGTATAAATAGAAATCTACATAAATTAATAAGTGAAAAAAAAAATTGCAATGAGGGCATGCAAAACATGGCTTCAATGCTCATTTTATAGCATGCAATGTGTGCCTTCATAAGTAGTGTGAAACCCTTTTAAAGGCGTGCATAGCGCACCTTAAATACTAGTAATTACAGCGTGCACTACGTACCTTAAATATCAGCATTTACGGCGTCTGATGTGCGTCTTTAGTATCAGTATTTAAGGCGCGCTTTGTATGCCTCAAATATTAAGGGCTTTTTACGGCATGGCTTTTTAAGGCGTGCGTCTGCGTACCGTAAAAATCCTTTTAACACGCACATTGCGTGCCCTAAAAAGCCTCTTTTAGTGTAATGCTAGATGCTGCTGCTAATGGAAGTTTTTTGGCTGGAAATCTAGAGTCACGACCCGACCTTCTCCAACAGGATATTGTCTGCTTTGGGCCTAGCCCTCACGATTTTGTTCTCAAGAGCTCACGTGCAACTTTCTAGTGGGTTACTCATCTTGGGATTGTACCAGTCCCTACTCACTTTGGAGTTCCAACCAAACTCAAAGCTAGTGAGCTCCCAAAAGGCTTCATGTTGGATAGATACACGCCCGCACTTATAAGGCGCATCCCCCAGATTCCCCGAGCGATGTAGGATTGCTAACCATGCCCCCAAAGCATGGGTCCTTATAATCCACCCCTTTGGGGCCTAATATCCTAACTGGCACACTCAATTCCGATCGGGGCTGGGCTCTGATACCAAATTGTCACGACCCGAGCTTCTCCAACAGGATATTGTCCGCTTTAGGCCCAGCCCTCACGGTTTTGTTATCGGGAGCTCACGTGCAATTTTCCAATGGGTCACCCATCTTGGGATTGCATCAGCCCCTACTCGCTTAACTTTGGAGTTCCAACCAACCTCAAAGCCAATGAGCTCCCAAAAGGCCTCCTGTTGGATAGATGCGCGCCTACACGTATAAGGCGTATCCCCCAGATCCCCCCGGACAATGTGGGATTGCTAACCATGCCCCCAAGGCACGGGTCCTCACACCTAGTGGAAGGATGTGCACTATTAGAAAGTCGAGCATTGAATGATGCCCAATATGAGGGTGTCGAGCCATCTCCAAGAAAGGCACATGAGGTAAGTACTAATGTTGTTAATGATGCTAAGCTTGATAAAATTACCTCTATTTTGTCAAATATTTTAGGACATAAACAATTGGAGGCGCCAGTATGTTCCCTTTACTCTAAAGACCACATTGTTGAAAATTGCCCTATAGTAAGGGAGGAAAATAGGGGAATGAAAATGGCAAGTGCCATTCGCGGCTTCCAAGGGGGATAGAGGATCCAAGGCAAATGTCATTGGTCCTATGCTTCATTTAGTAGAGCATGTGCGTTGGCAAAGAGATCTTCATTTGTTGTTGGCCATAGAAAAGCGTTGAGATCTACGATGTGTTGTATTAGGAGTCACGAGCTTTAGCTTGGCCATTCATAGAAACCTAGAGGTCATCAACTGATCAAGTGTTAGTACCAAGAGGAGGTATGGAGTAGACAAGAATGTCGATAAAGTGAATGAAACAAAAGTTTATATACAAGTTACACGATAGGAAGAAAGGAAGAAGAAACACATATGCACAAGAAGAATCATGAGGTATGTACACGTTACTAGTATGCACAATTTACAAGTTTAAGAATGCACAAGTTGCAAGTCATGAGAATGGCAAGAAAATGTACAAATTCACACATTTTCTAGTTAATGTAACACATAGGTATCTACATGAAGAATGGGGTGAATGCATAAGAAGAAATTTGTTAGAACCTCCAAAAAAACATAAGAGTTAAGTGACAAGCATGAAAAGAATGGTCTGTGCCTTTGGTCCCAATTCCCTAGATTCACTTAGTCATAAGGGGCCTGGTGATGAAATTCGAGCATCATGAAACCTTAGGGAGTGTATGCAATCTACCAATGTAGTAGTGTAACGACGTCCCAAATTCTGGGATTAGATTAGTGACTAATGAAGGATTACTGAGATTAATCGGTGATTAGTTGGGCGAAATCGGATGGATGGTATAAAATGACCGTTTTTCTCCTAGGTTGTGGGCAAAATGTTGACTTTTGACTCAGGGAGTCAAACGTACGAGGGCCGATGACCGTGACGTAGTTCGGGACGTCACGAGTCCGTAGACAGGCGGCATATCGAAATCGGACGTCGGACGAAAAAGTTATGGTCACGGGATTGAAATGGTGGATTTACGGCTCTGGATTCGATTAAAATAATATTAAAATCTGATTGAGGATTAGTTAATTGTGGGGCCCTTGGATGAGTGACAAGTGTCACTCATCCAATTGGTGACTTTTTCCCTAAAAAGGGGATCTTGGATCTGATTGGTCCATTTTAAATTAATTAATTTTTTTTCACTCATTCTCTCTCCTTCCAGCGACCATCTTCTTCGTTTTCTTCTGCAAACCCGAACCCCAACCCAGCTATAGCCCATCAAAAACCTCATCCATTGTTTATGGGAGGCAAATGAAAGTGAGAGAGGGAGAGAGGACGAATCGAATGGTGGCCACGACTTGCGCCGTCGTGGACGGTGGCCGAAGAACCCAAAAAACGGTGAGTTTTGGTTCAAATTTTGGAAATTGGTTTTTGGTGTTTGTCGTTTGATTCTAATGGTTAGGATGTGTTCTAGGAGGTTGTGTGAGTCGAATAGGACCAGAACCAAGGCTAGAGGTGGCCGGAGACGACGGCGGAGTGCGGTTGCAGTTTGGCCGGTTTTACTTCAATTAGGAAGGTGAGTTAACGACCTCATTTCTACGTTTTTAGTAGGTGTTTCGATTGCAAATGATGGCATAAAGAGTTAGGAATTAAAAAGGGATGGAAATAGATGAGAAATAAGGGAGAAATGATACTGGACCGGTCTCGTCGGTCCGATCCGATCGAGAACCAGTGAACCGTTTCAGACCCCGTTTGCTGGAGGTAGGGGATGACACTGTGCAGGGTGCGTGGGCTTCACGCGCAGCCCTTTCGGGCTGCACGTGGGGGCGCATGAAGCATGGTTTAGGAAAGTGTTCAACATGACTTTTAATCTATTCGATGTAACGAACATTTTGGGACTGGTTTCGTGTCGATCGGACATCGTCTCGATATAGTTCAGAATGTCCAAAGGTTTAAGATCGAGTTTAAAAATAGTTAAAAATTCGGGAAAATTACGGGACTTCAATGAGAAGTTAATGAAGTAGTTAGTAACACTCTAGTATGATCTGGATAGGTTTGGGAGTCCCGGTGACAGTGATTAGCTTAGGGAGGTTTACGATACGCAAATAGAGGCGGTAGCGTAGAACGGTCTGTGAGTGGACCTTGATTTATAAACTGTGATGCATGCATAAATATTTTATGTGTTTTATAGATGTGATTTCTATCATGATGATTATGGATTGGTAATTTACATGATTTCACGTATTTCAAGGCGATTTACGTATTTGCACGTATATCGAGGTTTATGGTTTTACGCTGTGGTTATACGTACTTATGGTTTCTGTAATGGGTTAATGAAATGGTTTTGGATTTGAAAAGGTAAACTCGGGCACGAGACCCATTTGTTTTGGAAACCCCTGGATGTGAAGTCCATTTAGTTAAGTTATCGGCCAGAGGCCCAATTAGTTCGTGAAGTTGATTTCGGATTTGAAAATATGGAATCGGGCATGAGACCCATTTGATTTACGAACTCTCGGACTTGGAGTCCATTTGATTTAATAAGGCATCAGGCTGGAGGCCCAGTTGGTTTACGGATCGAGCTCGAGGTCCAGTTGGTTTACGAATCAGGCTTGAGGCCCATTTGGTTTACATGATCGGGCTTGAGGCCCAGTTGGTTACGATATCGGGCATGAGTCCCATTTATGGTTTATAAATGTGATTTTGGGTTCGGAGACCCTAAATGGATTTGGATTTGAAAAAATGGATTTCTGGTTTCATGACGGTTTATGGGGACTGGGCATGGATCTTTTGAAAGGTTTTGAGAATGATTTCGAAATGGAATTTCATATACCTTCCATTAATTATGGATTGTCTCCTCCGGGGAAGGTCGTTGGCCTGGGTGGACCCCGGAGTAGTCACGGAGCACTAACTGAGTGGAGTCGCCCCCGTTGGGTACCTTACTCTTAGGAAGGCTTATTTGGATTATAACCCTCAGGGAGGGTAATTGATCTGCGGACATTGACCTGTGTGGACCCTGAGGAGACTTGGGATTTGAGACCCCGGGGTAGCACGCGTGTAGCTTTGGTAACCGTGACAAGATTGGTTATATGATATATGGTAAACATGATTTCTTGGATTTGTGAAATTGTGTTTTGTAAATATTAAATGGATTTGGGCAATGACCCACATATTCGGATTTACGATTTTGGGCTGAGTTCCCATGTATGGTTAAAATGAATTATGGATTTGTGTAAATGGTTTTGGGCAGGGGCCCATATAACTTGGATTTATGGAACTTGGGGCTGAGACCTTAATATTGGTTATTTGAATGAATGTTTTGGTAAATGGTTTTTGAATGCATGCATGCTTTTTAGTGAAGGGCATAAAGGTCTTTTATGAAATGTGTTTTATTAAACTATTGCTTTTCGTCCACTCACAATCTTTTCTGATTTTTAATGCTCTTCAAGTTGATCACGGATGCAAACTCTAACAGAGACCGAGACATCATACTCCTCCACCAGATCCTGGCGCGCTCTGTAAGCCGGTCGGGCTGAAGTTTTGAACTATTCCTTGTCTGACACTTCGTGTCGGACGGGATCTTGACACATCCCGTGTTAATCCCGGGGGGATAGGGATGGGTCGTGACAAGTAGATAGAGTTGTAAGCCCACATAGATAACTATCCACTTCCCTTTCTCATATTTCCTTTTGGACTTACGACATGCGCGTACTGATAAACCAAACCTCAATCTCTTCCACCATTCAATGTTGATCATGGCTAGTTGGGATAGATGTAACGTGAGAAGCAGTGACTAATTTCGAGAACACCTCGAGGTAAATCTGGCAAGGGTATGTACTCCATTGGAATTCTCTTTCTTAGTCCAAACTTGTCACCAATCATAACATTTCTAGACACCATAACCAACTGATGGAAGTTTTCAAAGTTTGTCTTACCAAACCCAAGTTTTTACAAACTCCACCCACAACATCATATCCGTAGATTCACTTAGTTTGTAGTGTGTGGTGATGAAATCCACACATCATGAAGGGTTAAGGAGAAAGTAACTAAAAGAGGCATTACCTATTCCTAGAATGAAAGACTTGAAAGAAAAGGACTTGAAACCTATGCAGATGGAAGACATTTAATATGAAGTAATATTTACAAGTAAGAGAAGTCAAGGATATATATGGGTCACATAACTGTCAAAGTTAGATGGAGACTTCTACGTCCGTGCGACCCAAGTAGACATCCTAGAGTTCAAACCATTATCCATACCTTCGGGCAAGTTAAAAAATGACCAGGTTAGAAAGAGTAAACATAAGAGGTAGGGTTAATTTCAAGACATCCTGTGGCTTAAACTCCATTGATGTCCCTTTCTTAGACCCAAAACCCATTTTGAGTATTGCATTTTTTTGGGCGATTTTGAATATTGCATATTGCCCTAGAAATCACCCTTAAAAATTTCTTACTCAAGATGGACATGTATTCATTCCAAGATAACTCAAGTGTTAACAAATACCGCCCTCAACCTCATGGCTTTTAAGGGTCATGAAGGGTTTAGGTAATAAGTTAACAAACAAGACTTCACCTATTCCATTAAAGATCAAGATCTAAACTCCGAAGCACTAGTGCTCTACATATAGCTGAGACTAATGCTTGAATGGACAATGTTATTCACAAATATGATCTTATAAACAAGGTATGTACAATATAAACATATTTACACAAACGAAATCACACAAGAGATTATTTTAATTCCGGGCAATGGTGCCAAAAATTGATATACTAAAATGAAGCATTAAGTAATCACAAAGTCGCACTCAATACTTAATGAAAACGTACGCATTTAAAACTATTTTTGTGTAGATGTAGCATTGGTAAATAGGGATCATTCTGGACTGGCGATTGAGGGTACCTATGCATGATTGTTGTTTGATTGATTAATTTGGGGTTGATTGATTGATTTTAAGATCATACGTTAATTAGAAATAAACTAACCTAATCTAACATAACCTATTATTTACATGGTCAACTCATCTTCTTACTTGACTCATTCGTAAGTTATACCAATTTCCATAATCAACGAAATTCCAAAACTTTAGTTTAATGAAATAAATGTACATTATCTTAAGTATGTGCTCGGAAATACGCCCTATACACTTTCAGTGATCTAGACTCGGGAATACGCCCTATATCTAATCAAGAATTAAGCATAAACATAACATGGAAGATTATTGAAATCAATACAAGATATAGAACCATAATAAGATTAATGATCAATCCAATAAGCACGATATTCAAGTACAAAGAGAAAATTACAGAGTAGAGAGGTTGAGTTACACTTTGAATCCTTGGGAATACGCCCTATAGGTGTTAGGTGTCTTCGACACTCTTTGGTGAGATAGTCAGGAATACGCCATATATGTCAATGAAGGATGGTGAAGTGTGGAGGATGGTTACTTTTACACAAGAAATCTCGGCCGAGAATTGGTTTTTGTAGAGTTTTGGTGCAAAGGGAATGAAAAAACTTAACTAATGAGAAAAACTAAGTATTTATAAGCATGGGAAAAACTCTAGATAATCCCAATTAAAATATAAATACAAATCCTAATCTAAGCAATAATCGCTTTAGCCGCAAATCCTTCCTTGTGTTGCCAGGAGCTTGCACGAGTTTGAATCCAAGATTAAAGAGGAAATCTTTAAGTCTTCATTTCCAAGTCAATCCTTGTTGCAAAAGGAAGGCTTTTAATCTTTGTCGCATTTTGGAGATTACTTCAAGTCCAAACTGCAAAAAGGAAGGAAAATTAGTCCTAGCCATAAAAGGAAGGTGCACTGCTGGACTTCCGCGAGCACTCCTGCTAGACAGCTGGGGTCGGCGGGCTTGGGATGTTCCAGGCATGCATGGATGCTGGCATTCCTACTTGAACTGGGATTAAACGTTAGCATGTTGTCATTAGCATGCGCGGGCCCTAGGCCCCGTGTAAATCTTCACTGGAACCCCTAATGGGCTCCTTTGTTGGCATCAGAGTTTAGGCACAGGACACCCAGGACAGATCCTGGAATATTTCTTGGATTTCCTCGATAAAGAATATGGAGGTGTCAAGTCAGCACATGCGCAGGTACACGGCCATGCCCAAGGGCTGCCTCGATAGGTCTGGACTTAGACGCAAGGGCTCGACAGGTAGAAACTGGAACTTGGGTCTAGGGCCTTAGTGATAAGAACTTAGCAAGCACTCTGTTGGCACTTTCAAAGGCTCTCGGTAGGAACCTGAGAAGATCTCAGTACGGAGTCAGGATTGGCTCACAAGCATGCTCACTTGGGACTGGTCCTGGGTCTGGTACTCGGTACACACGAAGGACAAGGTACAAGCTGGTAGGACCTCGGGTGGGACTCAAACGAGGTCCTTGGTTACATGGTCCACAAATTTCGATGTTTCGACATCAAAATGTCATGTTATTAGCACCTGAAATTCATAAGGTTAGTTAGAAATGACATGATTAAGGTAATAACAAGGTAAAATACAAGGATAATTGACATATAAATGTGATAAATTATGTGCTAATCACCTGACGTCAACTAAGACATCCTCCCATTTAAGTCTTGGCTTGGAGAAAGGCCCAAGCTCAAACCTAGCATGGTCGGCCATCTCATCTTCATGCTGACCTAGGCAATGCCAATTGAGATGAAATTGTGGTAGATGATAAGTAAGGAAAGGCGGTGGAGGGTAGAGAAGATTAGAAAACGAATGAGGTGGCTCTAGGAATATAGACCCAGACCTCCAACTTAGTATGAACTGTACCTACTTGACCCCCTATGATGCCTTCAACTACGGTTCAGCCTCATCACTCCTCTAGCTAGCCCAGTCGATTAGATCTCATTAGAATTGATGATCCCCTTAGTGATCCTAGTCTGCCCGGGAAACATCTAAGAGGTCAGTGGATTCTTCTTCACGGGCTCACTCAACCTCAGCACCTCCTCATAGTCTAAATGCACGACCGATATGACTTGTTCACTAGTTGGCTCCAAAGGTGGAGTGACCACCACGATCTTCATCCCAGCGAGAACCTTCTTGGCCTTCTAGGTCCTTTTGGCTTTCTTCTGCTCAGTCAACATAGCTATTCTCTTTGCATCTCTCGGATCAATGACTCCGATCCCCCTCTTCTCACTGATCAACGACCCATCCGTCACCGATACCTTCTTCCTCTTATGGTTGAAAGCTAAATCCTTAGGAGGAGAAGTCACACTAGGGTCTACCATTGAGCCTCTCCTAGTTGGAGCTTGCATCTTCTTCTTGAAAGTTGTCAGCACCTCGTCACTCACCCTCCTGATATGCTTCCTAGTGTCCTTTGGCATAGCTACAAACACATAAAAATGGTTAGTATAATGACCACGGTACTTAGCAAAAATTTACCAAGGTAAATCACACATACATATAGATGGGATAAGGCTGACCTCCTATAGAGTGATTAGCACAATCCACATATTGGGATTGAGCTAACCACAGGCTGCCCTCATTTTTCGCACCATCTTTCAGAGCCAAGGGTGCAGAGAAAACCTTAGATAGTGCATATACAACTCTGGGTTGAATAGCGCATATCCCGACAGAAGGTGGGACATCCCAGGTCGTATGAGACATCTTTAGGCTCGCCTTGGTGTCTCTACTAACTTTCTTGTTTGCCATGAATTTGGCCCACTTCAGCGGTAGAGCCTTTAGAACATCCTCTGAAAGAGCCTTACCACTCGGACCTCCTATAATCTTCATTGAGCCCTGCTCTTGACCATATGCAATCCTTAGAGCACATGCCTTTCCAAGCAGATCACCCCCGGCTGCTCCTCCATCTCCAACACATCGAGCCCCCGACCACTGGTCCTAACATTGGCCTCGTCACCCCGAGCCTGTATCTTTTGTCTTTTCCCATTGTCGTCCAATCCACCGAGTTTGGCTTCCCAGACGAGTCAGGTGGAGTGAAGTGGGTTGATGCCTCAGATGAGTCGTCGTCAACATAGTCTCAAACCACGTTGTATTCGTTATAATGGTCAGACGTTAAAATGATCTAGGGGAAAAAAGGAAAAAACACAGGCTCTATTGCCAACCACTAGGCCCCACAGATCCAACCACCATCCGACCATCAATGCTCACTGGAAATCACTCCACCGTACTAACCGACATAAAAGTTGTGTGTCTTGGAATTTTGAGTTTTATGGTACTATATTTGAATTATTTAGACACTATTTGGATACATTTCTGGATTTTTTATGTAATGGGTTTATTTTTGGAATTAGAATTTAATGACACGACCCATCCCAATCACATTGGATTATCACGGGATGTGTCATGCTCTCGTCTGACACCGCGTGCCAGACCAGGGATAAAACCGTAACCCGCTCAGGGTTACCAGAGTGCGCAGTGATTTCTAGAGTGTGTAGCGGCATGCGATGTCTCGGTCTCTACTACAGCCCGCATCCACGATCAACCTGAAGGGTATCAAAAACCATAAAAACTGTGAGTGGACAAAAATAAACAGGTTTAAAACAATTTATCGAAAATGACATTTATACCCTTTAATTAAAAGCATGCATACATAAAAAAATAAGTATCTCAAATACTTTATTAAAATCAAATCATTTTGCTTTTCAAATTCATAATCAGTGAAAAACATCTGTCACATCTCATATCATCATCAGTCACGATATCCAAGAAACGCATGCACATAAACTCCAAGACTGCTCATGTCCGAGCATGTCTCCATGAACACATCACCGATCGACGTTCCACATATCAACGATCGATCTCATATAACATCAGTACTCTTGAGTCGAGCCTCTGATGACTGTACGACAACATGCAGTGCATCGTGACCTCTCCGCGAGATGTTGGGGGGGGGGGGGGGGGGGGGGGGGGGGGGGGGGGGACACAGCGTATCCCGAAGGCGAGCATCATAACATAGGGTCTGCTCCGTGGAACACATCCGCTAATAAATTGTAAGAGGTCGAAAGGATCTCAAGTCTAGCCTTTTATCCAAAAATCTTCAACTTGTTCGGGATCTTCAAATTCCAGCATAACTTCCAATAATGATATGCCCAGGTCCTTGCAGAGTAATAGTAGTAGTAGTACTACTACTAATAATAATAATAATAATAATAATAATAAATAGCAATACTATCAAAAAATTAATTAAAAATTAATAATAATTAAATAAACAGTAATAAATAATAATATTAATAATTAATTGAAATAAAAAAAATATGATATTAATATTAATAATAACTTACATAATTAATATATATTATATATAGGTATTCCTTATTAATTAGTATAATATAATCTGGCTAGTATAATATAATTGACAATATAATCTGATCGAGTATCAAACATTCAGCTAAATAGTCAGTCTATTTGGTGACCAAATTAGTCTATCTAATTGAAATAATCAATGCAATGTAAGGCCTTAGGCTCGTAATTAAAAGGAAACTATATATTAAAATAAACATGTCAACTAATCTGACATATGAACATTGTTCATCACAACTCCTCTTTTTTCAATAAATGTGTGTCATCAGATAAGGAATACCTACATTTACTATAGGATGAATATGCTTATTGCTTTATTGTAAGTTATCAAATATTTCTAATCCACGCATAATAATCAGAATGGTTGAATTTTTAGAACAATATGTCTCTTAAAACTAATTGGACACTGTTTAACTATTCAAGTATATCGTTCACTATAAAAATCTTAATTGTTCTTAAAACTATTGATTATTTTGATACATATGCACGACCAAAAGTAACACCTCCAATTTGGTTGTTTTTGCAACCATGATATTTACATGTTGTTTTAGAGAATCAGTGGTTAAGATTACCATGCATGCATAGGAAAATTTGATAACCATCAATGAGGAATACAAGCATTTTCCATAAAGAGCACTACACGAGGAGAAATACATTATCAAGTTGCTAGTTCATTATTGACCACCCAATTTTCTCTATGCATGCGTAACAATCTAGCCAATTGATTCTTTATGCATATAGATGACTAAACGATTTAAATTTAATAGAGATTATATTTACATGATGTTGTAAAAAATTAACAATTCAAGTTATCACGCGTGTATAGGAAAATTTTTGTAATCAACAAGGAGCCAAAACATTCATCTTAGGGAAAACATTCATCTTTGTTTGAATAGGATTTGATTGAGTGATGATAGGAGTTTGTTTGTATGTGCTTCTAAAGAAGTTAAAAGCATTTTATTTAACAGAATAAAAAAAAAGTTAAAAAATGTTTTCATGTTGTCGACTTTTATGTAATTTTCAGCATGTTTATAAAGTTCTTATTTACCAAGAGCAGTTATGAGCCTAAGCAGTTGCTAAAATACAAAAGTTACTAGGCAATGTAGTACTAGTAATGAGTCCTTGTCTTTGTCATTGCTTTTCTGCCAAAGACCAGATGCTCCTAAGTGCCGTTAGGTCCATTCCTTCCTCAACATGCTATATTCATTATTTTTTTCATGCTTTATTTTTTATTTTTCTATATAATAATATTGGAAATAGGGGATTACAATATAAATAATGTATATTAACTTCATAATTTATGAGATTTGAACTTGAGGCTACCTACATAAGGTTTTGCGGAATTTTTTTTTTCTTGCTTTCAAATTGAATACTAGTAACAAAATGTGGTTTAGCTAAATTGAGAGTAAAGCTCTCCCGGTTGAGCATGAATTTGAATCTTTTTTTTTTGTAATTTTTTTTAATATAATAATATAGGGATACGGAAATTACCGTATATATATATATATATATATATCGATCTTACTCATGAAAGTCAAATCTGAAACAACCCACTCAATAGAGTCAAATCTAAGACAACTCATAACTAGTGTTGAATTAAATACTATAGCACTAAATAACAACCATGTTTGTAATTTAGACTGAATCAAAATAATATACTAGCTTTACTATTAAATTGATTTTGCTTTTCCTCAATGAAAGAGAAGTAAAGGTAGTTATTCCACTTCTTTCTATTCCTAGAAAATTACATATTGTTCCCCCCCCCCCAAAAGCAAAAGTACTCATTTTTATGGCAGGTTGTGTGGTGTGAGTCCAAGTACATTCCATTGTCAAGAATATATATGAAATTGAAGAATATATGGGATATTGTATACATCCTTACTTTTCTGATGTTGCATGTCCAATTCTTTAAAATATGCCATTCTAGCTTTAATCACATTACCTTCATTCCAGGTTGTGTTATGCACGATTTAATAACTCAATGGCAAATTGGTATATGCCCGAGATATTTTTATATCACAATTTTAAACGCATTGAATTTTTTTATATGCGCTTGTGTCAGACTTTTTTTTAATATATAAAATGTTATTACAATTCTTAATTTTGATCTCCTATTTTAAAAACAAATGGAAAAGAAAAAAAACAATACAAAAGGATGCTGGTAGTTTGGTTTGCTTTTATAACTTTCAAAAAAAAAAAAGTGAATGTGGGTATGTGGAAGTGTTAGTTCTGTTTCTAAAATTGATGTAGTTGGCTTCTTCTCTCCCTCTGTAAATTGAATCAACTTGAAACTCTAGACGTTAGTCTTCTATTTTCTTAAGACACTTGTTGATCCGAATTATATATGAATGAGGTATTTCCGAGTCTTGGTGTGGAGTTGATGACTAGCCATTGTTTACTTTTTGATAACGCTTAAGTAATGATGAAAACACTAACTAAGGTAGAACGCGCAGTAGCTAATCTCCTAAAGCGAATTGAGTCAACTTCTTATTCGACTTTCAATCACACCAACATAGAAGCTTAGGAACAATAAATCAACCAACCTACTTTAATAAGCCAGCAGTAATCAAAATAGACTAAGCAACCTAATTACAACACACATAAGCAGCTCTGAAATATCAAGAATATAAAGACAATAACACAAGTGAGTTAGCGTGGTAAACCCTCCATTGGGAAACTTCCATGGGCATTTTGCCAGTCATGAATCAATCCACTAAGATAACAATCAATGTGCACCAAGACTCTTCTTACTACACACTAGTTAAGGCAGTCGTATCCTCAAACAGAAATTAATGTGCACCTCTCAGCTGAACTAATTCAACTTGATCATCTTCTCCTTGTGGCACTGCTCTCACACGGTCATCAATTACCTTGGAGACTCAACTGATCTCATGCTCCATTTTTCTTCCTGGTGCTGTGCTCTCAAGCCACGGTGAGAGGATAAACCATCTACTCTGCTATCAGTTTTAATCCAAAACAAAAACCACACTATAGTTTTTGCCCTGCTTGCATTAGTGTCCGTCCAAACACTTGGACAACAAGCTCACTTCAGCAACAATTCCAATCAATTTTCTCTTGGATGAAAAACCCCACACCCAATATGAACACCAAAAAACAAATAAGAGTCCTAGTCGGACTCGTCTTGCTCCAAAAGGTGATCATCTTCTTAGAGAGGGACTCTTCTTTTATCATATATCGGCTACACTTTTTCTCTCATATGCTTTGATTCGAAAATACACCGATTCTAACCCAAGGCACACGTAGGCTTGAGGGACACAATACTTAAGGCTCAATGACTATTTGACCAAGTGAACCAACACACAGATCCACTTACTAATGAACTAGTTATACTTAATTTAGGTTTAGGAAATGTCAACTAATTACATTAACAATCTCCCCCTTAGCATTACCTGGACAAACTCAATACATTTGAAATAACCAATGCATAAACTCTCTGACATCATTCTCAAACGCATGTATATGAAAATCTGCACACCATAATAAGAAGAAATACCGTGAACCATGTATGGGCGAAGATGTAGCAGAAGTAAACATGGAATGAGTCAATCAACAAGATAAATCAAGCTCCCCCTAAATGTATTCTCCCCATTTAGACAAGGAAATCTAACTTCCCATTAAGAACCAAAGTTTCTCCCCCTAAATGCATGAAATGAACACCAAAATAGTATGGAAAACAAGTAGCTAGGCACCAAAGCAGATTGGAATGAATGAAAGAAGATTTAAAACACTGAGCATTGGAAGTAAAAACACAGCAGATTTAAAACATTGAGCAATAACCCTGATAAGCGAGGACAAAAAAGAAATAGTATACAGGCAACATGACACATGTCGATAGATGTATATGCACAATTTATTGTGTAAAGTGACTAACAACATCAAGATTCAATCCTCTATGACAGCAAGCAACATAGAACTTAGCAGCAGGGACAAATTCCAATGAAACACACCAGTGAGATCAAGAACCTACAGTGCCAATTTCTAATTTTTTTTTTTTGTTTTATTTTAAATGTCCTTAGATAACTTAGCTCTATTAAGCTTTCTTATAGACCCATGTAGCAGGTGATGAATCAATGTTCATGTCTTAGTAGAGATAGAACATTAGGTGATGAGGCACTCTTAGGATTTGAGAACCCGAGTCAATAAGGCTACAGAGCTAAGTAATTGGAGTAGGCATTGTAAAGATCAGAATCAGTTTTATTAAGCAAGAAAAATGACTTGTGTAGCGGGTTTTAGATCAATGTTCTAAAATCAGTTGACTTCAAGACACTAGGTGATAAGGCACCCTAGAGGATGTACTTGCCCAAGTCATAAATGCTACAGAACTGACAGAGGTGTAGATAATGATGGATGATAGACACTGCATCTTCCAGAGCTAACACTACTGAATGCCATGTAATAAGACCATGTTTGCTAAGTTTTAGTGCATGATGTGAAGAGACGGAAGCTCAAACTGGTGTACATGTGCAATAGGAGAAATACAGCATATACATGAATCTACATATAGAGATTGTCGGAATCTATTACACATGTTGCCAACACAAACTAAAGCAATGGACCAATCGTCAAAAACCACACAATTCACAACCAATAAGTAGATCATTAACCATAACCTTTGCCATTGACCCTATAGAAAAGAAATACTACCAAAAAACTACCAGGGAAACCAGATTCTGTGATCTTGAAAAAATAACACAAAGGCATTCCACAAAATAGCATGAATCCACGAAGTGAACATCAATTAGATACCAAATTACACAGGCAGTAATAAGGATAAAACAAGACAACAAATCAAGTTAAGATGCAAACACCGATAGATTTTCTAAGATCTTCAAAATCTAGGATTCTCTAAAGGTTTGGTAAAAATGACTGCAGGTTGCTTGTCTGTGTGAATGTATTCAAGAGAAATTGTATTGCTTTCAACCAATTGACGAATGAAATGATGCCTAATGTCAATGTGCTTGGTTCATGAATGTTCTACTTGATTTTTGGAAATGTTAATTGCACCCGTGTTACCACAGAATAAAAATATGTTACCTTGGTTGAGCCCAAAATCACATAGCATTTGCTTCATCCTGAGTAATTGAGTACAACAACTTCTAGTAGCTATATATTCAGCTTCAGCAGTAGACAAGGAAACCCAATTTTTTTCCCTGCTATGCCAAGCAACAAGATTATTTCCCACATAGAAACAACCACTGGAGGTGCTTTTGCGGTCATCAGCATTTCCTGCCCAATCAGCATCTGAGTAACCTGTAATTTCAGAGGTAGAATCAAATGAGTAAAAGATGCCACGATGAAGAGTTCCACTTCCATATTTAAGCTTCACAAAAATTAAGTGAGACTCCTTTGGATCAGCTTGATAGAGTGCACAAACACCAATGCTAAATGTTATGTCTGGTCTACTTGTAGTAAGGTATAGTAAGCTGCCAATCATGCTTCTATAGAGTTTTTGGTCCACTTTTTTCCCTTTTGGATCCTTCTGAGGTTTGTCATTCTTAGCCATTGGAGTAGGGACTAGTTTGACATTTGCAAGACCAAATTTTGTAACTAGATCCTTGGCATACTTGGTTTGAGATATGAATATCCCAGATTACAATTGTTGTACCTGCATACCTAGAAAGCAAGTTAGTTCTCCACACATGCTCATTTCAAACTCATTTTTCATAACATCAGAAATTCAAGAACAAGAGAGTTAGAAGTAGAGCCAAAAACAATATCATCCACATGGACTTGTGCTACAATGAGGTCATGCTAGTCTTGTTAATTGCTCCTCTCGAGTATCCTTTAGAGAGTAAGTGAGTGGACATCCGTGAGTACCAAGCTCTCGAAACTTGTTTCAGATCATAGAGAGCCTTTTTTAAAGATAGACATGATCTAGATGGCTTGGGGTCCTCGGAATCTGAGAATTTACCAGCGAAAATCCCAAATTCCAGCCACCATCGACGGCGGCGATGATGGTGGTCCGATTGTCGTAGGTCAACCGTTGGTCTTATTGGTCAACTAACGGCAGCCTAACGGAATATTCTGTGGAATATTCAAGCACGTGTGAGCCACACGTTTGGAACAGTGACATGCGTGGCAGCCGCGCGTGTGGGTACGTGGCCGCGCGTGATCGGTGCATGTGGCGGGTGGCGGGGTGTCGGCCATTTTCCCGAGCCCAGGTAGGCGCATGGAGCCTTTTTCCAGCCCACAGTAGCTCGTGGGCTGGGTTTTCCACCCCCTAAATGGCACGTAGCACTGTCTTTCACCTTTCGACAGCATATAGACAATATTTTCTAGAGTTATGGACAGTTTAGAATGTGTTTGGGCACGTATTAAGCCTTTTAAGCCTCGTTTTGGGGCTACCCTAGTTGGGTTTGATAATTTAGAGGATTGTGAGTTAACCTTGAACCTTGTGATTGAATGTCTAGGGACTTTTGGACTTTGGGGTTGTGTAAGCTTGGTAGGTCGGGTGATTTTGACTTCCCAATAAGAGCGTGAGTGGGCCCCCTTCCCTAAACTGATTTTAATATGTTATATCTTGCACGTTTTACGAAGTTATTTCTATGATATCTTTGGGCATGCATGACTTAATATATGTTACTTGTGAGTATGCTTGAAATGATTGATTTACGATGTATGCATGGATTTATTGGATATGTTATGATATAATGATCATGCATAGTATGTACGTAGTTGAGTCAAATGATGACACATCCCGACTCAAAAAGTTCATCTAAGGCACGCAGGTCGAGGCGTGTTGGCCGACACTTGAACGATGACGTCCAAATGACGAAGCCATTTTTAGACTAAAAAGACACATCCTGGAGAGCCAGATGAAACCTAACCGGTAAAAAAAACCGATCACATTTCACCCATCACCGGAAACTTTAGAGCATGGACGAAATTAAGTTGATGACCATACACAAAACTTACTTGCTGATACCCGATTGAAACATCAGTTTCACTACTCGTCCTGGAGTGAGTGTCAAAATAGCCGCCTAACTCCTCGAAGCACGTGCGCACCTCCGAAACCTGAGTGGTATAAAAAAACACAAGGGTGAGTGGACCCAAATATTGCTACAGTGTAAAATCATTTCTAAATAAACAACATTTAAGCCCACATTTTAAACCAAAACCCAAATACTTTATGAACATACTTGCACGTAATATGGGGACTTAATATCAAACAATCAGTAATAGTCTAAATAAGATGCACATATGAGCCATGCGGAAACCGTAAATATATCTCAATATCAACCCACATCAAATTGCTCTTGAGTCGCCTCGAGTCTCATACTCGGAACATAAAACTATGTATCTTGCTTGCGTACCACGACCACGTGAAGGATTGGGTGCATTACACCATCACCACGAGTCCCCTAGAGCTCGGGGATATGACTGGCGCTTTTTAACTAGTATAGTGAGCAGCGTAGGTGAACGATCACATGGAAGATTGGTATGTGGCCTACAGACAGGTACTAGATACTAGCAATTCCTAAGTGGGTTTTATCACTATCTCAATCTCATCAATCCCCCATAGACTCTCATGCAATGCAATGTATGACTTGATATATGTAACTATGTATACACACCATATTACCATAGATAAACTTACTCGGATATGCATAATCATTATTCCTCTTAGTCATATGTCATGAATATTACAAGTGCATCATGCATGCTCAACAAATATAATATGTGCAAACAAAGTAAAAAGTACGAGTAGTAAATAATATAAAAATTAGTTTAGGGAAAAGGTTCTACTCACACTAGTTGGGGAGTCGGATCACCCGACAAACCAAGTAATCCACAAGCTCCAAACCCGGTCCATCCCTAAGGAGACTAGTCATAAGGGTTAGAATTGCCTTACATTAATATAAAGCTTTAATTCACCTGGTGTTAGTCCAAAATAGGTCTTAGAAACACTTAACAAGGGCCTATACAAGTTTAGGAAGGAATGCCCGGAACCCTATAAAATAGCACCCATACGCTGCCGGGTACGAAAAATTGGCTCTACGTACCAATTTAGGGCTGGAAAACTCTTCAAACCGGCCCTAAACGGTCAGAAATCGTGCCCATGTGCCGTCATGGGCTGGAAAAAGGCCCCACGCACCGCCACACTGATCGGGGCTTGGGAAAGTGGCCCACGCACTGTCGTGGGCCTGAAAAAGGCCTCACACACGACAGTTACGCGCGGCCACGCGTCCACACGCGACTGCCATGCGCGGCATTGTTTCACACACGCGGCCCACACGTGTAGGAATATTCCGTTAGTCAACCGTTAAGACTAACAGTTGAATAACGTCAATTAACTATTGACCGTTGACCCTCCGTCGCCGTAGCTTCGTCGGGGTGGTGATCGGACCACCGTAGCGCCACCGTCTACAGTGGTCGGAATCTGGGTTTTTTCATTGAAAAATTTACAGATTCCAACGAGGTCTTACTCTCTCGATTTTCACTCAATATTAGCATGCAAACCAACAATCTACGTCAACCCAATGAGAGGAGTCCATAAATCTAGTCTAAAGAGTTATAAGCTACCTCCATAGTCCCAAAAGTCAATGGGAACCTCACTGTGGCTCTCCATTTTCCAGAAGATGGCGGTCTGCCGTTCAAGGTCCAAACGAGCACCAAACCTACATGCAATCCAAGAATTAACCACATCATGAAGCGAGTAAATCAAGTAACTAACTCAAATTGGTAAACACTTATCAGTGCGGTCGTGAAGTGCAGATTTCCAGCCACCAGGCGATTTCCGGCTACCGGCGTCGCCGTCCAGACCGTCGCAAATTCCACATGCAACTAGCTGGTTAGAACACCCTCAAGGAGACAAATAGGATGTTCGAAGTTAGGGATTGAAAGGGTACCTGGTAAGCCCTCAAATCCATACGGGTCAACAAATGGGAGCTGGGTCGGACGTTGCCGTCACAGTTTTGAGCCTCAAAACCCACATGCAAGCTCAAGGTTAGCTTCCCCCGTGTTGAGACTAATTGGAAATCGTGATTTAGGGTTCGATGTGCTACCTGGTACAAGCCTTAGTTCCCTGGATCGTTTCCTGGTCTCAAGTCGGGTCTGCATCATTGCCATCGTCGTTGCAGCCTTCATGAATTTCGAGATTGTGGTCACGCATGGACACGACGATGAGGTTGGGTTCATGGTGGAGATTCGATTTGTGTTTTCTTTTCAGAGACCAGGCAAGTGCATGTGTATCGATTTGAAGGGGGTGCGAGGTTAGGGATGGTCGAAGTGTGCATTTTGGGCTGCAGTCCATTCTCAGACTAAATGGAATCCCATTTGGGGCCTCTAACTTACGCCTGATTCACTTAGGCTCCAGCGTATGAGTTGGCCAAGGGAGCATGTAAAAGGGTTTGGTTACAATGGGAAAATCTTCTCTTGGGCTTCAATTGGGCTTGAGCCAATCCAATAGAAACTTACCATTTAATTGGGCTAGATAATTGATGCTACAAGGCCTAGGTACACACCAAGTTTTTTGGGATATTCGACTATGGGTTTAACTAACTAGTTTAGAAAGGCCAAAAATTTATACTTAGGTTATGGGCTTGGGCCCCACAATAGTGACTCACATGGCCCAGCCCGATTAAGCTAACCCAATGGAAGGTCGAGCAAAACGGATGGTGAAATAAGGGTAGCATGGTAAATTTCATATTTTAGATTTCTATATTTCGATACGGGTCGTAACATGATGCATTTGCATACTAGTCCCTGAGGTATTGATGAGATAATATTAGAACCTGCTTAGGAGTCGCTGGCATCTAGTACACGTCTGTAGGTCACAGACCAGTCCTCCATGTGATCGTTCACCCACATTGCTCGCTATACTAATTAAAAAGCGCCAGTCCTGTCCCCAAGCTCTAGGGGGCTCGGTGATGGTGCATTGCACATCCAGTTCTTCACGTGGTCGTGGTACATGAGCAGGATACCCAGTATATGTTACGAGTGTGAGACTTGAGCGACTCAAGAGAAATTTTGATGTGGGTTTACATTGTGACATATTTATGGTTTCTGCATGGTTCATCTGGTCTTGTTATTTAAATTATTATTAAATGATCGTTATTATTATTTCACGTATCACGTGCAAGTATGTTTATGTGACGACATGTCTCGAATTAGCGGGATTAATTAAGAATTAATGACGAATTAGCGAGACTAATTGGGAATTAGACGAGGATTAGCGGACGTTCAGGGCGAAATGACAATTTTGCCCCTAGAATGGGCGAATTGTTGACTTTTCGTTTAAGCTGTCAAATGGACTTTGGCCAATGACTGTGACGTAGTTCGGGACGTTACGAGTTCATAGACAGGTGGTACGTTTGATTCCGACGTTCGAGGAAGAAGTTATGATTTTCGGAAGTTCGTGGGCATTTCGGTAAATTGGTTAAAAGGAGGCAAATAGTTGACTTTTGACCTGGAAGGTCCGATGGTCGAGGTCCAAGGATCGTTACGTAGATCGAGACGATACGTATCCGTAGACAGGTGGCACGTCGAAATCGAACGTTCGATGGAAAAGTTACGGTTCACGAAAGTTTCAAGGTACTATTTACGGCAGCACGTTTTACGAGGCAAAAAGGGGAATTTTGTCCTGAGTGGGCCCCTCATATTTTGACTTGGACCAATGTCACTCATCCATTGCTTAGCATCAGACATACATGGATCCTTCCCTTTTCCTTGCATCTGTTTCATTGAACCCGAAAGCCCCCCAAACTGTGAAACCCACACATACCACCCTCCTCAATCCTCATCTATTGCTCTTTGGCCATGAAGGAAGTTTGGAGGGAAGACTGAGACATGCAGGACGGTGGCAGGATCGTGAGCCGCCGTGCACGGTGGCCGGGAAACCACGGGAGGTAAGCTTGTACGTTCAAATTGTCATTTTTGTGTTTTAGACATTAGGAAGGTTTTCTATCGATTGGGGGAGGTTTAGAAGGTTTTTAGAGATGTTTAGAGGTGGTGGTTGACGGCGGTGGACGGCCAAACGGCAAAGGAAGAAACCTGCAAAACTGGGTCGTGAGGGGTATGTCGAACCAAGGGACTTTTGATGGGTTGTTCCTTGTTTTCTTTATATAAATTGGTAGGAAATGAGAAAATAGGAAGTTTATGATTGGATTGGATAAAAATAGGGCTGAAATGAGGGAAGAAATGGGCTGAACCGGCCACGCCGGTTGGGTTGGACCGGCTGCACATGATTGGCTGGTTCGGACCGGCCGTTGGAGGACAAGGAAGCTGAACAGTCCTGGCGCGTGAGGCCCACGCGCAAGACCTTCTTGGGCCGCGTGCGGCTTGTGAGCCCTCATTTGGGAAAGTTCCAACATGTGAAATCATCTATACGATGTAACGAACATTTTGGGACTGGTTTCGTGTCAATCGGACATCGTTTCGATATAGTTCAGGATGTCCAAAGGTTTAGGTTCGCGTTCAAAATAGTTAGAAATTCAGGGAAATTACGGGACTTTAGTGAGGGGTTATTTAAGTAGTTAGTAACCCTCTAAATTAATTTGGACAGGTTCGGGAATCCCGGAGGCGACGATTGGCCCGGGAAAGGAGTATGGCACGCGTATCGAGGCGCTGCTTCAGACGGTCTTTGAGTGGACCTTTCTTTCTAAAATGATGCATGCATAAATGTTTTATAATTGCTTTAGAACATGTTTTGTGATGCCATGAGTGTATTTGTTTGTGGTAGCTTAGGTCGACATATTTGCACGTTTTTCAAAGTTTTCGGCTTTATGTCGTACCTTTGCGTACTGTGTTTTCAATGACGGTTTAAGGAATGGATTTCGAATTTGGAAATATGAAATCGGGCACGAGTCCCATTTGATTTACGAACTATCGGACTTGGAATCCATTTGATTTAACGAGGAATCAGACCGAGGGTCCATTTGAGTTATACGATCGGACCGAGGGTCCCATTGGTTTATGGTTTCAAGCTTAGGGCCCAATTAGCCGTGGTATCGGGCTTAAGGCCCTATTGATTGTGAAATAGGGCTTGAGTCCCAGTTCAGTTTGTGAAATGAGAATTCGGGCATCAGACCCTGTTGAACTGAGGATTTAGGTCGAGGCCTGTGAAAATGGAATTGAACCGGATTCGAGAAATCCTATTGAGATGAATCGGGTATGAGACCTAGTTGAAATATATTTGAGAAAGAAAGTGTTTTGAGAAAGAAAATGTATGAAACCCTCCATATGATTTATATGGTCTCCTTCAGACGTTGACCTGCACAGTCACGATCCACAGACCAAAATGGGTATCCCCATAGGGATCCCGTTCCAGGAGTGGAAGTTATGATGTGGTCCCAGACCAAATTCCGGAGAGATGTGTGGACTAGATCCAAAGAGAGAGCTCAGACTAGATCCAGAGACTGAGCCTCCCAGATGGAGAATTCCTGGGGGAAGACTCGGAGTGAGACCCCGAGTAGTGTGCACACTAGTATAGATATGATGAATCGTGACATATATCGGGTATGTGTTCCCTAGGGGCTATGTGCCCCAAGTTGGCATCTTCTCGGAAGTACCGCGGATGGGTTATACGTAAGTGATTGGGGGTGGAGACCCTATGTTCCATGTTTTAGAAAGTGATTTGGGGCGGAGACCCTGTATTCGATGTTTTGGAAAGTGGTTTGGGGCAGAGACCACGTATCCTATGTTTTAGTATTTCACTAAGAACAGTTTTGGGCTGAGACCCATGTAGCCCTGTTAATTGGTTCGAAAAAACCGACCGAAAAACCGAACCGAACCGAAAAAAACCGAACCGAAGGAAAACCGAAACCGGTTGGAGAAAACCGAAACCGGTTGGAGAAAACCGAACCGAACCGAACCGAATCGAACTGGTTTGGTTTCGGTTTTCGGTATAATAATACCGAACCGAACCGAATAGACCTAAAAATCAAACCGAACCGAACCGACCCGAACCGAAATACTTTAGGTTACTTTGTAATGAACATTGATTAGTTATAATGGATCTTGATTAGTTGTAATAAACATTAATTAGGTTGTAATGGACATTAATTAGATAATAAATATTGATTATTGTATAAAAGTACAAAAAAAATTGGTTTTTAGAGAAAATTGAACCGATTTAACCGAACCGATTCACCATAATTTAAAGGAAAAAAAACCGGTTTTAACTGGAACCGAACCGAATAAGAGGAAAAATCGAACCGAACCGCATTGGAGGAAAAATCAAACCGAACCGAACCGATTTTCCAACCGGTTTCGGTAAAAAAACCAAACCGAAAAACCGATTAACACCCTTAGACCCACGTATGTTGAATTGGGCTGAGTTCCCACATGTATGGATTTACGGGTTTTTGTGATTTCGAGTCAGGGACCCATAAATGGATTTATGGGTCATCACGGTTTATGGGAACCGGGCATGAACCCTTGAATGGTTTTGAGAATATGTTTGACAAATGGTTTATGAACGTTTTGGTAAATGATTTTTGAATGCATGCATATGCTTTTAATGAAGGGCATAAATGCCTTTATGTGAAAATGTTTTTAATGAAATGTTTATTTTGTCCACTCACGACTTTTGATGTTTTAATGTCCTTCAGGTTGATCGCGGATGCGGGCTATAGCAGAGATTGAGACATCACACTCCTCCTCCTACGATCCTGGCGTGCTCTGGAAGCTGAGGGCTAGAGACAGAATTTTCCCTGGTCTGACACTTCGTGTCAGACGGGATCAGGCGCGTCCCACGTTAATCCCAGGGGATTTGGGACGGGTCCTGACAAAGTGGTATCAGAGCAGGTTGGCTTATTTGATACTCATGGTACTCTGATACCAAGTGGTATCAGAGCGTTTTTTGCTCTCAGAGTATGCGCATGTCGAGGATGTGATGTCTCTAAGTCGTAACAGCCCCTTATCAACCTGCTAGTTAGGGTACGATTGGAATCCAATGTCGTACATGCCATGTGTTTTGAGGTTTGATCCCGAATAGGATCAGTATTCATGTGAATATAACGGCTTAGAGCCATAGTGTTACTGGTGAGTAGGATCCAGTGGACCAGTAGACAACGTATGGCGACTTTCGAGTCGAGACCATTGTCGGTCGTGTCATGTCGGATTGGAGAGTGTACTGCAGAGTGCAGCTGAGGTCATGGTTGACCCGAGTGAGATTGTTAGGAATAAGAACGTTCGACCCTATTTGGCATGTGTTGCCATGTTTCGATGTGTCGAATCCCGGAGGGATGTCGACTGGCAGTGGATGCTCGGAGTAGTTGTTGTGTGACACTGCACAAGCATAGTGTTAGGCACGGAGTATGGCCAAGTTCTTGTGGAGGTTAGCGGCTGAGAGCCGTAGAGTTACGAGAGGACGAGATCCTCAGATGTGGTTACTGGTTGTTTGGTACCAGTATTGGAGTATAACGACTCTTCGGAGTCGAGAGCGTGGGATCGGTCAGGATGGTTGGGCTGTCGCAGGCAGCCGGGTTTGTGATAACCCTAGTTAGTGATTGATTGGACAAGTTACCGGGAGTGTGGTACTTGTCGATCAGATCCTGAGGTGGACCGATCGGTGGATGTTGTGTGTGGAGTGGTCGGTACCGTCGGTCGTCTACCGAATGAATTTGGAGTCTTGATAGCAGAGTGTTTCTGAATTTGGTTTGCACGAGGTTGTGACTGACGCTGCTATCGATGGACGTAGTCGAGTCTTATCGAGTTGGACAGGCTCAGGTTATCGTGACGATTGTGACGATGGGATTCGTCAGTTGTGACGATGATACAGGGTGCGTGAATGACGCATAGTACGAGCAGTGATTCTGGATTCGACTCGGTTACGGTTGAGTGCGATCGCAGAATGAGACGCTGACGTTGGGTGTTGGCACACTTGCCACGTTACCTCTGTGAGGTGACTGTGACGAGTAAGATATACCTGGATGAGTGACAGGTGCCCTATATATACTTGGATGGATTACACGAGTGTAAGTGCTGGAGTTGATCCCATAGAGTTGGGACGTGCGAACAGTATGCAGACAGAATAGTAAATGTTCCCAGTATGGCGAGCATGTGAGTTCGGTGGGCACTGAGTTGGACAGAGAGGATCTCGAGTGGCTCAGTGCTAGGCACCAGAAGTACTTGGTTTGGTGACCACTTACCTGATGATATGAGACTTGGGATGCGAGTGTGTGCCCAAGAGTAGTAACGTTAAAGATTGAAATGTCTAAGTGCCATTCGGATGAAAAGATATAAACGGATGACGTGAGTAACGTCATATGACATATGGGTCAGTTGGTTAGATATGGTAGTACACAGAGATTTGGCTTCAGATCACGACAGACGTTGCGATCTTTTTAGCCTACCAACCGATGTTAGTGGATTCCGACCAATTCTGTGCGTTAGAGTTGGATCAGGATGATTAAAGGTAAGCGATGCGAGTGTTGGAGGCCGTTTATGAACATCCGTAAATAGTATACAAGGTTTAACCTTGAGTCGCGTGAATTCCACTCGGAATGAGTGTACCTACATAAACGGTATTCACGGACGCGTGGATGGTGTCCGGTTGAGCTGAGGACTTGAGAGTCGATTGCGGATTGGTTTTGGTTGACTAAGGTTGACCATACTTCCTGAGTTGGGGACTTGGAAATCGTTTGCCTATAGGACGCGGAAATGCTCGGGTAATGAGTGAGCTCTGTAATTGGACACCATGTTTCCAACGTGATTGGAACTTCGGAATCAAGAAAAGTTGTGGTTGAGATGATGAGAGAGGTGCTTGATTCCGCATTGGTAATGGATATTCCGAGGTCACTGAGTGTGACTCTTTAGTAGATAGTGTTAGGTGCCGGAGGATGACATTGGATGAACTTTGGTGTCATCATCTTGGATTCTCCTTAACTCTTCCCTAGGTGGGACGACGATGGGTGATATGACAGTTAGGAGTTCAAAGAGGGTGTAAGAACCGAACACCTAGGCTGTGAGTCAAATTTGATTGACTTGACGAGTAGATGGTGCTTAACGTCACAGGAGGTGACGAGTGAGTGTCCGAGGTGATGGATTGATGTTCTCCTAGTGACGAACGGTTGGGGTCCGAACCATGGTGGAGTGCGAACGGTAGTACGCAGTTAGACGTTGCCAGAGTGCAGTCCTTGAGTAAGTCGAGTGGAGCCTTAAGGATTGTTGTGATGTGGGTGCACCGGTGTGTTGTGCACATTGGACGATGGGATTGACCACGGTCAATCGTTATGTCAGAAATGTGTTGTAGATTGGATAGAGTCCTAGATGGACATAAGTGGCGATCGGATTAGATCCGATAGTGACAAGTTGAGACTCGAGGTGAGTCTAGATGTCAGCGGAGATCGCTGTGTGATGTGAGATAAGATACGAGGACTCGAGAACGAGTCGAGATTAGAGTAGAGCAGCGAAGCGCAGTGGAGCCGGGAGTTGTCGACTAGTCATGAAGTCATGACATATCGTGGTAACAGATTGATCGATATCCGACGAGTTCGGATTAGTATGGACTGATGGGACTCTAAGGAAAGTCAGTATGGACATAGGTTTAAGGATGGTCTGCGAGATGGGATTCGTGCCATTGTGTTGGCAGGATCTAGAGGATGTCGTCTGATTGGATGATGAGCAGGATGTCAGCTTGGATGTGTTAGCCCTTAGTGGGGATACGTTTTCAGCTTGAAGACTGTCAGATAGATCGTGTCAGAGTGTTAGACTGAAAAGCCGTTTGAATGTCAGTGTGGTATTGCTGACCTGTCAAAGTGAGTGACAGGAGAGATCAACGAGTGTCGACATTATGTCTCGAGTGAGACGTACGTGCAGACGTGTAGTTTTTGAAAATGAATTGGAGCTTTGGAGGCTCCGGTGACGGTACATACCGACTAGTACGGTATGTGTGTCGGACGTGTACTGTCACACGGGTACTCTCGTGTGGGTACAACGATTTGAGTCGAGGGACACGATTGGAATTCCACAGTTTAGTTGTGGAATCGGGTCAGTTCGAATTTCGAGGATGAAATTCTTTAAGGGGGGAAGATTGTGACGACCCGTCCCGAATTAGCGGGATTAATTAAGAATTAATGACGGATTAACGAGACTAATTGGGGATTAAACGAGGATTAGCGGACGTTTAGGGCGAAATGACGATTTTGCCCCTAGAATGGGCGAATCGTTGACTTTTCGTTTAGGTGGTCAAATGGACTTTGGCCGATGTATGTTTTAATTCGGGACGTCACGAGTTCATAGACAGGTGGTACGTTTGATTCCGACGTTCGAGGAAGAAGTTATGATTTTCGAAAGTTCGTGAGCATTTCGGTAATTTGGTTAAAATGAGGAAAATAGTTGACTTTTGAGCCGAGAGGTCCGATGGCCGAGGGCCGAGGGCCGAGGATCGTTACGTAGATCGAAACGATACGAATCCGTAGACAGGCGGTACGTCGAAATCGGACGTTCGACGGAAAAGTTACGGTTCACGAAAGTTTCAAGGTACTATTTACAGCGGCACATTTTATGAGGCAAAAAGGGGACTTTTTTCCTGAGTGGGTAACTTGGCCCAATGGATGAGTGACAAGTATCACTCATCCATTGCTTAGCATCATACATACATGCATCCTTCCCTTTTCCTTGCATCTGTTTCATTGAACCTGAAAGCCCCCTAAACCGTGAAACCCACACATACCACCCTCCTCATTCCTCATCTATTGCTCTTTGGCCATGAAGGAAGTTTGGAGGGAAGACTGAGACATGCAGGACGGTGGCAAGATCGTGGGCCGCCGTGCACGGTGGCCGAGAAACCACAGGAGGTAAGCTTGTACGTTCAAATTGTCATTTTTGTGTTTTAGACGTTAAGAAGGTTTTCTGTCGATTGGGGGAGGTTTAGAAGGTTTGTAGACATGTCTAGAGGTGGTGGTTGACAACGGTGGATGGCCAAACGGCCCAGGGAGAAACCTGCAAAACTGGGTCGTGAGGGGTATGTCTAACCAAGGGACTTTTGATGGGTTTTTCCTTGTTTTCTTTATATAAATTGGTAGGAAATGAGAAAATATGAAGTTTAGGATTGGATTGGATCGAAATCGGGCTGAAATGAGGGAAGAAATGGGCTGAACTGGCAATGCCGGTTCGGTTGGACCGGCTGTACAGGACCGGCCGCTAGAGGACAGGGAGGCTGAACAGTCCTGGTGCGTAAGGCCCACGCGCAGGACCTTGTTGAGCGCATGCGGGCGCGTGAGCTCTCCTTTGGGGAAATTTCCAACATGTGAAATCATCTATTCGATGTAACGAACATTTTGGGTCTGGTTTCGCGTCAATCGAACATCGTTTCGATATAGTTCGGGACGTCCGAAGGTTTAGGTTCGCGTTTAAAAATAGTTAGAAATTTTGGAAAAATACTGGACTTTAGTGAGGGGTTATTTAAGTAGTTAGTAACCCTCTAAATTAATTTGGACAGGATCGGGAATCCCGGAGGCGACGATTGGCCCGGGAGAGGTGTATGGCACGCGTATCGAGGAGCAGCTTCAGACGGTCTTTGAGTGGACCTTTCTTTCTAAAATGATGCATGCATTAATGTTTTATAATTGTTTAAGAACATGTTTTGTGATGCCATGAGTGTATTTGTTTGTGGGAGCTTAGGATCGACATATTTGCACGTTTTTCGAGGTTTTCGACTTTATGTCGTACCTTTGCGTACTGTGTTTTCAATGACGGTTTAATGAATGGATTTCGGATTTGGAAATATGAAATCGGGCACGAGACCCATTTGATTTACGAACTCTCGGACTTGGAGTCCATTTGATTTAACGAGGAATTGGACTGAGGGTCCATTTGAGTTATATGATCGGACCGAGGGTCCCGTTGGTTTATGGTTTCAGGCTTAGGGCCCAATTAGTTGTGGTATCGGGCTTGAGGCCCTGTTGATTGTGAAATCGGGCTTGAGTCCCAGTTCGGTTTGTGAAATGCGAATTCGGGTATGAGACCCTGTTGAACTGAGGATTTAGGCCGAGGCCTGTGAAAATGGAATTGAATCGGATTCGAGGAATCCTATTGAGATGAATCGGGTATGAGACCCAATTGAAATATATATGAGAAAGAAAGTGTTTTGAGAAAGAAAATGTATGAAACCCTCCATATGATTTATATGGTCTCCTCCAGACGTCGACCTGCAGAGTCATGATCTACAAAACAGAATGAGTATCCCCATAGGGATCCCGTTCCAGAAGTGGAAGTTATGATGTGGTCTCGGAACAGATTCCGGAGAGATGTGTGGACTAGATCGAGAGAGAGGGCTCGGACTAGATCCAGAGATTGAGCCTCCCATATGGAGAATTCCTGGGGGAAGACTCGGAGTGAGACCCCGAGTAGTGTGCACACTAGTATAGATATGATGAATCGTGACATATATCGGGGATGTGTTCCTTAGGGGCTGTGTTCCCCGAGTTGGCATCTTCTCGGAAGTGCCGTGGATGGGTTATACGTATGTTGATACGTATGAGGTTTTATGAAAGTGATTGGGGGCGGAGACCCTGTGTTCCATGTTTTAGATAGTGATTTGGGGCGGAGACCTCGCATTCGATGTTTTGGAAACTGGTTTGGGGCAGAGACCCCGTATTCTATGTTTTAGTATTACACTGAGAACAGTTTTGGGCTGAGACCCACTTATGTTGATTTGGGCTGAGTTCCCACATGTATGGATTTACGGGTTTTTGTGATTTCGGGTCAGGGACCCATAAATGGATTTATGGGTCATCACGGTTTATGGGGACCGGGCATGAACCCTTGAAAGTTTTTGAGAATATGTTTGACAAATGGTTTATGAACGTTTTGGTAAATGGTTTTTGAATGCATGCATATGCTTTTAATGAAGGGCATAAATGTCTTTATGTGAACATATTTTTAATGAAATGTTTATTTTGTCCACTCACGACTTTTGATGTTTTGATGCCCTTTAGGTTGATCGCAGATGCGGGCTATAACAGAGATCGAGACATCACATTCCTCATCCTATGATCCTGGCGTGCTTTAGAAGCCCCGGTGAGGGCTAGAGACGGAATTTTCCCTGATCTGACACTTCATGTCAGACGGGATCAGGCGCGCCCCACGTTAATCCCGAGGGATTTGGGACGGGTCCTGACAGTTTATGACTATTTTGGGATTTTAATCCAAAAAGAGGTGTTAAAGTATGTTTTTAATAAACTATGGTTTTACACTGAAATATGCATCTGGTTCTACTTACCCTTGTGTTTAACTCAGGTTTCGTTTGCACACACGTACATCAAGGAGGCGCGGGTGTTACTCTAACACTCACTCCCGAGCTTGGAGTGAAGTGAACGGAATAATCGGGTAATGATAGGTAATATGTAGTGTATGATCATCAAATTTGTATCCATGCTCTAAGCTTTCGTTGTTAGGAGAAAGACGATCGTTATTCACCAGTTAGGTTTCACCCAACCTCTTTAAAAACTCGTCATTTTAATTTAAATGGCTTCATCATCTGGAAGTTATCTTCCAGATGTCGGCCAGCACGCCTCGACCTTCGTGCCATAAGTGGTTTTTTCTGAGTCGGAGTGTATCAATTTGGTACCAAAGCTAGGTTCTAAGATGTGTCAATAGTTTCCAGACACTTGATGATCATACAACTCAATTTTTGGTGTTAGAGCCACTCCTCGGATAGTTAATTACGCCTTTTAATGTTAGTCGTTATTTGTTTACAGTTTGATCGTGCGTTCCCATGAGTAGACCAAAGTTCGTCTTAACTCTTGTTTCCTTTAGTTACAAATTTTGGTAGTTTTATTCTGTCGAATTTCGCGTTCAGGTGGTGCTTACGAGCTTGGGGCTCATAATGGGTGGTGTCAATGAGTTATTTGGAAATGATTATTTTGAAATCATGGTTAATCGATGAACTTGTTTGACGGTTGTCCTTGTGGCAAAACCTCTCGTATCATCTTGTGTGCTCGGTGGATCTTTCTGACGGAAGTTTTTGGGAACCGCTACATATGAACCAGCTAGCGAAGTCGTCCTCTTTAGGAATTTGGAATCTTCTCTTGGGCTTCTTGTGAGGGTTTCGCAAGTAATCTTCTTCATGGATTCGTGATGATTTAAAGGCTATGGTGCAAATTATTTCTCGATTATCATGCCCGTGAGACTTCTGCCCTGGATTAAGATGTAGGTTTCTTATTATCTAATCATCATGGATCTCCTAGTAGTTTGGGAAGTGAACTTTTGAAATGCACTTTTATTTGTGCTTTAGGTTTTGAGGTCATTATGCCATTAGATTGGGGATCTTATCACCGTTTCGTAGTTGTTTGACTCAAACTCTCGTAGTACGAACCTTGGAAATTTTTCAATTTTCTTATTCCAAACGTTTATTGATTGTTACACCTGTGTTTTGAGAAACGTTTCTAAAACAGGGTCATTGTTCCTCCAGAATAAAAGAGAGTTGTTTTGTTTTTTTTAACTGCTGGTTCACTAGAGAAGTTTACTTTTGTGCGAATTTATTTCTACTGACATTTTGCTTTTCACCTAACTTGGGTTTACTCATTAAATACCAGTGTAACGACCCGTCCCGAATATCGGGATTTAATAATATTTAATTATGATTTACTAATCTGGGATTAGTTGGGTGATTTCGGACGAATTGTGCAAAATGACCGTTTTGCCCCTGGGCGTGGGCAAAACGTTGATTTTATTTCGGATGGTCAAATGGACTTTGACCAATGACCGTGACGTAGTTCGGGACGTCACGAGTTCATAGACAGGTGGCACGTTCGATTCCGACGTTCGTGGTGAAAGTTATGATGTGCGGAAGTTCAAGGGCGTTTTCGTAATTTGGACGAAATAGGGGCAATTGTTGACTTTTTGACCAGGATGTCCGATGGCCGAGGGCCAAGGACCGTTACGTAGGTTTCGTCGATGCGAATCCAACGACAAGCGGCACGCCAAAATCGGAGATTCGACGACGAAGTTATGGGTCACGGAAGTTTGGTTTCGTTATGCACGCATTACGAGGCGGTGACACGTGGCGTTCTCTGATTGGTCTGAAATTCTGAGTGGGACACGTGGACCACTAACCTTTAATTATGGACTCAGATCTGGATTGGTGGGATTGGATTAAATTATTGGAATTAAAAAATATAAAGAATTCCCACTTATTGCATCTTTTAATCTGGACCTTTAATCTCATTGGTGAGATTGAATCTGGACCATCCATTTTTCTTTATCATTTCCCTCCCCATATTATATTTGCTTACCCGAGTGCACAACCATTCGAACCGTGCTCCAGAATCTTCACACATCTCCTCTGTGCACATGTGTGGGTCACTGAGATTGTGAGAACCGGCGGGAGGCGGCAGGACGACGGCGGCGACCGCGGTGGTCCACGGCGGCTGTGTTAACCCGAGGAGGAAGTTATGCCCAGGTTTTTGGAAATCGACAATCCGTTGTGTTTCTGAGCTCCTTCTTGATTCCTTTGGGACTTGGGGTCAGAAACAGACATAGGGGACTGGTTTTCGAAGCTCGAAGTGAGCTGGGCACGGCGGGGACGGCGGTGCCCGTAACCCGGTTCGAAACCAAAAATGGTGATCGGGTTTTGGATGGGTTTTGGACGTTGGATTTGATCCTACGGTGTTCTATAAACATAAACGAATCTTGTGGACGTGAATTTGGGACTCGAGGCGGCCAGAATCGGGAGGAAGGACGATCGGAAATTTTGAGCTTCGGGTTTGAGTTCAGAGGTATGATTCGTGACGTTACCTTTGGTTTTTGATTCCACAGAACTGTTGGTTGAACTCAGACGGTCTTGCAGGTGAAAACCCCGTCCAAAATGATCCAGTATCGACGGAGAACCAGTCGGGTTGGCCCGCGGGTCACGGCGACCCGTTTTACAGTCGTTCGGGTTGAACGACGGTGAATAGTACCCGGCGCGTGGGTTTCACGCGCAGGGAGTTCAACCGGCGCGTGGGGGCGCGTGTGAGGTAATTTTGGGAAACTTCCAACATGACTTTTGTCCTATACAATGTAACGAACATTTTAGCGTTGGTTTCGTGTCGATCGGAACCCGTTTCGTTATTGTTCGGGATGTCCGAAGGTTTTAAATCCAGTTTAAAAATACTTAAAAATTTGGGAAAATTACGGGACTTTGATAGAATGTTAATGAAGGGGTTAGTAATCCTCTAATGTGATTTGGACAGGATTGGAAGTCCCGGTGATAGTGGTGTGGCCCGGGAAGGCCTATGGCACGCGTATCGAGGCACTCGGTTAAACGGTCTGTGAGTGGACATTGGTTTCATAAATTCGATGCATGCATAACTGTTTTATGATTGTTATAATTATGATTAAATGATTTACTTTGGATATCGGTGAATTTAAAATGATTTCACGTATTTCGAGGTGAATTACGTATTTGCACGTAAACCGAGGTTTTCTGGATTTGCACCGATTTCCATAAATGTGGTTGGATATGATTTCATGAAACGGTTACGAACTTGAATAATGTAAAATCGGGCCAGGGGCCCAGTTAACATGTGGATCGGGCCAGGGGCCCAGTTAACTTGTGAAATCGGGTCAGGGGCCCAGTTGATTTCTACATACGATTGCGGGTCGGGGACCCTAAAATGGAATTGAATAAATGTTTTCTGGTTTACATTTTATATATGTTCACATGCTGGAATCAATAAATGGTTTTGATGATATTTCGGTTATGGCACGTTTCACGGTATTTGGGCTTGAGACCCGTTTGATGAAACGTAACGATCGGTTCAGATTTTACCTATGTATACCTATATGTTTTGCATGTGGATATCAATAAAATGTATTTAGTACTGCACTGTATAAATCCTTCCATATTATATTGTCTCCTCCGGATGAGGTACCCCGGAGAGGTCACAGACGTCTAGTACGTCCAGCGTCTATGACGTTAAGCATCGGGGATGCTGTACCCGAACGGGGTTCGGGGATTGAACTCGGAAATTGAGACCCGAGTGGCACGCGTAGCCTTGTGATTGTGACCTTATTGACGTCAGGGACGTCAGACATCAGGGATGTCGGATTGGAGTGTATAGTGCAGTGGCTAAAATTATGGTTATGGTTTATATTATATGCCTTATGGTTCATATTACTGAATTGATGAAATAACTCTTGGATTGACTTTTGGAAATTGAAACTATGCTTTGGTTTCCGGGCTAAGGCCCTAATGGTTATTTCTAAATAAATGTGTGATCATTGGTTTTTGGCGCATGCATATGGTTTTACTGAGGGGCATAAATGTCTTATAAATGTTTTAAACAGACTTGTTTATTTTCGTCCACTCACAGCTTTTGTTTTCAATGCCCTTCAGGTTGATTCCGGATGCGACTGCAGCAGAGACTTGAGCATCGCACACCTCCTCCATCGATCCTTACGCACTCTGGAAGCCCGGTTGGGCAATGGCAACAGGTTATCCCTTGTCCGACACCTCTTGTCAGACGGGAGCACGTCACATTCCATGGTAATCCCGGGGGGATTGGGATGGGTCGTGTCAAGTGGTATCAGAGCAGGTTTTGCTCTTTTGTGCGCGAAGGTCGAGGGTGTGATGTCTCTTTGGGCTGCTGTTCCGTTGTCAACCTGATAGATACCCATTGACAGGATGCTCTTAAACTGAAGGTTGAACAACAATCTTCATCATGTGGTGAAGGAACCTGAGTTCACTCATACCCTCTTCATTGGAAATGACATTTTGACTGGCGTTGGTGTAGTCAAAGTTTACTTTTGGACCGGTCAAACTAGTCTTTTACACGAGAACTTCCTTTGACTACGCTTTGGAGCTATTTTTTTTTATAATGAATTGAACGAATGAGTAGACTTAGTGGTCCTACTACTATGATAAACTTGCATTATGAACTAATATGAACTTTTGGCTGAAGGTTTTTGCTGGAACGCTAACCTAGGATAAGGCTGTTTGGTTGAGAGCCTGAGCGAAAGTTGGACTAATTAACCGAAGCTTATACCTCATTTGATAATGACCCTAGTATGGAGAATTTTCGTCACTACCAGCGCATGCCGCTTGGACCCGTTATAGGCACCTCCTCAATAGTTTGTTGATGGTAAAATTTTACTCCCTAATTGAGTTGCTAATCTTTACTTGGGAACATTTGATTACACTTTGAGCTTGAGTTGTAGAGTATCGCTTTGTCAGTCCATTCCTCCTTCAATAATTGTTTAAACTCTCCTGTAGATTACCACAGTCCTGTATTTCTTTTGTCAAAGACGCCACTCGAGTTGGGGAGTGACGCTTCTAGCCCTTCGAGTAAACCCCATATTGTTCAGGCTTATTGGAAATTGAATATTGGATGTTCTTGATGACAGGGCCCATCCCTAATCCCCCGAGATTAAGGGCTAAACCCTGCTCCCGTCTAACTTACGTATGACACGAAGGCTAAAAGGACGTCCAACCTCCATGTGACACGTAAGTCGGACAAGGGATTTTCGATCCTACTATCCAAACTTCCGAACTTCTCAGAGTGCGCAGAATCTACTGTGGATCGTGCGGGTGATGTCTTCGACTTTCTCGATCGACAGCCCGCGCCGCAACAACCTGGAGGGTATCGAAAACACGAAAAAGACTGTGAGTGGACAAAAATAAAGTATGTTAAAAAAAACAGTTATCAGAAAACAAACACTTTTACCCTCCACGCAAAAACCAATGCATGCATATCAAGTTAAGTCATGAAACCATTCATATCAAAAACCATCATTGAAAAACCATTTAGAAACCCGAGTCAAATCAGTTATTCAAATCCAGGCCTTAGCCTCAAATCTCCAATCAATCTCAACTCCGGGAACTCAGTCCCAAAACTCATCAAATCCACTTCATCTGGGCCACTGCCCAAAACATCAGAAAAACAGTGAAAAACCAGTGAAAATATCAATCATACAAGTTACTGGATCTCAAGTGCGCCCGAGTCTTTGAACTCAAAACACAATGCGCAAATAGCCAGGCCGGGATATCCGAGTCTTAAACTCAAAACACAATCACAGGCCTCGAGGGGTATCATTATCACCGAGTCTTTAAACTCAAAGCCATACCGAGTCTTTAAACTCAAAACATCAATCCAGGCCCCACCCTCAAAACCAGATCCAGTGGGTTTTCTCTTTTTCCGGGTCTTTAAAAATGCCCACTTGACCGCCCGAACTAAAAGTCAACTTTTTGCCCAAACCAGGGGCAAAATCGTCATTCTACGCCCAAAATCCAAAAATAACCAACTAAGCACCGATTAACTCAGCTAAACCGTCACGAATCACTTCGCTAATCCCAACTCCCGGGACGGGTCGTTACACTTGAAATGTATTGAACAAAAAGATTTAGGCACTTTCGTGACGGTAAGGTAAGGGTTTCCTTTCGCAATATCGCTCCACTCAACCCCTTCCTAGGATTTACCATGTTTCAGGTAGTGGTTGAGTAAGAGTTTTACACCAATTTGAACTCATGAGCTATGAGAGACCTTCACAGGAATCAATACCTCCATGTTGAGGAGACCATTCCGGCTTGTCGACTATTGAGAGAAACTAGAGGAACCATTAGTTACAAATTTTTTACCTGATGCGTGTTACGTTACACCTTCTTTGCCTGAAGATCAAACAAATCAAACTCTGCACTTGGTGTTTTTGTGTTCTTCTATTTGATCCTTGGACTGGAAGGATCACTCGATTAAGTTAGCTATTCGATGTAGCACTAGAAACGTGTGGGTTTTATCCCCATTACCCTTATCGCTAGAGATCGATTGAGTTTACTTATTCCTACCCCCAACTTAGACCACTGTTTTAACGAAGAACTACACTACGTTGCCTTTGAACCTCAAGGTCGTTCGAGATTAACTATCCTAACACTAGTGGGACACCTTAAACCATAGTATGGGAGAATCATTACGAAGATTGCATTAGTTATGGGTTAGTTTGTACCCCATCGAGCCTTAAGTGTTGAGAATCACGACTGCCATCAAGAAGTTCGGGAGGAATCGCTAACCTCTTGTTAGATGGATTGTCGAGGTTGTTAAATTTTATTTATTCGAAATGAGTTACATTGGAGGATAGTTGGAATATCAAGGTCTTTCTTGTACTTGACCTACTAGAATTGTTGGTGAAGGAAAAAACGACCTACTCGTGAGTGTTCGATATCTTCCCATGTAGAGATTAATCGTTGATTGAGGAATCCATAGAGGATATTCAAGGTAACTATTTCGGAAACATCTGATTTGTTGTGTCATTTGAGAGAAATATTTGTGGATTACTTGTTGTAAATGAGGTGACACACAGATAACTTGATCCTTTAACGGAGTACTTTTCTATTGGACCCCATGAGGAAGTTGAATCATAATTATGGAGGTAGCGGACGATTTTTGGATGCCTGTAAAGACTTATATTATTGACCGACATTGACCAAATTTTGGGAACGACATTTATCTAAGGAGGGTAGAATGTTACATCCCGTTCCGCAAATTTAAATTCGAAAATTGTGGAATTACCAAAATTCCCTCACGAGAGACCCCAATTCCTCTCACTTACGGGCTACCCATTGGGTATGTGGTTCATGGGCGTGAGTATGAGCGATCTAGGTTGAAGGTTCTCGAGCATACTCGTGCCTTCATCCCTGCACAATCCACTCGTATTCAGAGAAACACGAAACACATAACCCATCAACACCATGCTTCGAAAAAAGTGACCCATCGTCACTAATCAAATCATCACTCACCACAAGCAATCATGACCCACGACGTTGAACGGCGAACACCAACGACAACCACCATCTAAGCAATGAGAACTAGAAACCAGACGACACATGCTACATCGCCCTGCCCTCGCGAGGTTATAGCAATCATTTCTAAACCACGATGACTATCACGATACAAATGGTTTGATAGAACCGACTTGTGACCTAACTTTGACTCAACGCAGTTTGAAGGCTCTTCAGGTAACCTGGAAGCTCAAGAGTTAAATCATTGGAATCCTTGCATTGAGAGATTCCTAACAAGCTAATTGCATGCTGAATCCGAAACGATTGCGACAACGGAAACGACAGCCGAAAATCGAAAGGATTGCTAAAAACTGGAGTTTTGTGACGGTCTAAGTATGGTCTTCATCTGAAAACTTTCTTGTTGAACTTGCCTCCTCGAAAAAAACCTGACCATATTGTTGCTTATTAAGGTCGATGCCATGTGGTGAAAGTTTGGGATCACTAGTTTCTAGAAAAGCCTTGATGGCACTATGGTTTCTCGGTGATTTCTAGGTAGCAAACAGGTAATACCTGGCCCCAACTGTACTCCTTAGGTTAACTGAGAACAAAGTGTTTGGGTTAATTTATTTTCTGGTGGTTTTCTTGCGAAGGGCGACGGTGAAGGACCTCATTGGAATTAGCAGAACTGAGGCATTCCCAGTTGTGTAGCGAGGAGTACAGGTTGTTTCCAAACCTAAAAATTAGATTTTTGGATTCCTCATGTTAAGTAGGTGTGGTTTGGAGGTTTGCATGTGGGATTTGAGTGAAAACCGAGAGAGTTAGCCCTCATTGGAATCTGGGAATTTTTTGGCGAAAATCCCAAATTTCTGCCACTGTCGACGGCGGTGGTCCGATCATTATCTCTAGCAAAGCTCCGACGACGGTGGTGGTTAACAGTTAATGGTCAAAGTCGTGAGTCAACCATTGGTCTTAACGGTCAACTAACGACGTCCTAATGGAATATTCTAGAGAATATTTTTGCACGTGTGAACCACATGAGTGGAATAGTGAGGCGCGTTGCAGCTGCACGTGTGAGTGCGTGGTCACGCGTGACCGGCGGGTGTAGGTTCCTGCCAACGCGTGGGCCATTTTCCCGAGCCCAGGTCAGCGCGTAGCGGTGCATGGAGCCTTTTTCGGGCCCACGATGGCACGTGGGCACTATTTTAGACCATATTGGACATTTTAAAGGGGTTTTCCAGCCCCTAAATGGCATATAGCATTATTTTTCACCTTTCGGCATCGTATAGTCGCTGTTTTCCAGAGTTGTGGACAATTTAGAATGTGTTTGGGCACGTATTAAGCATTTTTAAGCCTCGTTTTGGGCTACCCTAGTTGGGTTTGATAATTTAGAGGATTGTGAGTTAACCTTGAACTTTGTGATTGAATTTCTAGGGACTTTTGGGCTTGGAGCTTGTGCAAGCTTGGTAGGTCGGGTGATTTAGACTCCCCATCAAGAGTGTGTGGACCCCATTTCCTAAAATTATTTTAATACGTTATTTCTTGCACGTTTTACGAAGTTATTTCTATGATATCTTTGAGCATGTCTGACTTAATATATGCTACTTTTGAGTATGTTTGAAATGTTTGATTTACGATGTATGCATGGACTTACTGGTTATGTTATGATTGATGATCATGCATAGTATGTACGCAGTCGAGTCACATGATGCATTTGCATACTAGTCTTCGAGGTATTGATGAGATCATGTTAGAACCCACTAAGGAGTCACTGGTATCTAGTACCAGTCTGTAGGCCACAGACGAGTCCTCTACGTGATCGTTCGCCCGCACTGCTTGTTATACTAGTTAAAAAGCTCTAGTCTTGCCTCCGAGCTCTAGGGGACTCGTGGTGACGGTGCATTAACCCATTCCTTCACGTGGTCATGGTACTCGAGTAGGATACCTAGTGTATGTTACGAGTGTGAGACTCTAGCGACTCAAGAGCAATTTTGATGTGAGTTGATGTTGTGACGTATTTATGGTTTTTGCATTACTCACCCGGTGTTGTTATTTAAATTATTATTAAATGATCATTATTATTATTTCCCATATCCCGTGCATGTATGTTTATGACTCTTTTGAGATTTTAATAAAAACGAAAGGTTAAAGTATGTTTTCATTAAACTGTGGTTTTACACTAAAATAAGCATCTAGATCCACTCACCCTTGTGTTTTAAACCCCTCAGGTTCTGTTGGCGCGCACGTACATTGAGAAGGTGCAGGTGCTACTTTGACACTCACTCCCAAGCTTGGAGTGAACTGGGCGGAATAATCGGCTAATGACAGGAAATATGCAGTGTATGATCATCAAATTTGTGTCCATGCTCTAAGCTTTTGCTGTTGGGTGAAAGACGGTTGGTATTCACTGGTTAGGTTTCACTCGACCTCCCCAAAAAGAGTCGTTTTAACTTAAATGGCTTCGTCATTTAGACGTCATCGTCCAAATGTTGGCCAGCACGCTTCGACCTTCGTGCCATAAGTGGCCTTTCCGAGTTGGAGTGTGTCACATTTTATTTTCTAACTTTTCATTTTGTTTTTCATTTCTATTTTTTTTTTCCTTTCAATTTAATATGCTTTTCAATTTTCTTCTTCTTCTTCTTCTTCCTTTTCCTTTTTATTTTCTTTTATTTTTTTCTTTTTTTCTCCTCCAATATGATAAAAGTTCATAATATTGCAAAGTTAAGTTCAATTTATAAAGTTATAACGATATAATGAAAATGTTTATGAAAGTTCAATCATCTTCTTCATCCTCATCATCAACAACAATAAGAACTTCGCTATCATCGTCAAATGTATCAGATTCAGTATTTATAGAAGTCAAATCTGAAGTCGAAGCTGATCACATTGAAAAGAAAAATTAGTAAAAAAACAATAAGTAAATATTTTTTAACTACTAAATATATTACAAGAATATTTATAACACATACCTATCATCAACTGTGTTTGATTAGAGATAACTACGTTGTAGACTTACAATTCTTTCCCCAATACTAAATGCAGACTTTGAAGCAATAGTGGACAGTGAAATGGCTAGGATATCTCTAGCAATATCACGCATAATGGGGAACTTTTTTTCACTCACTTTCCACCAAGCCAATATATCAAAGTCAATAGTTCATGGTAAAAACTTTTTTCCCAAATAATGATCCAAGTCTGACTTCGCAACGTCATTGCAAGTGCACTCATAAACAAATAACTCAAAATTTCTGCATATTATCCCCAACTCCAATGTGTGGACTTAATGAAGGTTGTGAAATTGAAGGCTAAGAAGAACCACTAGTTTGAGATTGATACCTCAACTGATATTGATCAACCAAGGCTAAGCAAGCTTTCAAATCCTCTCAATTTCTACTGGAGCTTCCTCTTTGTATATGAGAGAGAAATAAAATTCAATCAACTTCATCTTATATCTTGGATCCAAAATAGTTGCAATTGCTAATATCCTATGACTTGTATCCCAATATTTGTCAAACTTCAATGACTTTCTTGTTGCCATTTCTTTCACTTCATCATGCTCAGTCTCTAACCAATCATTAATAGCCAGCCTAATGTCACATATAGTTGGAAAAAAAAGGCTGGATGTCGGATACTTGGTTCACGAAAAAACCTTAGTGGCATCATAATAGTTTTAGTTTTTTGACTATCAACTTAGTTAACATCCAATCCTCCTCACTAGACACATTGGTATATTTCCTGTTTTTCAAGCGGGGAAAAACATCTTCATATATCAATGTTGAACTAAGCATTGTATATGTAGAGTTCCGACTTGTTTCATAATCTAGTGCCAAACTCTTAGTAGACTCAATTTTCAATTGACAACATACTTCAACAAATTTCACCTCCCTTTTTGGTGAGTGGGTCCAATATGAAATACTTGACTGAATTATAGCAATACTTTTCTTAATGACATCTAGACCATCTCTTACTATTAAGTTCAGATTGTGTGCAGCACATCGCATGTGAAAATAATCACTATTCAACAAAAGCAAAGTCGAACTAAACCTTGGTAAAAATAACTCTATCATACATCATTTTTCGTGCAATTGTCAACGATCAATGTGGATAATTTACAATCAAGATTCCAATTATAAAGACAATTGATCAAAGCATAACCATGTGTTTACGCATCACGTGGACATGGAAGATATATAAACATAAAATAATTTGAAGAACAAGCCCTAAACTAGAGGAAAAAATACTGGCATTAGACTTGAAGAGGAATCTAAATAGACACAGCCTACTTTCGAAATTTTGAAGAACTAGCCATGGGGATTGAATTATATTCGTTTCAAGATAATTTCTTATTATGAATTCCCTAGTGTGTTAGTTCTTGTGTTTCAAGGTTAAAATCAATTATGTTCTTAATCTTGACTTTTAGTTTATTTCATGTTGCATTAATAGGTCTATTAGCTTTCCTGGAGAAATGGATCAAACACCAAAAAAAAAACCCACTTGCTACAAATTTCAAAATGTAAAAGGTTATATATAGGATCCGAAACTTCACAGAATAAGAAACATAACCATACTGCCCAAGAATAATATTAAGGATGGCAAACAAGTTCAAAAGTTAGAGAAATCATAATACCTTTGTAACCCTCCACAACTGGATCTTCTACGAGCAGCAAGGGTGTATCAAGATCAACAAAACTGTACAAAAAACAAAAAAAATTAGAGACCGATCAACCGGATCTTCTAGAGGATGTAAACTAAATGATTCATAATTACTGCATTTTCCCCGCTTTGAATGAATGCAAAGATTTTTCAAAACTCAAACCATCATTCCAGTCAACCATACGTCTAACTAAACCCAAATTTGAGTGGACAAACTAATAAGCGTGATCTAAAAAATTTAAGAAATCTGACAAATCCCAAAAACCACATGAAAGAGCAATCATAGATCAGAATTTCTAAAATCAAAACCAAGTGAAGTAAGAGCAATAAAGGGTCATTTTCATCAAGCCCATAAAGCAAAAGGAATTGAACCTGAAAGCGATCTTCCCTGTCGAAAGAACTGGATTGAAAATCAGATGAGATTGAGCACCTCTTAAGCTATGGTTGGGCGGTATGAGGATCGTACTAGCTGAAGTGATAGACTGGGTCTCGTCGTCTTGGTCGATCGAAAGGGAAGAGAATGAGAAGGAGAAGATGGAGCGAGGAGGGAGCGAACCATGAAATAGAATCTAAACTTGTTCTTTTCTTTTGCGGGTAAATGGCACCGGCGGGTTACCCACGCCCTGTCCATCAAAGAAGGGGTAAATTTTTACCCACCAAAATGTTTACCCATATAGCTAATGCCCATGGGTACCCAAATCTGAGTAATTAATATGAGGTTTTAGAACCTTTGTCTTTTGCCTTCCAGTTTTCTTTCTTGCCCTTTGTCATATTGACGAGATTGATGACTATACTGCAATCATTCTTCTGCCTTTGTTCCTTCTGAACTTATTGAGTTATGGTCTCATCAATGCTCCACTTCTCTGTGTGTCCCTGAGTTTCATGCACATTCCACCTTTTATCCCCAACTATTGCTTGCAACGTTGTAGTTTCTATGTATTGTTTTGATGTTGAATTGAAATTGTAATTTTTTTATATTCCCTCTTAATTCCAATGTAAACATATTCAAATCGTATATTTTTTTCAAATTGTGTTATCCACCTATATTCATAATTAGATTTTTTATAGACTTAATATTTATCCATGTATTACCATATGATGTTGGACTAAAATATCCCTTCTAAAAAACAAAAAGTCAAATTTATCTAAAAATTAAATTTAGTTCGGAGGGAAAATATAAAAAGAAATAAACGGGATGTCGTCGTTTTAGGGTTACAGGGGGGTCGTCGTTTTGGTAGGACTACATAATAGACTCTTTTTCTTGCGCTTGTGTTTCGCGGCAGAAGTACCGAAGAAGATGAAGCAAAAGAACCCTAAGCAGCAGTGTCAGCTCAACCCCAACTGGGCTCAGCTGCAACAGAAGCTCAAGAGCCAAGGCACAAAAACCCCAGCAGCCGTCTTAGGTAACAGCACAAACATCTTCGTTTTCCTTCAGCCGCTGCTGGCCTGCTTAGCATTTGTGCAATTCGAAGCCCCTTTCTTTTTGTTGGATTTAAAAGGCAAAAAGAAAACATTTTTATACTGAGACTTTTATGTACAGGGAAGCGGAAGGAGAGGCAGCATGCAGAATTGGATGATTCTCTTTCTCTGTCTCATATCAATCGTCTCATGCCTGTTAATGACGATTGCAGGTGTGCTCTTTTTTTTTGCGGGGCGCGCACTGTGTGTGTTGTGGGAATTTTTATTATTGCGATGCTCTGTTGCGTTGCTGAGGATTTCTTGAATAGGAGTATATATAAAATTAAATTAAATTCGACTCATTTGATTTTGTTTTAAATGTGATTTTACAGGCAATTGAGTCTATTTGTTTAGTTGAGGTGAATTTATATTATCTTTGGCTATTAGGAAAATAGTGGGTGGGAAGAAAAGAGGTCAATAGTTTAAGTTTGTTATTTCTCGTCGCTTCGGTATTGGGAAACTGATGGCTTCAGATTAATGGAGAACATGGTTGGAAGAACTTGTAACAGTACTACACTTAAATTTGTGAATCATAAATGCAACTGTGTCCATAAGAATTCTGAGCAGCCAGAATACGTGTGTGATGATTAGAATTTGTCTTCGCATGTTTAAATTTCTACTAGTTCATCTGCATCAAAGTATCAGAAATAGTGTTCTATATCAATCCAAGTCATAGTAACATATAAGGAACTCCAATTTTTTCAAGACTTATTTGTCTTGTTGGTAACAAGAATACAGTATCGTCTAATCACACAAACTAGTGTATAAATGCACATCTTCTAAGTAGTTTGTTAAAGAAAGTTTGTTCTAGTAGGTTGTTTCTAGTGTTGAACCTCTCATGGGTTTTGAGTTTACTTGGTGAATGAACTCATATATTTCAGAAGATTTAATCTTTTTGAGAGTTCCTTTTTTTCTTTTTCTCATTTTTATCAGAAGATACACATGTTATATTAGAATGCAACATCAAGCAATTGAAAGCATGAATTCAATATGAGTTACCTCTGTGCAAAATCAAGAGGCTCCTTTATTTGTTAGGCGTAAGAGTATTTTCTATTTAAATTTCCTCTTGAACAGCTAAAGTGGTCATAACGCTAAACTTGTAAACCATTTGACAGCGTCACAGATGAAATAGCCATGGATTGTGAAATGGTTGGTATTGGTCAAGGAAATAAAAGCGCCCTTGGACGCGCTACACTGGTATTTTTTAATGCATTTCCTTTCATCTCTTACTCTTCTGTCATATTGTAGTTGGACAGGTTGAATTTCTAAGATTGTCATTTATGGAAATAGTTTTATATGTGTTGTTTCTTTAGTTGATTTGTTAATTAATACGTATTTCATTAGTTTATTTGAACTTTCCATCATTACTGATCACTGATGATACAGTTTTGTGGCAGGTAAATAAATGGGGAAATGTTATATATGATGAATTTGTTCGCCCAGTAGAACGCATTGTTGATTTCCGTACTCAAATAAGTGGTATTCGTCCCCGGGACTTGAGAAAAGGTTGAATTTACTATATTTCTGCTACTTTTAAATATACTGACTGTGGTCTGTTTCATTAAAACTTGTATATGCAATTCTTGTTTAAAGAGAACAAAGAGGAAAATGTTAGACTGTCCTGCTACAAGATTGTTGGCATAAGTGACACAATTCGAAAAATATGGTTGTTCCATATGGGCAAACTTATTTTTTTCATATTGGTTGTGTAAACTAACAGCTAACATCATATTCTTCTCCAGGTGAGCTACATGAATATTTTTTTCAATCATGTTCTTTATCAATCATTTCTTTCTCAGTTGGTACTTTTGTATTTCTCTGACAATCATTTTCTTTCTCACTTGGTCTGTCTTGTTTTCATTATCTTGTTCATTAGTGGAGACCTCGGTTCTGTAAACTATCTTTAATCTTACCTCATTATACCTACCAGTTGCCACTTCATCCTAATTTTGTATGATGCTCGATTTGTTGTACCATTTAATCTAGATCATCTTATACGTTGAAATTCACCTTAAAATGATAGTTATTCTTCACTTACATGTTTCTCCCCATCATGTTTCCACTTCATCCACTCTACTATCGTATAACTAATTATACACCAAAATATTCTGGTTACTGGATTATTTAGTGAAATGCTTAGCTAGTATCTGAAGTTTAGAAATGCAGGAACAAAATTTTGTTCACAGTGATAGATTGTCTCATGCATCTTTATTATTTGCAGCAAAGGATTTTCGAATTGTCCAGAAAAGAGTGGCAGAGTTGATTAAAGGGAGAATTCTTGTGGGCCATGCATTGCGCAATGATCTTAAGGTATCTTAGCTTTTAATATGGTTGCATGGAGTGTAAACGTGAATATTTAATCTGAAAATTTGACTTAAACAGGCATTGCTACTAAGTCATCCGAAGGAGGACATCCGGGATACATTAGAGTACGAACCATTTATGAGGTAGTTTATTCTTGTTTTGGATAATTATAGTAGCTTGCTGATGGTGGTATTCTTATGGCCCTCATGATGTGAATGGTTGATGAAACAGGGAAGAAGGGTCCAGAAGGGCACTTCGGCATCTTGCAGCTGAGCTTCTTGGTGTTAAAATCCAAAATGGGGAGCACTGCTCTGTTAGTATTCTGATTCTTTGTTGAAGATTATTTTTCTTAATACAGTTTGCTTAGAGATTTGCACTCTTATTCACTTTCTATACATCAGTAAGAATTAGGATATCAATTTAATAAACTCTGGTCAAATGTGATCATTTTGACCAGAGTTTATTAAAAGGAAAATGCTATAAAACCCGACTCTTTATGCCATCCTCTCTTTCCCAATTTAGATGGCGTCCTCACTATGTAGCATGTAAGTTGGAAAGAAAGGGCGGGATAAGTGTCATTTTCCTGTCTAAAATTTGACTGGAGGCAGATATTTTCGTTTCAAATGGAACTTGATTTTCCTGCAGAGTGCCATGCCTGGTATCTCGATTTGCGCTGTGAATGTATCTTTATAAAATTTAGTTTACTTAGTTGAGAAACTCATTTTGTACCTGGTTAGGTTTCATATCAGTAGGAGTTTTTGTTCGTACTTAATTACTTAAATTTCCTTGTCTTGCATGTTTTCACATATCGTTTATCATGTTGTCACCCCCTCATGAGCAAAATAATAAGGGTATCTTCGTCTAACTCACGATGTCATTTCAGGTAGAAGATGCTCGTGCCGCAATGATGCTTTATCAGACAAACAGAAAAGCCTGGGAAAAGAGAGTTAAAGATCAACTTAAGCTCAAACAGAAGCAGAAGAAACGCAAGCCTAAAAAGTAGCGTAAGGAAGGAGATGGTTTGGAAAACGATGATGTAGAAACAGCATCCTAGTCTCGACTTCCTAGTTCTTAAGAACAAAACCAGAGAATAACATTCTCTTTCAACAAACTGGGCTACAGATAATCGCATGATGGCTCCATTGTTAACTGTTAGATTGATCGGAAAAAAAAATATTTATAGCCTTTCTTTCTCTGTAGTGGATACTTTTCCTTCTTGTCAGCTAAATTATTCTTGATATGTAATCTGTTTCGATGAAATCTATTTACCAAACAGGATAAAATTTGTAAAAACTTGTTATGTGTACAATTTTGGTCCTTCTAACAAAATGCTTGGGTTGGGAGTAACGTGTGGGTGCACTTGGACACTTGAAATACTGTGGTTTTAGTCTGTTTTATTAGAAGGGATAAATCATTGATAAGAAAAAGTATATAGAATACTGTGAGTTTCATTAAAACCTCACATTAATACCCAGCTAGTTTGGGGTAAATCTAGCAAGGAAGAATAGCACCCCATCCTGAAACATACAAATATCAAATTCCAATATCTCTCCCTAGTAGATTCTCAATCCAAGGTGCAACCTCAAAAAGCCACTCCTTGCTGTTCTGAGAATGGAGACCCTCCCTCGCCAAGCCATGATCAATCTTATTCGGCAGTCTTGAAGAAAATTGCGCGCAAGATAGAGAGATGTTCAATTGTGTCATCAGGCTCCTAACTTGCAGCGCAAGTAAAAGTAAACCCAACGGCTTCTATGGATTCCCCACATTAGTGATCGGCTGATCGCAGCACTGGCTTCCATAGAGTCCATCTCAAAAAGCAACTTCTGCAATCCCCAACTTCTGACCTAAGATCAGCCCTGGTTTCAGTGCCTCTAGCTTTGTCGCTGGTATTGAGATCCCAGCAAGTCCTGCTCCAGTTTGTATTTCTAGTCCACCACATTTGTATTTCTAGTCCACCACATTTGTATTTATGGTCCAGTTTTTTTTTCAGTCGTTTTCTTTTGTAATCATATTATTTAAAGTACAAAAAATTGTTGTCCATTTGTTGCCCTAGATTTGACTAATAAAGCCGATAGAAGGTATTTTGGTCCTTCTTTGAGTAAATGCGTAGGTGCATTGCTGTGTAACCATAAATTATCGGAATATTTTGGAGCCACCACGTGGCCAACAATTCCCATAATGTCAATATTACCCTTGGTAAAATTGACATCGATATGTTACGATCTCCGCATTAATTCAATATATTTACCAGCTAAATATATTAATTAATCGAATCAATGTCGATTATAAATAACTTCTCAGCGAATTATTTATTCATTAATAAATAAGTGATTACACTCGGTACAATCACTTATTTAATACTTTTTCCTTCAACCAATCAGACGCTCCGGTGACTCTTAAGGCTTCACTATAAATAGAAGACCTCATCTCACTTCTAAAGGTAATAAAAAACTTATACAAACACTCTGCCAGTTTATTCTCTCAGAAAACTGACTTAAGCATCGGAGCGTTTACGGTTGAACCACCCCCCTGGGGATTCAACCTTAACCCCGTTTGATTTTCGTTATTGTGTGTAGGGATCGAGAAGGAATTTCACAGAGCTGGACGATTTCTGCATCAACAACTGGTGCTTTCATTGAGAGCCGATTTGAGAAATACTCAAAGCGTGCTCTTTAGTTTTTCCTCAAAAAAACTCCATTCTACTTTTAACACTCACCATTCCTCAGATGGCCAGAACACGCCGATCCGCACGGGCCTCTAAGGCTGCCACGTCTGCTACTGCGATTGCTGCCGTGAGCGAACCGCTACCTGAGATTCCAGAGGAACCACTTTCCCTTCTCCCGCATGGCCCGCACCACGCATCAATTCACCTATCATCCGGAATGCCAGATTGGACACCTACGTTCAGTTTCGAAACATTCCCCATAGCTACCGCTACCGTGAATCCTCTACCTTCGACGGGGGTAGGGGCAACTTTTTTCCAACGAACAGACGGACTGCTGGCGGGAGACACATCTCTAAGGGTCCCGAATCAGCTTCCTGCTAACTTGGACCAAAGGAGGCACTTGGACGCCCTGCGCAACTCACAGGCCAACACCCAAGCTCCAGAGAGACGTGGCCCATCACATCCGACTGAAGGCGCGAGACGTGCGCCCCGACATGCTACTCATCACGAGCAAGCATCTAGGGGCTCGCCTCCGCGGCTTGGACTGATGCAGCAGGTTGAGCAACTAAGCAACCAACTTCGGACCCAATCAGAGCTCCTACAACAACTATTGGGAGACATCGGGACATCCAAAACCTCCGAGAAGTACAGTGAACCTCGCGGGGCGCCAAGAGACATCCCGAGACGCACCAGTAAGGAGCATGTTCACTGCCGGACAATGTCCCGAGACACGTCGCTAAGTGACTCAGGCGAGGAAAGCTGCACCCCCAGAGCAGGAGGCCGAGGCTGACCGAGGCCTTCGGCTCGGGAGCGACTCAGAGGACGCCCAGGAGCACTTTCGCGCATTGAGTACCCGAACAACAGGCGACAGCAACAAGTAGTCTTCCGTAAGTCACACACTCACTCAGATGGACAGACCCATCGTAACTCAACAAGCACAAACGATCGCAGCAAGGAGGACAAGACCTACTCGTCAACACACTCGAGTGCCATTCCAGCTGCAACTCGAGGGCGTTGACGCCACTTGACCCGACGAGGAAATCCCCATCACAAAGGACCATTGCACGCTGAAGACGTCTGAAGGATGCTAGATAGACGCCTCTAGGGAGTTCAACGTGACGGAGACTTAGAGGATGACCTTTGGCGCCAGATTCAGACGTCATCATTTTCCCCGTTTGTGAAGGACATTGAGAAGGAGCCATTCTCGCAACGATTTTCAACACCAAACTTCAATCAGTACAAAGGAACCTCCGATCCAGTAAAGCACATCAATTATTATCCGGGGTCCATGGTAACTCACATGCACAACGACGCGCTCATGTGCAAAGTTTTCCAAGCCTCGCTGCAAGGTCAGGCGACGACATGGTTCAACCATCTCCCCTAGAGATCAATCACTTCCTTCGAAGAGTTGGCCCTTGCTTTTGTGAAGGAGTACTCGCAGCTTCGCACCGTCGAAGTCAATGATGACCACCTCTTCACCTTCCGAAAGAGGTCTAATGAAACCTTGCAGCAATACATCCGGAGGTATTGTGAAGAGAAGTCCCACATCTTTAGTTGCAGTGATCTTGTTGCAGCCATGGCATTTAAGTAAGGCCTACCGCGGGAGAGCTAGCTCTACGGAGACATCGTCATGAGCAACACTCGAAGTCTCACCAAGATACTGTCTTTGGCGGAGCGACATGCATGCTGGGTGGACGAGAAAAATGCCACACATGCCGCCAACCACGTCGAGGAAGATGGACATCTCACAAAGGCGTTTGCGCAGCCAAATGATGATTCCCACTGCGGGAACTCAGTCGAGAAAGCCAACAAGCGCAAAGGGAACCCGTCATCCAACACGTTCGCGGGTGCAAGGCCAAACACACAGTTTTCAGTAACTTTCCTCCAAATATACAATCAGATAAAGGAAAAACCGTGGTTCGAAGGACCAGCTCCCGTCAAAGGCAACCAGGAGAGGGCCGACAAGACAAATTGGTGTGCCTATCACAACTGTTATGGGCACGACATAAGCTCTTGCCAGACTTTTGAAAGATACCTCCAGGATCTCTTGAAGGAAGGACACTGCACCGAGTACGTCAAAAAAAAGGCAACGGATCGTCTCAGAAACAGAGACCCCCATGAACCTGCACAAAAGATGATCCGCGTGGACACCATCATTGCCGAGTCCGAGTTGCAGGTAACAACCAAGAAACTGAATCAGTGACCAAGTCATCATCGAAGACACAAATTTTGTGGTTAAAATTTGGTTCAGTGCCTAATTTTCTCACATAGCATCTTTCAATAAGATTAAAGATGTTTCGTTTCAACGTCTAATGAAATTGTCTTATCGGCTATGCTTTTTTTTAGAAAGCACTAGGCCTTCACCACCCGAGGTACTTCAAGCCTTTGCCATGCGAAGCACTCCAAGCCTTCAACCCTCAAAGCACCCCAAGTCTTCACCACGTGAAGCACTCCAAGCCTTCGCCCCGCGAAGCACCCCAAGTCTTCGCCAAGTGAAGCACTCTAAGCTTTTGCCATGCAAAGCACCCAAGCCTTTGCCATACGAAGCACACCAAGCCTTTGCCATGCGAAGCACTCCAAGCCTTCGCCACGCGAAGCACTCTAAGCCTTCGCCAAGCGAAGCACTCCAAGCCTTCGCCCCGCGAAACACCCCAAGTCTTCGCCACATGAAGCACTCCAAGCCTTCGCTCCGCGAAGCACCCCAAGTCTTCGCCACATGAAGCACTCTAAGCCTTTGCCATGCAAAGCACCCGAGTCTTCACCACGCGAAGCATTCCAAGCTTTCACCACGCGAAGTACTCTAAGCCTTTGCCATGCGAAGCACTCCAAGATTTCGCCACGCGAAGCACTCTAAGCCTTCGCCACGTGAAGCACTCCAAGCCTTCTCCATACAAAGCACTCCTTCGCCCCGCAAAGCACCCCGAGCCTTCATCACGTGAAGCAATCAAAGCCTTCATCACGTGAAGCAATCAAAGCCTTCGCCATGCGAAGCAGACTAAGCCTTTACCATGAAAAGCACCCGAGGCTTCGCCCCGCAAAGCACTCTAAGCCTTCGCCATGCGAAGCACTCCAAACCTTCGCCATATGAAGCGCTAGAAGCCTTCACCATGCGAAGAACTCAAAGTTTTTGCCACGCAAATCACAACAAGTCTTCACCATGCGGACCACGCCACAACTTCGCCACGCGAAGCGCTCAAGACTCGTCCCAGCGAGGCACATGAAACCATCCAAGAACTTGACTTGTTGGAGTGGTAAAACTACTAAAAACACGCTTCCAACCCCACCAATAGGGGTAATCAACAGGCCATGACAAACAGTGGGCAAATGTTTTAACATGCGAAGTCTGATTCTGCATTTCAGTGCACGGGATCGAGATTCATTCGATCATAGCTCACTTAATTTTGCTCTACCTGACATAAAGTTTATGGCCCTAAAAAGATACGGAAGTCAGCTTTCCAACGCCATTGACCTCACTCAATTCCGAGTTGTGACGAATTCCCAGCGAACGTTTTTGTACACGAAGGTCAACTGCACGTACCAGCGCACGAGTACGAGATTAATTCAGTCATAGACCACTGAATTTTGATCACCCCGACATGAGGTCGACAGATTTAGAAAGCTATGGAAGTCCGCTTTCCAACACCATTGATCTCACTCAATTCCAAGTTGTGACGAGTTCCCCGTAAACATTTTTGCTCACAAAGGTCAACTAGATGAATTAGCGCACGAGTACAAGATTCGACCAATCCTACAAGGCTCAATTCGGATCATCTTGGAACAAACTTGGTGGCAGTAGAAAGGTATGGAACTCAGATTTCCAACCCCACCAACGGAAATCAATTCGAAGCTAAAACGAAGTCAGAAGACCAAATTTACTACACAAAGGTCAAATCTGCCGAAAATCACAAAACACTCCAAAATAAGTGGAAGGCTTCTATTAATGAAAATTAAAGAAGTTGGAAATTCACAAGTTGAATGCTCAAACATATATTCAATGCTAAGATAAAGCCACGGGCCAAGAAGGATCATGAAGCTCATCACCAGGAACGACACGACCTTAGAGTCTCTCCGTCAACCCATGAGCAAGCCTTGGAGGCCTTCAATCATCTCATCGTGGACTTCGAGTGACACATCGTCCATGAACTTCTTCAAAAAATGGGGGCAACCTCCTCAACATCGCCTACTTGGCATAGATGGCATCTCCAAGCTCTCTTCCTTCAATTAGGTGATGATGTGCAACATCTCGAGCTTTGCAGGGGGCATGATCGATCCTTCATGCTCCACCTTGTTACCACTACATTTTGAGCTCAACAAAGCCTTGAAGATCGAGTCTCTAGAAGGTCATCTATCATCCAAAGCAGCTCCTTGGAAAGCTTCAGTCACTTCGTGAAACTACATGCACTTTCGCCTCGCGTCATGGGAAGCCTTGCTTTGGAGATGACACACATCTCGCCTTGTAGCTGCAACACACATTGCCTCCCATCTGGAACAAGCCTCATGCTGGGTTATGACACGTCGCACTCCAAGTCATGGGACTCCTCGCCTCGCACTTGCACATCTTGCCTTGTAGTTGCACCATGCATAGCCTTGCACTTGCAGCATTTCTCGCCTCGCACTCGCAGCATGTCTCGCCTCGCACTCGCAGCATGTCTCGCCTTGTAGTTTCACTCTGCTGCACCTCGCGTCGCACTCTGCTGCACCTCGTGTCGTACTTCGCTGCACCTTGCTCCCACTTTGCTGCACCTCGAACTGCACACTGCTGCACCTCGTGCCTTGCACACTGCTGCACCTCGCGCCTTGCACACTGCTGCACCTCGTGCCTTGCACTCTGTTACACCTCGCGCCTTGCACACTGCTACACCTCGCGCCTTGCACACTGCTGCACCTCGCGTCGCACTCTGCTGCACCTCCTCGTGGAAGGCCTTGATGTTGGCTCCGCTCACAATTGAAGATGATAAGTCCGTCAGCGCGCCAAGCTCTTCTTTTCACAAAGCATCATAAGCATGCCAACTGGAGAAGCGTCTTGGTGTCGAGTCCATCATCTCTTGAAGTCGGAAGCTCCAACAAGTCCCGAACATGCCAACAGATGGTACTACACAAAATGAGGTCTTCAAGATTACATCAGAAGTATGCCTTCATATATCTTGAAATGGCCGTCTCGAAAAATAGAGCACACCACCGCTTGAATCGTTGCAATCGGACGTCCACAGTTTTCAGAATCTGCAAAAGATCGAAACTGAATAAAAGAAAATAATATATAAAATATATATTAAAATAATATATATATATATAGTATACATTCAAAGGCTTGATGACCAGCGGAAACAAACAAACGCAGTAATATATATATATATATATATATATATATATATATAAAGGAGCGGCAAACAGTCTTCCGCTCAGGAGGGGGCCTGCCTATCCATTAGCCAAATCATAGTCGCCTGTTGCCATTAGTCCCTGTCTCCCGTCAGGTGTCACCCGCCGAAGAACACGCGCGCGCTATGCGACGCGCCATCATCTCCTGCACACTGACGCCATCTACAACACATTCCCAGCCAGACAACCGACATCTGCTGACGCGTGGGGTCCTCCCATTTCTTTTTTCTCAGCCACAAAGCTCCCTAACGTGACAACTGCTTGCAATCTAATAATTTTCTCTTCCCTTCCTCAAATCAACATGAGCGCACATCTCTTGAACCTATGCAAGTTAAGAGCGACAACAACACAAAAAATTAAAAGAAAAAAAAATCTACCTTGACAGAGGACGGAGCAGGACTCCTTCACCACAGTCACTACGGTCAGCCTCCTTCAGCAACAAAGTAAAATTAGGGTTTATTTTTCTTTATAAAAAAGAGTCACATGCTCTCATTTAAATAAAGAAAAATTGAACAAACCCTAGTGATTAATCGGGCCTTAAGGGACAACTCAAAATAAGTCTGCAAGCCCGGACATTTCCTATTGAGACAAGGTCAAAGTCAACCGGATTTTAATTGCTCAAAGCAAAGCGGATTCCTACTCCTACAACAAAACGTAATTTATTGGAGCCACATGAAAAATTACATCCCTTACGATTCCCTAAATTCCTAAGCGATGTGGGGGCATTTGTGGAACCATAAATTATCGGAATATTTTGGAGCCTCCACGTGGCCAAAAATTCTCATAATGCCAATATTACCCTTGGTAAAATTGACATCGATATGTTACGATCTCCGCATTAATTCAATATATTTACCAGCTAAATATATTAATTAATCGAATCAATGTCGATTATAAATAACTTCCCATCGAATTATTTATTCATTAATAAATAAGTGATTACACTCGGTACAATCATTTATTTAATACTTTTTCCTTCAACCAATCAAACACTCCGGTGACTCTTAAGGCTTCACTATGAATAGAAGACCTCATCTCACTTCTAAAGGTAATAAAAAACTTCTACAAACACTCTGCCAGTTTATTCTCTCAGAAAACCGACTTAAGCATCAGAGCATTTATGGTTGAACCACCCCTTTGGGGATTCAACCTTAACCCCGTTTGATTTTCGTTATTGTGTGTAGGGATCGAGAAGGAATTTCACAGAGCTGGACGATTTCTGCATCAACAATTGCCATCATTCAACCACTAAATGCCCTGAATGGAATTGTAAATGTTGGGTGCGTCCCTAAGGCTAATTTTTAACCTCACGATTGTGCGACCAAGCAAAGAAACTTTTCTTGGTCTGAATTCTTTCACTCCCTCAAGGTCAAGGGCGTTTAGGCTTTGAACTTATGTTTTTTCTTTATTATATTTTTTGGATGATATGAATGGAATGCAAGTGCAATAATTAAATAGAATAAGAAAATTAATTATGCTTAAGAAAATAAACTTAAACGTAAACACAATAAATAAATACTTAAAACAAAAGTAATAATTAAATTTAAAAACAAGAAAAATAAACCAGGATTAATAAAGCGATTAACTAAAGCAGTTAAATAAACGCTGATAAAATAGTCTTGAATCGAAATAACAATTAAATTAAAACGAACTCGAACTTGAAAACAACATAATTAAAAGTACTTTGAAAATTGAACTTACTCTAAGAATTGAAGAACTTGACTATACTAGAGCTTGAATGTAAAAATCTAGTCTAAAAATTGAAGAGTAAGTTTGTGTGTATGTGGATATGTTTTTCTCTTCTTCACCTTGGCTATTTATAGGGTTTAACCAACCCACGAATTGGTCATGCTTGGCGTCCACTTTTCTTTAAAAACTTCCTTGTTAAGCCACCGAAATCTCTCAAAGTCTGATTGGAAAAACTCTTTTCATGTTAAGCTAACTTGATTCGAGGTGGATTGATACCAAAATGATTTGATCGAGATTAAATAGAAACCTTCTCTCTTGGGAAGATTCTAAGTCGACATAATCTTGAGTTAATTTATTTCCTACTTCGACCATTTGAAAATTAAGACCGGGTGAGGGTTGATGAGAACCCGACCGACATCCATGTTTTCTTTCAAGCATGGGTTGGGTCGAAAATTGGATTTAGTAAAATAGAGTCCCAACCTCAAGTTGATTGGGTGCTATTGGGTCATTAGTGACCATTACTTTATTTCTCATAGTCTTTGGCTCCCTCGAGGCCATAGTTTAGGCTTGAAATTGTAGAAAGAATGCAATCTTCTTACCCATATATCTAATATATATATATATAGGATTGCGAAAAATAAAAGCCGTTACTGCTAACATGTCCTTGTATACAAGAAAGACTAGATTAAACTTATAGGGTTCGAATTTCGTCACCAACCTTTAACACGTGTTAGAAGATGCCATAGAGCCTTTCCTCGCTAGATTTAGTTTGCAACCCTCAATATATATATATATATATATATATATATATATCTATATAACGTATATATAGTATACTTGAAACGTGTTGGGCATGAAAAGCCCGGCCTTTTGGCTTTTTGACATACATGTATGTAGACTTTTCCACCCATTTTGAATCCAGTCGCAAAAAATAATTCCCACCTGCACCCTTTGAAAAACAAATCCAGCTGCTCCTTTAAAATAAAATATGGCCGCCTTTGATGAAACATCCAGCCGCACCTTAAAAATAAAATCATCAGACTGCTCCCTTCTTTTTAAGTCTAACCGCACCCACGCTTAAAAATCCAGTTGAATTCTCACTTGAAATCCAGCCGAATCCAGCCGAACGCTCACTTAAAATCCAGCCTAATTCTCACTTGAAATCCATTTGAACCCTCACTCACAAAGGAGAGCAAAACCCACTATCCTTACTCAAAAATTCCAACCCAAAAAACACCCATATTGACCACTAATTTTCGGTCATCTTTGTGGATTACAAGTCATAATCTCCCACCCACACCCTTCAAACAAAGGAGAGTAAAACAACATCCTATTCATAAGAAATCCAACCATACCCTTTGCTTCATATATTGGGTGTTTGGGGATATTTTCACACAATCACCGAACATTGCCCCCATCAATTGGCTAACTGAATTCTAAGGGTGGGCAATTGAAATATAAGTGTTCATGCAGAATTCCTTTAAGACTTGTACAATTCCTTCTTGATCCCTACACACAATAACAAGAAATAAACGGGGTTAAAGTTGAAGCCCGGGGGTGGTTCAACCAAGAACACTTCGATGTCAAAGTCATTTTAATCGAGAGAATAAACCGACAGAGTTTCAGTATGAGTTTTGAATTCCCTTTAGAGGTGAGTGAGACCTTGTATTTATAGTGAAGCCTTGAGAGTCATCAGGGTGTCTGATTGGTTGAGGAAGATAGTGTTTAATAGGCGATTCTACCGAGAGAAATCACTATTAATAACTATATAAATAATAATATATAACTTGCAAGGAGATTATTTATTATCGGCATTGATTTGATTAATTAATATATTTAATTGATAAATATATTGAATTAATGCGGAGATCGTGTGATGTCGTCATCGTATTTACTAGGGGTAATATCGACATTATGAGCGTCATGAGCCACGTGACAGCTGCATAATTTTCCGGTGATTTATGGTTCCAAAAATGCCACTACATCACTTAAGAATTCAAAGTGATGTAGTTTTTATTGTGGTTTTGATGAACTTTGTTTTTTTTAATAGAAGTAGGACTCCCCTTTGTCTTTAATTCCCTTGTGTCATTGTTGAAATTCTGTTGAGCTTGAGATTTAGCTCCAAATTGAAATAAAATACAGGCCCAAATTTTAGCTCCAAGCTGATGTCTGAAATCATTGGGCTTAGAAGTTGACTTCATGTTGAAACGAAAAAATCTTAGGCTCACAGTTTAGCTCCATTTTGAAATTTGAAATCATCAAGCTTTAGGATTTTTGCTTCAGCTTGACTTTTGAAGCCCAATGAAAACTAGGGTTTGAATAATTATTTAAAGGCATGTAGACTTCATAATAAAAATTATCTCCTAGTTTCCAAAGGCCTGCTGAGTGCTGGGAAAGATCATTCACTCCTCATCGGTACGGCTGCTTATCTTCGCAGTTGGGAAGGGAGAGAGGAAGTAGCAGTGGCCAAGCTACAGAGTTGTTGCAGCTCCTCTCGGAGCATCGATTGGTAGTTAGAGTGGCAGTCGTGCCAAACGTGTAAAGGCAACTAGTTGGTGTGGATCTGGCTGCTCGAGTGGCGAGGATGGCTTGAGAAACAGCTTGGCGTTGGAGGCTAATGCGTGCATAAGCACTGCAGGGGGGAACATGGAGCGCACATAGCCCTTTTGGGTGTGTAGAGCAAGCCTAGGAGAGCTGGAACATGACAAGTTCTACAAGAGGGTCTTTCTTGGAAGGAGGTTGTCGGTGCGACACGTCTTGGAAAAAGCTGCAGTTCCAATTAAAGCATTCCCTTTTTTTTTTTTTTTTGCTTTTATCTGCTGTGAAAACAGCTTTGTAGCGGGCATAGTACAAGTTGTACTATTTTTTTCTTTTGTTGCCGAAAAGATAATTCTTTGACGTACTTTTTTTATCGCAGCCATCAACAAAAGCTTGTATATATATCTATATATATATATATATATATATTATTTTAATATATATTTTATATATTATTTTTGTTTTGTTTAGCTTTGATCTTTTGCAGATTCTGAGAGCTGTGAATGTCTGATTACAACGATTCAAGCGGTGATGCGCTCTATTTTCCGAGACGATCATTTCAAGATGCATGAAGGCATACTTTTGGTGGTGTGGGGGTGGGGGGGGGGGGGGGGGGTGTTGAAGAACTCATTTTTATGGAGCAACCATCATAATACCATCTAATGGCATGTCCGAGACTTGTTAGAGCTTCCGACTTCAAGAGATGTGGACTTGACATCAAGACGCTCCTCTAGTTGACATGCTTATGGTGCTTTGTGAATAGAAGAGCTTAGCGTATTGACGGACTTGTCATCTTCCAGTACGAAGGGAGCCAACATCAAGGACTTCCACGTGGGACATACGAAGTTCCATGACTTGAAGTGAGACGTGTCACAAGGCGAGACGTGTTTTAGCTTCAGGGCAAGGTATGCTACACTGTGATGAGTGGCATGCTATGATGCAAGGTGAGGCGCATTAAGGTAATGCATGCTTGGAGCATGAAGTGATGCATCAAATGACGTGAGGTGTTCTTTCCAATGACCATGTAAGTAACACTTGGAAGATAGAAGAGTTTGACACATGGAGAGCAACGTGCACCATGACATGTCTAGGCTTTCATTAGTAAGAGGTGAGGAGTCCCATCACTTGAAGTGAGGCGTGTCTCAACCTAAGGCGAGGCATGCTATAGCTTCGAGGTAAGGCAAGGCGCAATAGAATGCAAGACGAGGTACATCAGAATACAAGGAGGGCGCGCTACAGCTGCGAGGTGAGGCATGGTGCACTTACAAGGCGAGGCATGTTACTAGTACGAGGCAAGGTATTCTGCATCCAAGGCTTGGCGTGCCACAACTCAAGGCGGGGCAAGGTTAGAGTAAGAGGTGATGCGCTAGATGGCACGAGGCTCTTTTTCCAAAGACTATGCTCCCGGTACTTTGGTAGGTAGAAGAGTTCGGCGCATGGGAGGCGAGCAGTCCCATCACTTGGAGTGCGACGTGTCACAACCCAACAAGAGGCTTGTTCCAACTGCAATGACAGGATCTTCCACGAAGGAAGATTGATAACCGTGCCCGATCCTGCTCCAGTCTAGAAAGTTTAATGAAGTTCCCAAATTACCCTCAACACTTGCCAAACAAGGGATAACCATACCTACACCCACTCATGCCTCCACCTCCCAATCAGCCTCGATTATCGCGCCAAGACCAGGAGGGTCAATAAAAACACAAAGGGTGTGAGTGGACGAAAATAAATCAATTATAAAACATGTTACAGAAAAGACATTTCTACCCTCCACGTAAAACCAATGCATGCATTCGAAAATCATTTCATAATCCATTTCATTTCCAATAGAAGAAAACCGTGTATGAAAATCAAAATTCATTTTCCTTTTCTCAAACCTCGGGTCTTAGCCCAAAAACCATAAACACGAGGCCTCAGCCCAAAATCATGAATCAAAATTCAAATACAAGGATATAGCACAAAATCCGCAAAACCATATAAACCGGGCCATTGCCCAACACATCCGAAAACATCAGAAATCAACAGTAAATCACAAGTCAATCAGTTTGTTGGATCTCAATCACCCAGTCTTTAAACTCACATATATCAGGTCTTCCCGGGATATCAACGAGTTTTTAAACTCAAAGCACAATCAATAGGTCTCGGGGGATATCACAATAACCGAGTCTTTAAACTCAAAACATATCAATCAAGGGCCCTCCCCCGTCATCAATCAACCGGGTCTTTAAACCTAAAACATGATCCAGCAATAGTACCGGGTCTTTAAATCTAAAACCATATATCATTCACAGCAAATCCAGAATCCATCGAAATCCCAATTCCAAAACCAAATCCGAGATCACACTTTATCGAAATAGAACTCATGTCCGAATTTCACATTCAAATCCCAAATCATATCCGTCATCCATTTTCAAATCCGAATTCGGAACCATCATTCCGTAAGCCGGCATCCGAAATAACCATTCCGAACCCAAATCCGGAAATCCACTTTCATGTTTCCGAAACCCGAAATCTAGTTCATCAAAACCACTTTTATGAATTGGGCATCAAGCCCGAAATCGCTTTTCCCAAAACCCGTTTTAAATCTTTGAAATCAAATCGTATTTCAAATACCAAATTCAAATCACAAAAATCACAATCAAACCACAACTTACTAGAAATATCGTAAAACGTGCAAATCCGTAATGATCTCAAAATACGGGCCAAAACCATAAATCATACTCACAATCATAATCAAAACATCATCAAAACATGATACGCACAAATCATATAAAATCATTCATTAAACCATCATCAAAGCATGGGAGAAACCAGTCTCGAAATACGTGAAATTATGTATTGCATATCGAAATACGTATAAATACAGAAATTGTAATTACCATAAGCATAAGTATAGAGATCATAAATATAAAGCATAGAAAATGATTATGCATGCATTGAAATTTATAAAACAAAGTCCACTCACACACCGTCCAAACGGTCCGCTTCCGAACCGTACGTTTTTCCGTAAATCCCGAAAATCATAATTCCTGTCCAAAATCAATATCGAGGGACACTAATACTTCAATATACCTCACATAATTTTCCCCAATTTTTTCGGGATTTAAATACATATTTTAAACATATACAAAAACTTCGGATACACTGAACACTATCGAAACGATATCCGATTTCCTCGAAACTAGTGCCAAAATGTTCGTTACATTAAAAGGAGCAAGTTTCAAGTTGAACTCACCTCGAGATTCGGTCTTACGCGCCCCCACGCAACGCAGTGAGTGGCTGCGCGTGAAGCTCACGCGCTGCTACAGTGCAGCTACAGTGTTCTTCCTCACCCGAACACCTGTAAAACGGGTCTTTTAGCCCGCGTACTGACCCGGTCCAATCTCTGTCGATTTCAACTCAATTTCCTCAATTGATACATCATGTAGCATTGTAACCAACTTAATTAGGGGTCTGTAACATGAATTTCAGTCGTCACTACCTCAAACCAACTCAATCGAATTCATGTTCTAATGAATGTTCATCGTCCCAGTTCATCAAACAGTCACCGGTTTCTTCAATTAATTAGTTAGGGAGTATCGTAGACTTACTTTAAAGATGATTTTGTAATCAATTTCACAAGAACTTACCTCCAATTACACGAACACAAGCTCGTGATTTCTGGAATTTCGTCATGTCTGTTCATGGCTCCAAGAGCTTCGAACCTTGAATTTCTTGATTTGGATTGGCTAATAAAGGTCCCAGAAGGCGTAATCTAACCTTAATTTGACTTGGGCTGGTCTACAACTCAAAATTGAATTCTCACTCTCTCAAGGACCAGTTTCGGGTTTTGAGTTTTCTTTTCACCATTTTTATCACTTTTCTTCCTCTCTCAATCTCAAATCTCTGTTCTTTCTCCCTTAATTCTTTTCCCGCTCTTCTTTTCTCTCAATTGGTTGTGGGGGAGGTCGATCAAGCAAAATTGGTCTCTCCTCTGGTCGCTGTTTTTCACTTCAAACACACCCACACAGTTTCAATTCTTTTTTACCTGCGGTTAGCTAATTCCCACGCACACACATCCACTTGCCACCTCTTGCTAATTAGTGCCACTAATTGTTTGATCAAAGTGACAGATGCCATTTGGTGGCATCACCATGGCTGAATCAGCCCATCACCATCCCATTTCTTATTCAATTGCTCAATTACCATTTTGGCCTTTTCCTTACAAATTACCAAAATGCCCTTCATGTTCCTAGACCCATAAGTTTATCGTCCGAACTTCGATTGACGCGTGCCGCTTGTCTGCGGACTCAGCATCTCGAGACCTACCCAACGGTATTCGAATTACGTGAAAAGTCCATGTCGTTTTAAAAGTAAAAAAATTGCCCCTTTAACGAAATTACCAAATTACCCTTGAACTTCCGAACATCATAACTTTCTCCTTGAATGTCGGAATCGGACGTGCCACTTGTCTATGAACTCGTGATGTCCCGAACCACGTCACAGTCATCGGTCAAAGTCCGTTTGACCGCTTGAAGAAAAAGTCAATTGTTCGCTCAATTCCAAAGGCAAAATCGTCATTTCCTTCAAATTTTCCAAATTTTTCCTTTTCCGAATTTTCGGGTCGTCACAACCTACCCCCCTTAAAGAATTTCGTCCTCGACATTCCCATCAGTAGGTGTCATGATATCTTTCCCAAGGAACTATGTCTAAAATGAACTCCAAACATAATCAACCTCAACCGGATATAAGTCATACCCAACTTATAAAAATCATACAACCAGTTTCCACCATTGGTTAATATCGGGATAGAATTTGCCAGTAAATCCTTTCCCCATGGGTAGTCATACTACCACTCACTCGGGGTATAGAGAGCTTCGCTTAACATCTGAGTCCACGTAGTCCAAGAATCATAAATATCAGTCATATCTTCTCAATCACATGTCATCCACTCGTGACATGGTACAATCGCTAAATCCTAATGCATATGCCATCAAGCCACTAGGCCAAGAAACTCATAATGACAGGACCCGTCCCCGAGGGACATCGATAACCGTGCCCGGTCCTGCTCCCGTCTAACAAGTCAACTGAAGTTCCGAGATTACCTTCAGCAGTTGTCAAACAAGGGATAACCATACCTGTGCCCACTCATGCCTCCATCTCCTGAATAGCCTCGATCATCGTGCCACGACCTGGAGGGTCAATAAAACAGTAAGGTGTGAGTGGACAAAAAGAAAGTTTTAGAAATACATTTCTCAAATAACAGTCTTACCCGCCAGTTTTGTAAAGATGCATGCATATCATAAAACATGAGTCATTGAAATCAAAGGTAAAATAAACAGCTAATACAATTCAAAATCAATCATGATACCACCATCCTCAACATCCAATCTCAATATCCAATAACCCGTCACGATATCACTGCAACGCGTGCAACTCGGGGTGTCTCACGTCCGAGTACCTCCCCAGGATCAACGACGTCTAGGGTGATATCATCTCCAGGATCAACGACGTCTGGAGGATATCATCATAAACTCACACTCCTGAGACTGAGCCTCCCCTCGGAGCTACTCATCTCTAGGCAGTGGATCGTCACTACTCCAGGATCTATGACGTCTGGAGGAGACCATCAAATCACAGAGGATGGTACATGTGGAACAGTCACCAATAATCTCATTTCAAAACCATTTAAATCGTAATTCAAATCAATTAAATATTTCACCAGGGCCTCTGCCCAAAACATAGCTTTTACAAAGAACAAGTAAGTTCCACAAATTATAAATCAATTTCATCAATTAAATCACGTAACTTAAATTCAGAGTCAAAATCCATCTCCAATCTCAGGCCATCGCCCAAAATCACCATTTTATGATTTTCTCGAAAATCGTGCCCAAAGCAATATAAAATAATATAATATTCCCAAAATCCGGAACAATATCAATCATAGCAAATCAATTTAAGTCATATCATAAAGCATTTAAAAGCAGTTAAACCATATATGCATGCATTTAGGGTAGAAAACAAAAGCCCACTCACACACCGTCCATATCACTCGTTTTCCGAGCTGCACATTTTTCCGTAAATTCCGAACGTCATCATTCCTGTCCAAAGTCATTATCACGGGTCACTAACATCTCAATATACTTCCCATAATTTTCCCCAATTTTTTCGGGATTTAAATATATATTTTAAACATGATATAAACCTTCGGACCCTCGAAACAGTATCGAAACGGTGTCTGATTTCCTCGAAACCAGTGCCAAAATGCTCGTTACATTAAATAGGACAAAACTCAGGTTGACCTCACCTCGAAATTCCCACGCACGCACCCCCACGCGCCGCTATTAGTGGCTGCGTGGAAGCCACGCGCCAGCTACAGTACCATGAACAGTGTCTTCTTCGCCCGTTTACCTGGTAATTGGACCCTGCGACTCGCGAGGTGACCCGGTTCCATTGCTATCAATTCGACATCGATTTCTACAAGTTAAGCGTCCATTAGTATTGTTAGAGACTTAATTAAGATTCTGTACATTCAATTACGTTTTAACTTACCTCAATCTCTCTGAATCAAACTCGATTTTGCGAAGAACACCGACGACTATTCATCTTCGAATGTCATCAATTTCCATCGAATTCGTGCAATTGATCCAGCAGGAAGTATCGTGGGATTCCAGTAAACAGATTTCCACATCCAATTCCATCATTCCATGTCTTTAATTCCTCAACTCAAGCTCACAAATCCGAAGTCCTCCCCCTCTCTGTTCTAAGGCAATATGACCTTAATTTCCTTCGAATTTCATTGAGTTCGACTCGTTTCAATGTCAGAAGACTAAATCTAAGGGCAATTTCACTCAGAAACATCTACAAATTTGAAATCAATCTTGAGGCTCTTTAATGGTTTTTCGGGTTTTCTGTGTGGTTTCAGCTGAGGTCGAGGTCCCTAATGACCCATTTCATTTCCTTTCTTTTCTTCTCTTGATTTCCCATTCAACCCCTTTGTCTTTGGTTCGAATAAAATCGTTCATATAGACATTGATCAAACAACAAACGGTTAAGTAATCATCCCTTTTTGAATATTCAAACATGCTTTACACTAATCTTTCAATAATGGTGACAAGTGTTACCACGAGATCAGTCCTTATCCTCATTAACTGACTCAGCTACTTAATTATTCAATTATCCCTGCTGTGGCAATTTACCATTTTACCCTTGCCATAATAAATGACCAAGATGCCCCTAGCCTTCACAGACCCATATCTTTCACGTCCGAACTCTGATTGACGCATGCCGCCTGTCTACGGATTCAGCGTCTTGAGACTTACCCAACGGTACTTACGGGAAGTCAAAACATGGTCCCGATCAAAAAGTCAACAAATGGCCTCTTTTGACCAATTCACCAAATTACCCTCAACCTTCTGCACGTCATAACTTTTTCCTCGAATGTCGGAATCGGGCGTGCCACCTGTCTATGAACTCGTGACGTCCCGAACCACGTCACGGTCATCGGTCAAAGTCCGTTTGACCGCTCAAACCAAAATTCAACCTTTCGCCCAATTCCAGGGGCAAAATCGTCATTTTCCTTCAAATTGTTCAAATTTTCCTTTTTCGAATTTCCGGGGCGTTACACATAAGGTCCAAACTCAGGGACGCATTCCTCTCGCTAAGTCAATCACTTCATACCCCTTTCCCACGGTCACTGTATATAATGAATTTAACTTTTCCTTCTGTTGTGTTTATCAGCACAGGCTTCACTGATATCTACCTCCTGCTAATAACTAGCACTCAGTATAATCATCCCTTTCTTAACCTCGACTCCATCCAACATCATGCACCAAGTATGATCCTGCAGTTAGACCCGAATAGTCCAATTGATCAGAAATCATGTATTATTCCAATTTATTACCTATTGATCAATACATTTGTTTCTCCTGGGATTCACACTAATCCCGACCGTTATTAGTATCTGTTCCACAAACCGACTCTGGTCGGCTAGACCTAACACTTATTCATATCTTTTTCTCTTTGAGGGAATTTAATACATATGTTCAGTATGTTACACGCCCATCCATAAATGTGAATACACCAGCCAATCATCAATCATGGTACCATACACCATCCAAATGTGGTCAGAATACGTGGCTCATCAGCTCACAAATATAACTAGTCCATTTGGTCATCCAAGGGTATCACCATCAACTAATCTTAGCCCTATCAAATCTGGACATTATCTTTTTCTCTTTTAGTCATAACCGACCATCATCAATCAATCCATTCCAAGGATTACGTCCAAATCATCCAAGTCTAAGCCAGCCACTCCGCGACTAACACCTATCATCCTGGGTATTCTCACATCGATAGGTCTACCCCCCTTATGTCTCCCAACTTTTCTATATATATAAGTACCAAAGTTACCACATTAATATTATCAAGTTTATCACATCCGTAGCTCCAATCGACTCACTGACTGCCATACCTTAACCAATCACAAACATCTCTATATCTGTCCAATGTACAATCTCAAGACATGAAAGAGTGGATAGCCCGAGACCTACCAAATACATATGTCCTAGTTAAACTTACGTCCATGTCACTACTCCAGAGGCTACTCAGGCCTCCTGCTTGCAATCCTTGAGTATGTGGTACCAATCCGATTACGCCCCTATGGTCCATCACGGGCCCCACCAACTCTTCCCTTGCCTGCCACATCAACAATCGATGCAGGAGCCAATCCATGCTCCATTGCACCCCAACAGTGCCATATCACTTTATCAATCTATATAACCATTTCTTTATGATGTGGCCAGGCGACCCACAATCATAACTATTACTGCATAAGTACCCTTATCACTTTGCCTCCCAGCGGACCCAACTAGCGTCCCATTGAACTAGAATATCTCCTAAGTCCAAATCCCTGTATATCTCGGGTTTCCGCCCGAACCTTCAATCACTAAGTGAAACTGACACGACCCATAAGTCTAGTAAACAAAATTAAACAAAACTAATCTACAAAGTCATAACCTATCAATATCTGACCTTATACCAGTCCTTGGCATCCTAGGTGTCAAACATTCCTCAATCAAGGGTCGGCCATGTCAGCGACCATAATTACATTCAACTTTTCTGGCTCTTCCCGAGCCCTGATACATTATTATAACTCATCTCAAGTCCTAATAAATATCCTGACTCATTTGAGTCCCATATCCATATCTCGACTCCTCTTGAGTCCAATCTCATACCAATCAGCCATGCCATCATTGGCATACCCAGTCACTAAGCAAATACCGATGGTGAACCACACCTTATTCGACCTGTAAGGCCTAAGGGATATCCCATCACATTCTAGACTCTTTAGACACACATTTCACTTAAAGAATCCACTGATAATAATCTCATTACGAGTGTAACTTGCTCAAATGTGCAACCTTTCTAGCCACTGGGCTCATTCGTCTCTGGGACCTACACAATTCCGTGTTTACCAGTTAGTAGTTCGCAATGTACACTGATTAAGATCTGACACTCAATTCAGGGTCAATCTCTTCTGAAATCTATCACGAGGTCTCATGCCCCCTAGTCTACCCATCTCACTACCAGGCCGCGCACGAGGCTTACGTTTCGGAGGTATGATGTGGCAACATAATTAGCAACCTAATGCTCTGACACCAAGTTGACAGGACAATCCCCAAAGGAACATTGACAACCGTGCCCGGTCCTGCTCCCGTTTGGAAAGTTTACTGAAGTTCCCAAATTACCCTCAGCACTTACCAAACAAGGGATAACCATACCTGCGCCCACTCATGCCTCCACCTCCCAATCAGCCTCAATTATAGTGCCAAGACCTGGAGGGTCAATAAAAACACAAAGGGTGTGAGTGGACGAAAATAAATCAGTTATAAAACATGTTACATAAAAGACATTTCTACCCTCCACGTAAAACCAATGCATGCATTCGAAAATCATTTCATAATCCATTTCATTTCAAATATAAGAAAACCGTGTATGAAAATCAAAATTCATTTTCCTTTTCTCAAATCTCGGGTCTTAGCCCGAAAATCATAAACACGGGGCCTCAGCCCAAAATCATGAATCAAAATCCAAAAACAAGAACATAGCCCAAAATCCATAAAACAATATAAACCGGGCCATTGCCCAACACATCCGAAAAAATTGGAAATCAACAGTAAATCACAAGTCAATCAGTTTGCTAGATCTCAATCACGCAGTCTTTAAACTCACATATATCAGGCCTTCCCGGGATATCAACGAGTCTTTAAACTCAAAACACAATCAATAGACCTCGGGGGATATCACAATAACCGAGTCTTTAAACTCAAAACATATCAATCAAGGGCCCTCCCCCGTCATCAATCAACCGGGTCTTTAAACCCAAAACATGATCCAGCAATAGTACCGGGTCTTTAAACCCAAAACCATATATCATTCACAGAAAATCCTGAATCCATCGTAATCCCAATTCCAAAACCAAATCCGAGATCACACTTTATCGAAATGGAACTCATGTCCGAATTTCACATTCAAATCCCAAATCATATCCGTCATCCATTTCCAAATCCGAATTCGGAACCATCATTCCATAAGCCGGCAACCAGAATAACCATTCCGAACCAAAATCCGGAAATCCACTTTCAAGTTTCCGAAACCCGAAATCTCGTTCATCAAAACCATTTTTATGAACTGGGCATAAGCCCGAAATCGCTTTTCCCAAAATCCATTTTAAATCTTTGAAATCAAATCGTATTTCAAATACCAAATTCAAATCACCAAAATCACGGTCAAACCACAACTTACTCGAAATTTCGTAAAACGTACAAAATCCGCAATGATATCAAAATACATGCCAAAACCATAAATCATACTCACAATCATAATCAAAACATCATCAAAACATGATACGCACAAATCATATAAAATCATTCATTAGACCATCATCAAAGCATAGGAGAAACCATAATCTCGAAATACGTGCAATTATGTATTGCATATCGAAATACGTATAAATACGGAAATCGTAATTACCATAAGCATAAGTATAGAAATCATAAATATAAAGCATAGAAAATGATTATGCAGGCATTTAAATTTATAAAACAAAGTCCACTCACACACCGTCCAAACGGCCCGCTTCCGAACCGCACGTTTTTTCGTAAATCCCGAAAATCATAATTCCTATCCAAAATCAATATCGAGGGTCACTAACACTTCAATATACCTCACATAATTTTCCTCAAATTTTTTGGGATTTAAATACGTATTTTAAACGTATACGAAAACTTCGGATACACTGAACACTATCGAAACGATATCCGATTTCCTCGAAACTAGTGCCAAAATGTTCGTTACATTAAAAGGAGCAAGTTTCAAGTTGAACTCACCTCGAGATTCAGTCTTACGCGCCCCCACGCGCCACCGTGAGCGGCTGCGCGTGAAGTTCACGCGCTGCTACAGTGCAACTACAGTGTTCCTCTTCACCTGAACACCTGTAAAACGGGTCTTTTAGTCCGCGTACTGACCCGGTCCAATCTCTGTCGATTTCAACTCAATTTCCTCAATTGATTCATCATGTAGCATCGCAACCAACCTAATTAGGGGTCTGTAACATGAATTTTAGTCGTCACAACCTCAAACCAACTCAATCGAATTCAAGTTCTAATGAATGTTCATCGTCCCAGTTCATCAAACAATCACCGGTTTCTTCAATTAATTAGTTAGGGAGCATCGTAGACTTACTTTAAAGATGATTTTGTAATCAATTTCACAAGAACTTACCTCCAATTACATGAACACAAGCTTGCAATTTCTGGAATTTCGGCATATCTGTTCATGGCTTCAAGAGCTTCGAACCTTGAATTTCTTGATTTGGATTAGCTAATAAAGGTCCCAAAAGGCGTAATCTGACCTTAATTTGACTTGGGTTGGTCTACAACTCAAAATTGAATTCTCACTCTCTCAAGGACCAGTTTTGGGTTTTGAGTTTTCCTTTCACCATTTTCATCAATTTTCTTCCTCTCTCAATCTCAAATCTCTGTTCTTCCTCCCTTAATTCTTTTCTCGCTCTTTTTTTCTCTCAATTGGTTGTGGGGGAGGTCAATCAAGCAAAATTGGTCTCTCATCTGGTCTCTGTTTTTCACTTCAAACACACCCACACAGTTTCAATTCTTTTTTACTTGCAGTTAGCTAATTCCCACGCACACACATCCACTTGCCACCTTTTGCTAATTAGTGCCACTAATTGTTTGATCAAAGTGACAGATGCCAAAATGCCCTTCATGTTCCTAGACCCGTAAGTTTATCGTCCGAACTCTGATTGACGCGTGCCGCTTGTCTGTGGACTCAGCGTCTCGAGACCTACCCAACGGTCTTCAAATTACGTGAAATGTCCATGTCGCTTTAAATGCAACAAATTGCCCTTTAACCAAATTACCGAATTACCCTTGAACTTATGAATGTCATAACTTTCTCCTCGAATGTCGGAATCGGACGTGCCACCTGTCTATGAACTTGTGACGTCCCGAACTACGTCACAGTCATCGGTCAAAGTTTGTTTGACCGCTCGAACCAAAAGTCAACTATTCATCCAATTCCAAAGGCAAAATCGTCATTTCCTTCAAATTTTCCAAATTTTTCCTTTTCCGAATTTCTGGGTCGTCACGTGTAAGGCAATGTGTGTTGCAGCTACAAGGTGAAATGTGCTTCATCTTCAAAGCAAGGTTTACCATGAAACGAGGCGAAGTGCATGTGGTGCCATGAAGTTACTGATGCTTTCCAAGGAGTTTCTTTAAATGAAGGATGACCTTCTAGAGATTTGATCTTCACGGCGTTGCTAAGCTCAAAATGGGGTGTAGCAAGGTGGAACATAGAATGGAGGATCGATCATGCCCCCTGTGGTGCCCCAGATGTTGTATGTCGTTACGTATTTGAAGGAAGAAATGTTGGAGGTGTCGCCATCTCGTCGCTGAAGGAGAGTGACATGAAGACACGTACTGCAAAGGTTGTCAAGGTGTGGATGATGCTACCACCACTACTTCTGTGAAGTTAAGCGATGCTGAAATGGATTGTTGGAGCTACTATCGCCATATCGGAAACTGCTGGAGTTATCCTTCTGAAGCTTCCCTTGGTGAAAATGGCCATTGATCTCGAGGAAAGTGGCGGGAAGGCACAAATCGCACCATGGCTTTGTTCCATCCCAAATTTGAAACTGCTTCTGTATAGTCAACCAGTGGCCGAGTTGCTTTCACGAAGTCAAGCTACACTAATCTTTCTTTCGTGAAGCCAACTGTTCCAAGTAAGCGATGCCGAGGAGGTTTCCCTCATTGCAAGAAGAAGGCCACGAACTATGCATCACTAGAAGTCCATGATGGAATGATCGAAGGCCTCCAAGGCTTGCTCAAAGATTGACGGAGAGACTCTGAGGTCTTGCCGTTGGTGGCGTTGGAATTGAGTGTCGTTGGTGGCATTGGAAAGCTGACTTCCGTACCTTTTTGGTGCCATCAAGCTCTCTTCTAGCAAGTAAAATTTGATCTTGGTACGTTCGAATGAATCTCAAAGTTGTGTGCTGGAATTTTTAGTCGTGCGCACTAAGACATTTGCCCAAGATTTGTCATGACATGACCCGGTTATTGCTCCCCTTGGTGGGGTTAGGAAGCGATCTTAAGTAGCTTTACCAATTCCAGCAAGTCCATTTGTTGGGTATGAGTGATAGATCATTGGGAACGTGCTTAAGTAGTATGTACCTCATTGTTGGTCAATCGCATTGAAATTAGCCATCAAGTTGCTTGAGGTGGTGACTTAGCTCTTTAAGGTGAATGTTGTACTTTTCCCTTTGGAGGGATGCTTTGAGTCCTTCGAAGGTGAAGTCTTTGAGTGTTCTTCTAGTGGAAGCCTTTGGTGCTTCATAAGGCGCAAGTTTTGATAGGTTGCGAGCTAAAGGCATTATGGCTTTGACGAACAAGGATGTTGATGCGTCGCAGTGCGATTTACTTGATGCGTCGCTGGGCGATTGCCTTTATCGGTCACGGGGCGATTGACTTGATGCGCCGTGGGGTGATTACCTTGATGTTTTGTGAGCGATGCATTACTTTGTGTGTGAAGGCTTGGCTACTTCACGGGCCGAAGGCATTGATGCTTTATGAACAAAGGACTTGATGCTTCGAACAAAGGCATTGACGCTCAACGAACGAATGCTTTGACGCTTCACGGGGGGAATGCATGGATTGCTTCAAGGATGAAGGCGTTAATGCTTCACGAAGCAAAGGCATTGACGCTTAGCGTATCAAGGGTGCTGACACTTCATGGGACGAAGTCTTAGCTGCTTCGCTGAGTGACAACCTCGACGCTTCATGAGCGAAGGCGTTGATGGTTCACGGGGCGAATGCGTTGATGCTTCGCGGGGCGAAAGCTTGGAGTACTTCGCGGGACGAAGGCTTAGAGTGCTTTGCGGGGCGATGGCTTAGAGTGCTTTGGGTGACGAAGGATTGAAGTGCTTCACATGGTGAAGGCTTAGAGTACTCTGTATGGCAAAGGCTTGGAGTGCTTCACGTGGTATGCTTCACGTGGCGAAGGCTTGGAGTGCTTCGTGGGGCAATATCTTGGAGTGCTTCACGGGGCAAAGGCTTAGAGTGTTTCGCATGACGAAGGCTTGAAATGTTTTGTGGGGTGAAGCCTAGAAGTGCTTCGCGGGGCGAAGGCTTGAAGTGCTTCGCATGGCGAAGGGTTAGAGTGCTCCGCATGACGAAGGCTTGGAGTGCTTTGCGGGGCGAAGGCTTGGAGTGCTTTGTGGAGCGAAGGCTTAGAGTTCTTCATGGGGAGAAGGCTTAGAGTGCTTTTCATGGTGAAGGCTTGAAGTGCTTCGCATGGCGAAGGCTTGGAGTGCTTTTCATGGAAAAAGCTTTGAGTGCTTTGCAGGGAAAAGGCTTGGTGTGCTTTGTAGGGAAAAGGCTTAGAGTGTTTTTCCGTGTAAAGGCTTAGAGTGTTTCGCGTGGCGAAGGCTTGGTGTTTTCAATACCATGAAAAGTTGTCTAAGTAAAATCTCAACTGTTTTGATAATTTTGTTGAAGACAGTTTTGCAACGGAAACAAAAACTGATATGGATTGTGCAGATGCTATTCACCTTTGAATTGGGATCCTCGTAGTCATCTTAGATGATACGTTTTACAGCTTTTGGGTGAGGTATCTAGTGCAATATTTCTCCTAGGTCGCCTTTGATGGGTGCTGGATTTTTGAATCAGGATTTGTACTTGATTTCGATGAAGGTCCGGTGCAGGGGGTACACAAAACCGTTTGCTAAACTTCCTTCAAGTCAGGATGTTGAATGTTGGGGTTGCTTTACGTTTGTCTTACTTACTTGGTGTGGCTTCCAAGTTAGTGTACAACACATCATGTGGAGGAAGGGAGTTGATGTGACTATTTTCCTTGCGTCTCTGTCTCCTAAGCATGTGAGTCTGATGGTGAATATGTCTCACCTTCTTCAATGCAATTACTGGTCCAACTTGAACTCTCATATACTTGTCCACTTGGGTGAGTGCATATGCTTTGGGAAGAGGCTTGATCAATTTGACTTCCTCGCATGTACGTGACATGTGATGGGGTTCCGACATACCCTCCAACATGTCATACGTCGAACGTTGTTATTGAAGCTGCATTCTTGTTCCACTAGTATTGCTTTCTTCGTTGGAGGCTTTTGGAGGTATGTCATGGGACATGGTCTGATACTTGAAATTGATGATGCATGGTTGAATCTGGCGTCGAAGGTCGCCTTCCAGATCTCTATCATGTTAGACTCCTTCAAGGCATCGATCTAGCATCCCTTGGACATCTTTAGCATGCAGCATGCCTTGATAAGGGGGAGAGTAACATTGAGCCAAGTGGCGCTGACTTCCCCGGGATCTCCATTGTCAAAGTGTATGAGTGTGCTAGTGGGTATGTCACATCACCCTCACTATATCAACAACAACACCTTGAGCCTTCGTAAACTTGTCCACTGGACTTGAACAGGAGTGTGCAATCTGGGAGGTTTCATAATGTCAATTGGGGGGTAGCGTCGAGTCCGGTGGTGTCGACTTCTTGGGGTCACCATTGTCACTTCATTCTCACTACAGCAGCAAGGACATCGTGAGCCATCGTCAACTTGTCCACCTAACTTGAGCAGGCGTGTGCAATTTGGGAGGTTGCATGATTTCGTTGGCTCTTACGTGGTACTCAATGTGTGATAGTGCTCCGATGTGCCTCCCGAGACATTCATGAGCTGATGGCCTTGGGTGGCTCTAGCTTCTTATTCTGCGAGTGTAGCATTTTCTCAAGAATCACTTAGTGATGCATCTCGAGAAATTGTCCGCGGACGTGCCTTTTGTTGGTGCACCTGGGAATGCTCCCATAGCCTTCGTGAGATGCGTTGCGTCTTTTAGTAGCATCAGATGTTCTGAGGTCTCTAGAAGTTTTTGTAGGAGCTTTGGTGGTTAGTTGTCACTTCGCGGTCTACGTGGGCTTGGGTGCATCCCCGTGCATGGTGTGCAGAGCATTTGGAGTTATGCCTCGAGCTCTAGCGGTACGGTGTCATGTCTCGTTCTTCATGGGCTTAAGCACATCATCATGCATGGCATAAGTCATTCAGAAGCCTCCAAAGTACTGCTTAAATGTGGAGCAAATTTGGGGCTTGTTGTGATACCTTTCTATCCAATTGTCTTCCGCATGTCAGGAGGTTACCATTGCGCCGAATGCGGGAAATGAATTGATGTCGGGGGGTACGCAGGCTTCGAGTGGCATTGGCAGGACATGGGCATCGTAACCGTGGGTTGGCACCGTTTCTTAGGACACGAAAAATTTTGATTGCAAAACAGGTCACATTTCCCATTAGCGGTGATTCAGTTGAACCTATGGGACTCTGTTGAATAGGTTGCTCTCATTGTGAGTAATTGTGACGAAGGCGGTGAGCCTATCAGATCATTTCTTTCTTCATGTTCTTACCATGGATAAAGAACGATGAACTATGATGAAGTTTTTTTGAGAAACCTGGAGATCATGCATTGAATATTTCTCAATTCGGCTCTCAATGAGAGCACCAGTTGTTCATGCAGAAATCGTCCGGACATGTAAAATTCCTTCTTGATCTCTACACACAATAACAAGAAACAAACGAGGTTAAGTGACAGAACCCATCCCAAATCCCCCCAGGATTAACGCCGGACGCGCCTGCTCCTGTCTGACACTAAGTGTCAGACAAGGGATAATTTCAAATTTAACCCCACCGGGGCTTCCAGAGTGCGCCAGGATCGGAGGAGGAATGTGATGTCTCAGTCTCCACTACATCCCGCATCCGAGATCAACAAGAAGGGTTTTAGAAACCACGAAAGTTGTGAGTGCACGAAACAACAGTTTATTAAAAACAAATTCATAAAAAGACGTTTATTTATGCCCTTCATTAAAAAGCATGCATGCATTCAAAAACCATTTAATCAAAATGAAACCATTAGGGCCTTGGCCCAAAACAGTAAGTCAAACCTTATGAGAACTCAGCCCAAAATCAATACTCGTGGGAACTCAACCCAAAACTATTCTTGTGGCTCTCAACCCAAAATTTCATTTCAAGTGGGACTCAGCCCAAAACCAATCCTCGGCATCCCTAATGTCTGACATCCGAGATGTCACAATCAATCCTGTCACGATTCCAAGCTATGCGTGTTACCCAGGGTCTCAAATCCCAAGTCTCCCCATGATTCACCCAGGTTAATGACACGCAGATCAATAACCCTCCCTGGGGGTAGGTTTTAACCTCTGGCAATCCTGCTCCTGAGTAACTATAAGGATCGGTCGCTCCGTGCAATGACCCCTTGCAGGTAATGCCCCATGACTACTCCAAGATACTACGAGATGTCTGGAGGAGACAACCTGCCACTCCAGGATATTACGAGACGTCTGGAGGGCATCCGTTCATGAGGATGGTATACGGAAAACCATTTTACAATTCATTTCGAACCCATTCAAAGGGCCACACCCGAGTTTTCCATAAACCATCGTAAATCCAAATCCATTTGGGGTCCCTGTCCCAAAATCACATTAATAAACTAGAACTGGGCCTCCAACTCTATATCATAACAAACTGGGCCTCAAGCCCGAATTCGTAAACCAACGAGGCCCCAGCCCGATCGTATAACTCAAATAGGCCTCTAGCCCGATTTCTCATCAAATCAAATGGACTCCAAGTCCGATGGTTTCCAATCAAATGGGTCATATGCTCTAAAGATATTTCCAAAACCCCTTTCAAATCGTCATTCAATTGGGACTCGTGCCCGAATCTCGATTTCACGCATCCCCGTGAAATTCTCAAAATCGTAAACCAGTTCCTCGCTTTCACGTCTCTCCATGAAACCTTCGGAATCACATATAAACCAAGTAAAACATATTCACGTAGTACAATTGGCCGAAGCCCAAACATCATATAAAAACATAAACCTCGAACTACGTGCAATGATACATTTTCCTCCAAAAATTCCCAATAATTATAATTAAATCATATGCACTCATGGCATCTCAAAACATGTTCATAAACACATATAAAACATTTATGCATGCATCAATTTAGAAAATAAGGTCCACTCACAGACCGTCCAAGCTGCACCTCGATACACGTGCCATAAGACTCCCTCGGGCCAATCTCCATCTCCGGGGGTTCCCAAACCTGTCCAAATCATACTATAGGGTTACTAACTACTTCTATAATCCCTCATTAAAGTCCCGTATTTTTCTGGGGTTTTTATCATATTTTAAACTCGACCCTTAACCTTCGGACACCCTGAACTATATCGAAACAATCTCTGATCGACTCGAAACCTGTCTCAAAATGTTTGTTACATCGAAAGGATGAAATTACATGTTGGACACTTCCCCAAAGGAGGGCTCACGCGCCACCCAAAGTGGTTGCGTGTGGGCTCCACGCGCCTGGAAACTTCATCTCTGTCCTCGCGCAGACCGGGCGGTTTGATCCAATCTGTAAATCCGTTCTAGCTGGACCGGCGTGACCGGTCCAAGCCAATTTCTCCCCCATTTTTGACCCGATTTTGATCCTTCCAATTCCAATCTCTTCCTCTTTTCATTTCATATCACCCTACATTATCAAAACCATGAAAACATGCCTAGAAATTACCTGTTCGCATTGATGAACAGTGGCCTAGCCTTCCTCGGTCCATATCTTTCGATTCCGGTCACCCTCAGTCCTGCAAACCAGTCCATTGAGGTCGTCTCAATTCCTAGAATCTCCTAGGTTCATCCAAATCGATTAACACATGCCCAAATCAAATTTTCCAATTATAAACCACAACCAGGTTTTCGGGTCCTTACCTCCGCCGTGGCTCCGCCTTGCTCAACCGCCCAACCTCCTTGTCGATGTTAGTCCTTCCCCTCAGACCTTCCATGGTCGAAGAATAGGAGGGTATGGTGGTGTGGGTGTGTGGTTTGCAAGGTTTAGGGGGGGTTTCGGTTTTGGTTGGATGAACAAAGAAGGTGAAGATGATATGCATGAATGTGGGGTGATAGGCAATGGATGAGTGACACTTGTCACTCATCCATTTGGCCTGGGAAAAATATCTGGGCCCACTGTAGGACAAAAGTCCACTTTGCCTCGTAAAATGTGCCGCCATAAGTAGTTACTCGGAACTTCCATGGCCCATAACTTTCCCATCGAACGTCCGATTTCGATGTGTCACCTGTCCACAAACTCGTATTGACCCGATCTACATAACGGTCCTTGACCCTCGGGCATCAGACCTCTTGAGTCAAAAGTTAACTTTCACCCTCGATCAAGGGCAAGATCGTAATTTCGCCCTGAACATCCGTTAATCCTCAGCTAATCCTCGATTAGCCTCACTAATCCATAATTAACCTTAATTAATCCCTAAAATCAGGGACGGGTCGTTACATTAAGGTTGAAGCCCGTGGGGATGGTTCAACCAAGAACACTCCGATGCCAAAGTCAGTTTAATCGAGAGAATAAATCGGCAGAGTTTTAGTCTGAGTTTTGAATTTCCTTTAGAGGTGAGTGAGGCCCTGTATTTATAGTGAAGCCTTGAGAGTCACTGGGGTGTTTGATTGGTTGAGGAAGATGGTGTTTAATAGGTGATTCTACCGAGAGAAATCGTTATTAATAACTATTTAAATAATAATAAGTAACTCGCGAGGAGATTATGTATTATCGGCATTGATATGATTAATTAATATATTTAATTGATAAATATATTGAATTAATGTAGAGATCGTGTGATGTCGTCATCGTATTTACTAGGGTTAATATCAGCATTATGAGCATCATGAGCCACGTGGCAGCTGCATAATTTTCCGGTGATTTATGGTTCCACAATAAGCTTATTCCGCAACTCCATTAATTAGCTTTGAGGCAAAACCTAAGCTCTTATCTTCAATTTATGCATTTAATTTTGTAGTTATGAGTATTAAACTTGGTTTAATTTTGGCTATTAATCTTCCGTGCCCATTCATCTTCCCACCATTGAGAATATAAATATATTGACATCATCTTCATTTTAAAAACTCAAACCAAAGCCATTCTAGAGTTCTCCAAACTCCAGCTTGTCCATTTTCAAAATCCCTCATTGCCCAACACATGTTACCCCAAATTTCTCCAAGAAACAACTCTTAGAAACATTTGAGTTGGTTTGCACTTAATTTTGGCATAAATGTTAGAGTTTTGGTTGATTTTGGGGTTTGAATTTCTGGGTTGAGCATATGGTATTCTTGGTGTTCTTGACACTTTGCTTTTCCATTTTTCACCCATGCGGTTGAATCCAAAATTTCCTTGTACTCATGAATTTTGGCCTTTTTTGTAGGAAGCAAATGGCCAATGGCTCCAAAGCATGTGGTTGGCCATTTGAAGAAAATCCGAAAACTCATAGATGCACACTTGGCCAACTTGAACGATAACTTTCACTACATGTGGCCTTACCATCCTAGCTTTCATCTTGGTCCAAACTTCCTCAAAATTTTGCTCAGTCTACTGGAGGTTTTAGATAAGGGTAAGGACAATGCCCCCTTGTTCTTAAGTGAGAACTTATATTTTCCTTCTAAATGGGGGTTTCCCAGGCCTACAAAAGGCTAGCCAGTTGGGTCATCTTCCAAGCCAGCAGGGTCAAAACCACAAACCCTTTCACTGGCCGCATCTAGTACCAGTTCTCTACCCGTCCAAGGCAAGAGAAATTGGTATGATTGGTACAAGGACTTCAAGCCGAAGTTTAGTGGGTTCTGGGATAAGATCGAGATTTTTCGTACATTGGAGCTTTGTATAATTGGGCACTTCCCATGAAACCATGAACTAATTCAAGATGGGTTATACTTTTAGTCTACATCCAACAATTGCGTAAGGCTCCATCTCAAAATGATGACCTTGACCTTGCTCAACATAGCCACTATGCTCAGCCTACGTCCACACAGAGTGCACTACTTAGCCACTTGAGCTACGACAAAATATCAAGGCTTACAATGGTTGGGACAGTTTTTACTATGATTTTAGTGACGACGCTCTCAGGTCGCCAGTGCCGTCTACAAATGAGGTTTCTCTTGTAGTGCATGTAGCCTTCCTAAAACTCTGGTTATGTAAGTTCTTTGTCTGCCCCCTATCTTTCTCAGTTACTAAGGATGTTCAACCCTTGGCCAAAGTCCTTGCGGACAGCCAATGTGTAGCCTTTGGACCCTTGATTTTGGGTTACTTGTATAAGACATTAGCCATCATTGTCCACCCTACACCGATCCTGGCCAATGTCTCCGGGCCATTGTGGGTTTTCAACTTTGGTTCAACTTTACTTTCATGAGTTAGGGCCCCAACCCCAAACTTCACATGTGAAAAACTTCTTGGCAATACCCTACTTTCACTTCCTCCACCCAACCATAGTGTAGAAGAGTGCTTTAAGTTCTTATAAAATTATGAGGATAGGACAAATCACAAATTCTTAATCTTCCTAGATCGACGTCACCCTAGCTATCTAGCTTTAAGTCTAGACAATATTCCTGCATGCAATATTGCTGATGAACACAGGAAACTCTAGGCTAGCATCCTGGTCACCCGAGACATCCCGTTTGTCCTCCTGGCCAATTTATCGAACAAATATGATTGTGGTTGTGAGTTGTATTACCCAACGGTCATTGGGCGCCAGTTCAGGTTTGCTTAGGCCATTCCTAGGCCAATTATAGAGTTTGAAAACCTCTTCTCAGCTTGGAAAGTTTCTTTCAAGAAAATGGAGGATGCTAAGCATATTGATGACCTTCAAGCCCTCCAATTCGCCGAATTTGACATTTAAAGTCACCTTTTAGACTTTGGTTGCCTTCAAGAGTTTTGTGACTTTTAGGCCGAAATATTGGCCACCTGGTTTAGTGAACTATACGAGGTCCACGCTGCCTAACCCCAAGCCGGTAGCCTCAAGATCCAAAGGTACTTATAAGAATTTTCCATTTTTCCCGACTTGGCATCTTTCTCACAATTAAATGTAATATCATTAATTTTTTTGGATTGGTTTTTGAGGCTCCTTCCAAAACCGCTAGCTCTCCCACTTGGCACCTGCCTACCAAGTGTGGCAAGAAGAGACAATCTCCGTCCACCCAAGGTACAATTCATCTTATTTGAATTTCTCTCTATATTTTCCTCTTTAGGCCTCACCCACTTCTATTCTTCATTTTAGCGGCTGCCGGAGAGTTGGTCCAAGACAACGTTAACCAGCCAAAGAAAGCATCCAAGTTCCCAAAGCTGGTCCTAAATTCCCCCAAGCAAGTTAAAGGTTCAGCCTCGGCCGTAGGAACCCATTCGGCCAGTTCGACCTCTGGCCCTCAAGTATTCCACTATTTTTTCATGGATCTCTTTTACTTTTTTTCACTATACAACTCTTTAATATGTGATTACTTATGTTCCAACTCTTGTAGGAACTCATGGCACCGACTACCAAAAGCATGGCCGCTCTGGCCAAAGGAGCTAGAGTATGTGTATATCTCTATTTTTTACCCTTTATTTTGTGGCATCACCTTTCTTCTATATATATATATATTCATAGGTTGGTGGGCAAACCACATCTTATAGCCAGCCGACCCTAGTGTGGCCGAATCTAGACCATTTACACTCGCCCAACTGAGTCGATTTATTTTATTATTATTTTTTGTTGAAATGCTCCACACTTCTCACGCATGCCTACCTTTATTCTATGATGGTAACTTTAGACTCGGAGACCACCATTGAGACTACTCATGAACCTAGTTAGCCTGAACTAGAGACCATTATTGAGGAGGCTACTCATGAACCTAGCCAACCTTTACAAGTCGTTTCACCTCAACACGACAATGACGGCAAGACCGATCACCAACCTCTTAATGTGAGCTATGTTCATATTTCTTCCTTTTATATTTTTGACCTTTGAATTCGTAAATATGCCTCCAAAATCAGGTGGGTGCTACTAATCAGTTTTCTACCTTGACCGTCCAACCGACCATAGAATCTATTATTTCTCATTCGATTGTCACTGCCCTCAATGAGTCAGAACCACTTACTAGTGAGGTATGCATTAGTTTTCAAGTGTATAAACTATTTTATATCAACATGAGATTTACCGACTTGAACCATTTCCACAAGAAGCAAGTACATATCCTATACTTGTTCTAGGAGACACAACCGAGCCTGAGAGCCATTTGATGGCTTCAGGTAGTAGCCACGTCAGGTGCTATACTACTCAACCTCCACCTAACCCAGTAAATTTACATATTCTCTTTAAAAAAGAAAGTAGGCATATACATTAAATAATTTGTTTATGGAGTCTAACCCCTTTATTTTTTCATGCAGCCATCCACCTTCACCTTTCATGTATCTTTCTCCCGACTTGAGCTACTAACTGCGAGTGATGATGACTCTTCTTCATCGGCTACCAATCTAACGATTGTATGAGAATGAGACCTCACAACTGAGGCTACCATTCGAGACTTTGTTGAGTGAGATCTTGCCTCCCTCAGTTCCCAGGTCGATCGCAGCTAGTTCAAGGCCGCCGTTGAAAACTTGGCAGTGTCCAACTTTTTTACCAACCCATCCATAGAAAAGACAGTAACGTTTTTCATGGCTGAGTTAGAGCACCTTATTCCAAGCTATCTTGATTCATCTTTCCCATATTGAAGTGAGTGAAGCCTTGGAGAGTGAAATTACTTCCATTAAGACTTCTCCTAGGAACGCGATTGAGTTTAGTCACCAAAGTGATCGTGAGCTTGCCTCCATTGAAGAGCGAAGCCAACAACTCTGAAATGAAATATTGAAGTTGGACGCTAGTAGGTCTTCCTAAAGGAAAGAAGTGACAGGTACCAAGCCACTTGAAACTCGACTCATGGCGAGAAAGATAGAGGTCAAAGAGGTCAACTCCAAGAAAGGGGTACATTTGGCTACAAAAGCTCGCAGAGACAACCATTGGACTATCTTTAAGATGATGTTACCATCTTACTTCCTTGGCAACTAGATACTTATTTCAGTCATATAGTCTTTTTTTGTTATCAGCTTGGCCACCATATCTTGTAAACTATGAGGCTATTTCTTCTGACTTGGTAGTCACCTTGCTATCTATTGGCATATTTTTGTAGCCCTAAGTAGTTTATGATCAAAACTTTCTGGCCACCATTTTTGGCAGACTTGTTAACTTTGTTCATTTATTGGCCTATCTTATAGTGAAAGAGTCATTGGTCATTGAATGCAATTATGTCCATTATATAATATACCATGATAGTGTACATTTATATTAATTGCAAACTAATCTTCAGTTGATTGCCGCCATCACCCAAGGCGCATGGTAATATATTTTAAGATACCGGTCATTTATTGGGAGATTATGAATTTGGCCACTCAAATAACTCAACCTGTAGGACCCTTTTCCCAACACTTGGTGAACCATAAATGGTCCTTCCTAATTTGGAGACCACTTACCGAACCTACGATCTTCTGTTCCCATCAGTAGTATTGTTTCCCAATTTGGAGACCACTTACCGAATCTACGATCTTCTGTTCCCATCAGTAGTATTGTTTCCCAATTTGGAGACCAGTTACCACCTACGATCTTTTGGCCTTAGTCCTCTTATCATAGGCCCTAGCCACCGTTTCTTTTTTAGCCTTCAATTTTTTCAAGGCATTCAACCCTTCTTCATCCAATTCATCCAACTCTTGAAACATGACTTGGTTGCACTCATCCTCACTCTATTCGGCATGACGAGCTTCTCTGAACGATTTTACATTCATCTCAAGTAGTAACACGACATCATGGTCGTAAGTAAACACAAATGGAGTTGTTCTGGTGGCCGCCCTCTTTGAGGTTCGATAAGCCCACAAGTTGTTGGACAAGAGTGAATACCAATCCCTAGGATTTCTTCAACCATTTTTTTTTCTAAGATTCCCTTTATGACCTTGTTAGTGGTCTCGACCTAACCATTGGACTGAGGATTATAAGGTGTAGAATGTACTAACTTCAACCCTCAGTTAGCCGCAGCCGCTTCAATCGTTGTTCTTGTAAAGGCCTTGTCTTGATCCATCATGATGGACTCTAGTAACTTAAATTGATGAATGATGTGTTTCTCTATAGACTATATCACTTCGGTTTGAGTGATATTCTTCAATGGGACCGCCAACCTTTAAATGGCCATATTTTTACTATCGGGTTCATTGGCTCGGCTG